>JANAVB010011198.1:1233227-1747254 GCA_029216955.1 Iris pallida | reverse complement strand
ATAATATAACACATATTTATTATATATGCAAATGCCAAAGCCTTTACAAGTAAGCACTAAAAGCAAAATAAACAAGACAAAATAAAAGGGCGGTCTCTCCTGGCAAAAATCAGGAGGACAACATATCCCAGAACGTTTGGTGGCTATGGTTGCACAAACGTGCGATCTTGAGGCTCTGGTGGATGGCTTCGTGAGTTAGCTGCTTGACAGTGAATTATCGTCCTTCGTATCAGCTTTGTTACGGTTTTTTCATAAGACCCACGTGTGGCGGCTGCAACGATCTGGTGGCAATGAGACGCATTGGCCCAGGATGCCAGAAGATCGTTGAAGCTCCCAACAACCGTGGCCAAGCTGCAGCGGTGGGAGATGGCCGACCAGACGGTCGTTGTCTAGTCACCGTGTCGGAGGATGTGGTCTATAGTTTTCGATTGTTTTTTGTGCAGCAATGACACGCAGACGCTAAATTGAAACCAATAGTGGTGAGTATGTCATCAGTGGGAAGTTTTTTGCGGACAGCTCGCCATACTAGGAACAACCATTTCTTTGGTATATAGTGGTGCCAGAAAGGTCCCGAAATAGGTACGGGAAGTCCAGCACCGCGAACGGCCCTTCTGGCCGAGGTCACAGTGAAGACGCCGTTGGCGGTCTCCGACAATGAGAGTGCGTCGTCTGTCGTGCCAATCTTCAATCTAGATTTTCAGAGCACGGAAGCGGCATGATCTTCCATCCAATGTCGGACTCTGGGCCAATTCCAGTTACCTGCAGGGTTCCACATATCTCTGATTTATCTGATTGCTGGGACGGCGGGGGTGCGAGGGATAAGATCGGCACCCAACTACCGTTCAGGAATAGCTGAGAGTCCTCGGCGCCCAGCTGTAGGCGAATCTTAGGTTCCGTGATTGTGCGGCCATGTAGGATGCGGCGCCAAGCAGAAGAAGATCTATTGTTGCTGATAGCAGTCGCCGGGTGGATGTGTTTAAAATATCTGGCCTTCATGAAGCATTCCCAGAGGGAGCGACTCACACGAATCTTTCACCACAGTTTTATGGAGAAGTCATCCACAATATGGTACAGTCGGCTGAATCCCAGCCCCCCTCATCAGTGGGCTTGGCCATAGAACTCCAGCTGGCCCAATGGTGTTTGTCTTTGGTGAAGAGGTTCTCGATGAGGGTGAGAACCTTCTTCGGGGGAGGGAGCATGCCACGAGAGTGTAAATTGGGATGGAGGAGAGCACGTGATTAATCAAAACTATTTTGCCGCCAGGGGATAAGGTTGCGTTGTGCCAATCTTCAAGTTTTTTCCTGATTTTTCCAATAAGACCTTCAAAGATGCCCGCACTCGAATTTCTGTAGACCAACGGGCATCCAAGATAGAGAAAGGAGGATATGCGACAGAGAATGAGGTTATGTTGGTGAGGGTAGCAGTGTGCTCCCTGTCGGCTTTGTGGTGGACGTAAATGGTGAGGGTAGCAGCGAGCATATCTTTGAAGCACTGTTCATGACTTCCACAAATCCGACATCGTCGGAGGAGAATATAAGGATATTGTCGGCGTAAGCCAGGTGAGTAACGATCGGGCAACCGCTCGCGGAAGAAAAATGTTTGAAGTTAGGGGTCCTCGATAGCTTGTTTAGGTTTCTACTCAGGGCTTCTGCTACGATGATGAAGATGGTAGACGAAAGCTGGTCCCCCTGTCTAACGCCCCTGCTGGATGTGAAGAAACCGTCCGCTTGCCCGTTGATCACCATAGAGAACCATGAGTTGTTGATCAATCTCCAGACCACATTGATCCAAGGTTCCGAGAATCCGAAAGCTCTGAAAATTCAGATCATGAACTGCTAATATAGCGTGTCGTAAGCCTTCTCCATGTCCAGTTTGATAGCGATGTTCCCTCCCCTGGCTGGAAGTTTCATGCAAGTAATCATTTCCTGCGCCAGCATAATGTTGTCTTAGATGTTTCTGTCCCGGATAAAGCCGTTTTGTTCCTCGAATATGATTTTGGGAAGGATGTCGGTCATGCGCGTGGTGATGATCTTCGAAATGATTTTGTTGGTAAATGTGCATAAGCTGATGGGCCTGTAGTCCCAGAAGGTTTCCAGATTTTCCTGCTTGGGGATAAGGATCAGTTTAGCACAAGAAATAGATCTGGGGTACCTGGCTCCCTGGAAGAAGGCGATCGCCGCTTCATGGATGTCAGTTTTGATGATGTCCCAACACGTGCAAAAGAAAATGTCGTTAAATTTCCAGACCAGGGGCGTTGTGAGCATCAATCGCCCAAACAGCCTCCTTCACTTCCTGCTCCGAGGGGAGGTGCTCTAATCGAGAGTTGTCTGTGTCACTGGAGGAGGAGGATCTCAGAGAGGAAGTCAGCATCCCTGGTGACAGCTTCTTTGGCAAACAATTACGAGTAGAAGGTGGCTGCGGCTTGTTGGATGCCCTGCTGATCTTTTAGAATGGTTCCAGAGTCGTCGGCGAACTGATGGATGTTAAGCTTCTGTCTGCGGCCCTTGACGCATGCGTGGAAGCTTGTGCTTTTGTCCCCCTCGCTGTCCCATTTGAGTCTGGCTTTCTGCTTCCAGAATTCTATTTCAGCTTTCAGTCGAAATTTGAGTATGGCTTTGGAAAGGTTCAGGGCCGTTCTAGTCGCCCATGAATTATCGGTCACAAAAAGGGCTTCGGCACGGGTGACATAGTCTTCGGCCGAGCGGACAGCTTGGAAGATATCGTCGAAAGCTTGCTTGCTCCAGGTTGTGAGGGCTTTTCTTGTAGCTTTGAGTTTGTTTGCCACTCGAATGAGGGGGTCGAGTGAGTCAGTTCTGGACCAAGCGTCTTTGACGATCCTCATGAATTGGGGGTGGTAGCACCAAAACTCCAGAAAGCTGTAGCTTTTCTTGATCTGGTTAAAGTTCTGGTTGATGTCTATGAGAAGAGGAGCGTGGTCAGACTCTATGGCGTTGAGGTGGGCGAAGTTGGATGTGATGTCCATATCTTTCCATTGAGTGTTGATGAGGACTCTGTCTAGACGAGAGTATTGCCTGCGGGTGCCTTCCTGCATGTTACACCAGTGAACGTGCGGCCGGTGAACTGAAGGGGAGTTAGATAAGCGTTGAAGATGAAGTTGTTGAAGTCTTGCATAGCCTCCGGGGAGGGGGAGGCCTCCCTCCCATTTTCTCCTCGCTACAGGTGACAGCGTTGAAGTCTCCAACACAAAGCCAGGGGGGATGGGAGGTGTTGTCAAAAGTATCTAGTAGGTCTACCCAGAGCTGTTTGCGTTTGCTGATGTCGTAACTGCCATTTACAACGGAGAGCAGGGCACGGTTCGGGAGGGTGGGGTGCTCCACCCAGTAAGAGAGAGCTTGCGTAGTATCGACCATGGTGCTGATAGTCACGACAGAGGAGTAAAGGAGCCAAATATCAAGTCTGCCGGCAATAACGGAGTGGAAACCCAGCTGCATCTGGATTGATTTGATCTGTTAGGAGGGATTTCGGGTTCTAATATGATAAGGATGTCGATTTTGTGGATTCTCTTGAGACTAGATAGTCACCTCAAGGTGGGTTTGTTTTCTATGCCTCTAACGTTCCAGGATAGGATGCTAGGCATTAGTTTTGTTGGGTTGTTGGTGTTTTGAGAGTTTCGCGACCGACTGGGTTGTCATTGCCGTGGACTCTGTGGCTCCTTTAGCTTTCAATCTGTTGTTCGTTGATATCAAGTCTGCAGTTTGGTTCTGGTGTGAGGCCGAAGGGTTGTCACGCTCCAGAACCAGAATACCGGAGAGCGGGGGAGTGACTCAGCCAGCTACGTATTACGGGTAGATGAATGCCGTATAATACGATCAATGTTGTTTAAAAGACGAGGGAGTGCATACTACATGAAAGTCTCCCTAGGATTACTCAACAACTATTGTCTCAATCATTCAAACAAGAAGCAATAATAGAGAACATGTAAGATAAAGCAGTAAGGTGTCCCAAACACTTAGTCAAAATATTCTTGAGATCTAGCTGTACAAAACATAGCCAGATGATAGCAAGGTATACACAACCGTTATCAGCTGCAGTCTGACTTAGTTACATTTATGTAAAAGTAAGTACAAGATAATTCGACTAACATGTCGGTGCCAAGTGGCAAAATGTAAAGTAAGTAGCAAAACGCAGGGAAGTAAAGAACTCACTCGTGTCCTCCTGCGATCATCCCTCTAGTATTGACCATCTTGGAGGCAGATGTAAGCTGAGTCCTCGGTAACTGGCTCTAAATCTGGCCATACAAACCAGAGAGGTTAGACCTCTAATAGCAAGTACCACAAGGAAGCACGATATGAAAACTAAAACCAGTGATAAGTGTTAAAAATAATAAGTCTCCGCTTGCTACTGGGATTCACACAACATCACGACACTTCAAACCAACTTCCCAACCAAACAAGGACAGAAGTTGACCCGTCATGTCCTGACATTCTGATCATCTCAGTAGCTAACAGAGTAGGTACAATATGCAAACAAATCAATTTAACGATAATACAACTACTAAGGCTTGCTAACTGTGAGTTCCAAGTTATCCTGGAAATATGCAATAAGGATTCCTCGGTTCTTACTATGTACAAGCAAGGCTAGTCTACCCAATAATCAATTGCGCCAATCATGAATTAGACGAGTCCCAGCGGGACGTCCGTTATCAGTATACAGTAAATAAATATAAGTAGATACCGCTCCCTGCCCGTGTGGCAGATTTGCAGTATCTGTGGGAACCAGCCGGTATGTTGGGGCACTAATTGTCCCAAGGATGGCTGCCATGTAAGAACTTGGAAATCCATTCTCTCCATGCAATCATTATTTTATTTAACTTAGTAGGCCTTATGTTAATTGAAATCCCATGCCGTGGATCATGGTCATTCAGAATGAGTACTTTCGTACAAAGTACGATATGCACAACTCTACAACGATGCCCGTGCGGTTAGGTTGTAAGTCTTACATAGCGTAATGCAACAATCAAACCTAGCCACGGAATAATCATGCCTTGACTGTAAAGTACACATGCCGCTTTTGTAGAAAATCAGTTGAAGCCTGCACGTGTCCATATGCCAATGTTCGGGATCGGCTAGTCGATTTCAATGGTTCATAGTTAATATGAACATGTCTCATTCAGTTTCAGTAAGACGACTAGCCAGTCTCTTTAGTTCCAACTAGGTAGCATGATCAATCATTTAGTCAAAGTAACAATCAATGTCAATTCGTGCCAAGGCATGAAAGTCACACTAGTATTTAGTATGGTCGAGTCTATAACTCTCAGGGTTAAATTCCAGTCATACTGGGTATCCATAAACCAATCGGGACACAGGGCACATTCCACACCACAATCGTGAGGGAAGTTTACGCATGAAGGAATAAAGCTTACGCGTAAAGGCACACTCAATAAAGGAATAAAGTGGCGCGTAAAAACTCGTCTTACGCCAAGCCAGAGGAGTACGCGTACAAACAACGTTACGCGTAAGAACACGTACGCGTAAAGAGTCAAGGTTTACGCATGAATCTTATGCGTAAAATATGTACGCGTAAAGGATTAAAGTTTACGCATGAATGAGTATGCGTAATAGCATTACGCATGAATCTTGTATAATGTTACGCGTAAATCAATACGCGTAAAGGAAATACGCCAAGCCAGAATAGTAGACTTACGTAATCCAGATTCACGCTGACACGATTGAACGTGGGCGTAGAGCTTGATATTACGCGGGCATGTAAAAACGTGGACGTAAAGTTTAATGCCTACGTGAGCATATATAACGTGAGCGTAAAACTCCTCCCGAACTCCAAATTCCATGGAACCTTCATTCCAAGCCAAAAATGGGATTTTCATGGGTCAAAATGGCGTATAACATAATCTCAACAATCTGGAACGAACAAAACTTGGAAATAAGGAAGTTTGATAGATCAAAACCAATGAAATTCGAAAAAATAATAATTTCTAGATCTACTAAAAATGAGACTTCAAAATGTAAAATGCCAAGTTCTAAGCTATCTTAGGATCACGAGAGGAAGATAAATGAACCATAAAAATGGGTTCTCTTGTGGAAGCAAGATGTACTTGCCTATGGGTTTGGGTAGGTGGAGAGAGTTATGAGGAAGAAGAAGAGTAAATGAGAAGGAGAAGTAATAAAGAGAGAGGAAGGGTTGGGGCTTTAGATGAAGATGTGGTAGGTGGGGAGTTAGGTTCGATTCATGATGAACCATCAAAATTTGGAAACAAGCCGAACCCAAGAGCAAGACTAAAGTAGAAAATAAAATACAAAAAATAATTAGCGAAAAATAAAAAGGAATTAAATACAGAACAAATTTATGATAAATATTAAATAAATGTATTCAAGCAGTACACTATTAAAATACGCATTCTGGGAACGGGGAGTGACAGGGGTCGTCTTCTATGCTTTCGAGTTCTATTTCTTTGCCTGGGCTGGGGGGTGTACCGAAGTGGGAGGTCTGATCGAAGGCTCCCGTGTCGATGGCTTGCTGACAGCTGGTGACTTGCTCAGCCGATGATGGCGAGGTCTTCCGCAAGGATGGCCTAGTTGGCGATGACTGATGGGTTGCTTGTGCTAGCAGTGAGATTGTTGTGCTCTACGGTCTATTTGATCTTTTGTAAGTTGTTGGCAGGGGTAGTGAATTATTTTTCGGTGGTCTGGTTAGCGATGTCTGAGTTGAGGAGCGGCATTTCCGACCAGTACTGGCAGTACATGTGTGATCTATTTCGGTGTGGGTATTTTCTTCCGACGCCAGGACGTTGAACCTGTTTGTGGGTGTTGACTGTGGGGCTCTTAGGGGAGGTGGGAGTGCTTCCCTGCTGGGTGGTTTTGTTTGGTGGCTGAGCCGGCTGCGGGCTCGCTTTGAATCTGATGTGCGAGTTCAGGGGAGGTAGGAGGGTAGGGCTCTACTTCTGTCCCTTCCGAGGCTTGCGGACCCTCGCTCCACTTTCTGTTTCAATTATGGGTTAGCTCTGTAACAGTGCTTGGTGAGATGCCCCCTCTTATTACAGTAATTACAATATATGATGTTGTTGTCATATACAATACGTTGCGAGTGAGTCTTGTTGCCTAGCTCGATGTTGATGAATTTTGGGAGTTCTTTGGAGATGTGTAATTCCAGGCAAACTTTGGCATAGTTAGCTCTAGTAAGGTTCCTTGTTTCCTCCGCCATGGCGACGAAAGTGCCGAAGGAGTTGACAATTCTTTTCAGAGCAGCTGGGATGAAGCAGATCAGGGGTGGGTTGGGGAGAGACCCAGGCAGCCACAATAGGGTAATCCTCTTTGGGGTTGTGATCCTGAGACCAGCGAACGACAGTCATGGCCTTTGAGTCAATTTTGTTAGGTCCCCGAGTCTGAACAATCTTTTGGTCAGTCTCCAAGGAAAAGTATAGGAGGATGCTTTTTGGGTCGAGAGGAGCTACTCCGTAATCCGACGTTAGGCTCTATTTGGCTATATCCTCCTGAACTCGGGCAAGCTTGGGGTATCCCGAGGGGAATCTTAACACGAATGTGGACGCGAACCCTCGTAGAGCGAGTCCAGGTACACAGGGAGAACGGGATCATTAAAAACTGCCATCTAGGGAGGTGTAGGCGATCTTAGGGAGAGGGATGTCTGGGAGGATGGGTTTGAGCTGGATAGTCCGATCCGGACGAACAATGTCTGCGAAGGACACCAAGGTACCGGGGAGCGACGGAGATTCTCCTCGTGATCCGGGAGCCCGGGTGTCGGTAGGAAGGTGCTGCTGCCCAGGGCAGGCCAGCAAGGGGGGCAGCAAAAGGGGACAAGAGGTAGGTGCATAGAAAGGGGGAGGGGAGGATATGTGGCGCATGGAGCCACCCGCAGGAGCCTGGCTATGTGCAGCCAGGATGGGGGCGCATATGGCGCACAAGCGGAGGGGGAGGGGGAGGAAGGCGCATGGGAGGACACACCGCTAGGGCGCAGAAGGGGCAAGGTGCACAAAGGAAGCCAGGTGCATGGGAAGCGCCAAGGGGGTGCCATATGCGTACAGAAGCTAGGCACATCTGTGGTGCCAAGGGGGGCGTCTATGCACACAGTGGGAGCACCTCGGGAGGGGTCCCGAGGGGGCACACGCCCAGGTATAACGCATGAAAGCATCTGCGCCCGAAGAGAGGAGGGGAGGGCAGAGCGGAAAAATTGAACATTCGAATTTAAACTGTAGGAAAGGGGGGAAATCGAAGGAAGAAGCGGGAGCGGCGGTTGGGGGATGAGCGAGCGGATGATGGGCGGTGGGCGACGGCGAAGAAGAGTAGAGGCGGAGGGAGGAGGGGGGGTGGTGGAGGGGTGGATGGGAGGAGGCGAGCGCGGCCATGACAAGGGGGCCGCAACGGCCGCGACGGCTGGGGGCCAACTCCCATGAGCCGAGTTGGTCGAGAGACCAGGGAGCAGCACCGGCCACCGCCCGACGGGGGTGGCAGAGCCATACGGAGAAGAGGGAGGAGAAAGTGGGGAGGGGGCCGACGGCGGGATGGCGGAGCAGACGGAGGAGGGGAGGAGGAAGGGAGGACGAACACCGGGGCAGACACTGGAGGAGCCCAGCTAGAGGCGACCGGCGTTCCCCCGCGGGAACCACAGAGGAAACCCGAGGAAGAAGGAAGGGGAAGGTGGGGCACCATGATATATATATATATTATATATATATATATATATATAATATATATATATATATATATATAATATATATAACAAATGTAATATTTGTTTTGTCTTATACTACTTCCAAATTTAGTTTACAAACTCAAAGTATAATTATTATAATATTTTCTAGCTAATTTTTAAAATATAGTTTTGACCGAAATTTTAGTTTGACAAAAGTAGATTTTATCTCCAATACTAATATTTTTGACTGATAAAAACATAATTGTTAAATATTATAGATATTTTCTAAGTAGCTGTAAATGTTTACTATGCAATTCCTTATAATATCAAATTCTTCTAGATTAGATTCTTGATCGTGACTAATCAAACTGTTTTCTATTTTCTTTATGAATTCGAAATCGACCGTGGCTGCTTAGACTATTCTGAACGTTGTCAGATCATCGTACCACCATCAGGCAAGATACCTTACTATTACTGTTTATTTACTTTAACTCACCATATTGTACGCATTTATTTATTATTTAGTTTCTTCAATATAAAAATTGTTCTTTCAAATCATATTTAGATGCAAATTACTGTTTAGTCATATTTTTTGTTATTTTATTTAGTTATACGCACATTGACCTAGAGTTAAGAGACTGTTCTTTGTTTGTGTTGCATTCATCGGCCTTGACACCTGTGTGCCACGAAGTTGCGAGTAGCATATAGATTCTGACTTGTGTACCGATCGCGCATCGGTGCGTACAGGCCTTACGATAGGTTATAATTGTTAATAGATTTGCATGTTAGAAAGACTTGGCGGTTATTATGGATAAAAATGTGTTGTGGTGACGAAGCATGTTTGTGTATTGTGGAGACGATGCATGTCTAGTATCATGGTGGAAGAAGACAACTATTAGGTGTAGGGGATATTATTTACTTTTACACACTTTATGCACCTGTCGGCCGATAGTGACTCGGATGAGCGCTACTTACTATTATCATTTACTTATTTTGTTTGTTCGAAGAACCTCCACATGGAAAGTTGTCTTCAAAAGTGCTTGTATCACATAGGATGGTTAGGTGACCTTTATCCGTTTTTGTATATGTACTTTTCTTATAGTTTATGTACTTATGCCTGATCATGGCATGGAAAATGTTTTATCACAGAATAGTGTGCCACATCTTGTCCTTTTCGGTTGCAGGGGTGGTTCACTGGATCGATGACAAATATTGAACCGTGTTGTGATTCGGATAATTATTGAGCCGTTTGTATTCAGTTATATGGCATATTTTTCTGTATCTTGTTACGTCCCTCTAAGGACCTGAAGATCTCTTCAGGTATAGACGATCGATAGTAACCCAAGGAGTACGGATTTCAAACTAGACTCTCATTTCTCTTCCTTTACGGACTATGTGACTTTCTCATAGATGGACATATTTTATTGTTATTCTTTATTTCATGTATTCTGATCTATCCTTTAGATTCGCTTGGTAGTGGATTTGTCTCCACCCAACAACTTGTCCATTGACTTTTGATTTAATGATGTATTTATTCTTTTATTTTATGTGGACGAGATTTAGTGATCCATAACTATCTATATACTACATATACAACTTACGTATATTATTATATTGCTGGCATACACGTTATCTAGTCCTACATATTTTAGGACTAGAGTGTAGATTTTTTAGCGTGCAATAACAAATCTTTTGCCTCTACCAATGGCTTTAGCGTACACTCTCCAATTACAACTTGAAATGTTACATTTATATACAATCCCACTTGCATTGTTTCTAGTAGTCGAGCAAGAAAAATTATGTTCAATTATTACTAATAAAGCTTCTAAATTTAGAACGATTCTCAAATTCTTTTTTTGATGAATAATTTAGCAGTATTAAATATTTACACAAAGTGTCTTGGTCAACCTAATTCTGATAATCGAAAAAATCTAGCTTAATACCAACAAGCCAAATTATAAAAAAATTAACTATACACAAAAGACTGGACAATGTGTCATCATGCTGATCATCAAATTATTTTTTTCTTGATTATTCTTCAATGTAATTTTGCACTTTATTGAGTCTAGGACATGTTGTACATCGAGTCCACTGGAAATCCAAACTCTACTCGATCCATGAACAATCCACTCAAAATAGCCTGAAGCCCGAATCAAAGAAAGTCCAACCCACATCCACCAAAGAAATTCCAAATAAACCAAAATCCATACATATTCTGGCAACCGAACTCGAACCTAGCTCTGGTCGAACTCGAACAGAACTCGGTCTTGACAATCCTGGAAAATCTAGATAGCTATGCAATACATGATATTATGGTTCCCAACGTTCGAAAAAAATTCAAATATACACCTGAATTTTGGCAGAACATTGTCCACAAAAAGCCTATAAATATATGGATTTCCACGTTGTCGTTCACCAATGTTCACTCATCTCTTCTCATCTTTCATATTCTATAAAGTGATCTCTGACTTTCGCCTTCTCATCTCCAAAATCAACTCCCTTAGCCTTCTAGTTCCAGGTGCGATCTTGGTTAGAAGTCTGAAAAGAGTTATAAAAGCTTGGTCTATAAAAGCTTCTCTTCTGTTCTGAAGTCGACGAGCTCTTCGAATAAAAGCTCGTAATTGTGAAGTCATTATGCCTTAGAATAAAAGCAAAAGGTGTAATGAGCTGGAAGCGCTTTGAATTCAAATCTTGCGTTTCACTATTGTGACTATAGTAGATTCATCCAAGCAAGAGTTCTCGGGCCTCGACTAGTCCGCTTAGAGGAAACCAGGATAAAATTTTGGTGTTTAAGTTTACTCTCTAAACTATGCTGCTTTTAAATTTTGTCTTATACACACAATATTAGTCTGTTGGTTGCACTCTACCTTCACTTAGAATAATTTTTACTAGATAGATATTTTTGCTGCACTCTATTCACCGCCTCTAGAGTTGCCTAACGGTCCTATAATTGGTATCAGAGCACGATCTCTTATTACTAGGATTAACATCCGTAGAGATTATGGCAACCATTGAATCTATCCACACCAAGTTTGGTGAAGGCCAGCTATCAAATAATCAACCTTTATTTGACAGCTCTGACTATACTTTCTGGAAAGCTTATATGAACATCTATTTAAAATCTATTAGTTTTGATCTATGGTTAAATGTTACTAATGGCTTTGAAAAGATCAACAAAGCAGATAAGGACTACTCTGAAGAAGAAAAGAGAGTAGCAATCAATGATACAAAGGCGATGTACATCCTCTACAGTGCCCTAAGCAAAATTGAGTTCAGACGTATCTCTAAATGCAGCACAACATACAAGATATAGAAAAAACTGAAGGCAATGTTTGAGGTACCTGAAGAAGATATCATACAAAGTGCATCACTACTCAACTAAACCAGAAGGAAGCCAAATAGAAGATACAAACATTTTGTACAAAAGCAATAACGAAGAACCTCAACATGCTACAGAACTATGTTTAATGGTAAGCGAGGTACGTAACGATGCATCAACTGATGAATACTCTTATGATGAATTATCCAATGCTTTCTATGAGTTATTAAATGATCATAAGACGATTCTAATTAAATATAAGCAAGCCATAAGGATATTTTATCATATAAGCTTGAGATAAAAAAGCTTACCAGTCTGCTAAATAATGCACCAAATACTTCTCATGTTTCTGCTGAACTATCCATACTTAAGTTTAGACCGCATGAAGCACTTGAATGTTCCAAGAAAAGCATTCAAGAAAATGCTACACTTAAGAGGAACTGAAATCAGAAAGCAAGAAGCATTTGATTGCATTATATAAAATTAATGCACTCACTGTTAAATAGAATGATCTGATTGCAAACTATAAAAAGTTAGAGACTAGATTGGAAAATTAGGCAATACAACCTGTGACTCAGTCTAGCACTAAACACGTAACTAATCACAAAGTCACACGCAATAGATCACGTGTAAAGAAAACTAGCAAACCCAATCATACTTTTATCTATACACAAACACGGAAGAAAGATCCTATTCTACATCACATCCACACACCTGTTGCAGATTGAGGCAATCATATTCCATGCCATTACTACAATCTGAAAGGTCACATGTCATATATGTGTAATGCTAAAAAATCAGTAAATAGAAATATCTTTGTATGGGTTCCTAAAGCTAATAATTGTGGATCCAAACACTGGATGCCAAGGATATTTCTAACCATATAGGTGGAATGCTATGCCGAAAAACGACGTAACCTTAAAGGAACCGTTGGTGATTAAAAAGTCTATAATGGTTATCACTTGAGCAATTGCACCAACGTACTTGTGGTCATTATAACCATTATGGTAATATGCTAAACCAATCATTCTAAATTGTTTACTCATATGAAAAGCATGTTACAACATCTGTGAAATTCCATATGTTACACTTCCTTATGATGTTTCAATTTATATAGATCAAATTACTCGTGCTCTTAACCTATGAGAATTTTTGATTAATTAACCTTGATGTATTATGATAAGCTTTGATACTCTTGCTTTCTAAATCCAGGGAATTTTATAATGCACGTCTTGATTGAATCCTTGGTTACTAAAAAAGGATTTATTTTTGGTTATAAGGTCCTTCTGTCACAAAGGCATAAATAGCCTAAGCGACATGGTGTCAAGTGCCTTCGGACTACCGCTAGCTGGGAACCAGCCCCTACAGCTAACCCAAAATAAAATCAATGCTTTATAAACCAAATGATTTATTAGACCAACCGTAAAAGTTATTCCTGTATATCTATTGATACCTAAGCTTATGATATATGTAAAATGATTTTGACTATCTGTCACACGATTCTTTTTGACTGTACATGATTTTGGACTATTTGATTGAATATTATGACTTTTGCGATTTGGAATTTAATGTGTACGTAATATTCTATTAAGATATAAATATAATAAATCTTTCTTGATCATGAATTATTTATGAGCTTTTATTATTTTCTTTATTGCAAGTTACTGACTGCCTATAGCAGTAGTTCTTTGCGAGAAAATTTATTTCTCTCACAAAGCATTTCTTCTCTTTAAACCTACAGTTATCAGATTGATACCGTGTTAAGGCTCAAAAGGAAAGAAGGAACTCAATTAAGGAGAACCAAAAATTCTATTTTTAATGGATTATAATCTTACGCTTATGAGCAATGATTTTGGAATTTAAATTTTGAATATGTTTGATACATTTCTTAAAGACGGCCTTTTTAAATTTTGTTTTCAAATGTTTTTAAAGTCTGTCTGTTACTTGAAAGTATTTTTTAATTCTTCATTTTCATAAAATTATGTCCATTATTTGATCCATTAATAGCCTTTATTTTTATAGTTTTAAAAATGTTCAGAAATGCAAAAACCTCAAAAAATTCTAAGCAGTGCTGGGACAGAATTCGAACCGAGTTTGGTCTAGGTCCTACACCGAGTTCGGACCAAACTCAGTTATGAATGTTCCAGAACAGCAGCAGCTCTCGGGATGGGTTCTTTTATATAAACCCTCTTCCTTTCATATTCTTCCTTACACGGATATACCCCAAAAATTCAAAACCCGAACCCTAGATTGGTGGATCTTGGTCCCTAGGAGCTATCATCCCCTCAAATCTTGGATTGTTCCTCTTGGGTTTCTCTACTGCTCTTCAAAATCTTGAGGTATATCTTCTTCTCTCTCTTCCTTAAATCTTAATGACTTTCAAACTCTTTTCAAAGAAGAAAAGAAAGGTTGGAGAAGCCTCATCTTCAAATCCTCCTCTAGAGGATACACTTTACTCTCTGTTCTCCTACGAAATATAATCCAGGGGAATTTTATGATTTCATTTTCCCTTCTATTGACAATTCAATAGCTTGGTTTAATAATTTTGTCAAGAGGAATATTTGCACTGGAAGTTCTATAAATTTTACTGTGTTTCATGACTACAAATCTAAGTTTGAACAATTCAATCTTCGTGACCTAGTCTCTACTAGGAAACGAGTCTATATCAACGCCATTAGGATGTTCTACTATAATTTATCCTTTGACAATGGCGTCTATTCTAGAGTTGGAGGAATGGACATAGAGTTTGATGATAAACTCTTGGGAGAGATTCTTGGTATCCCAAATAGCGGAGAAGCCCTAAGTAGTATTGTAATGACCCGCTCTGCCCTAGCGGAACGCCGATTCAAACGGCAAGTGCAACGACTCAAACGAGCCGTCGACCCGAAGAGTTGGCATCGAACTAATAAAAATCGATACAAGGCTTACATTGGCCCGTCAAGAGGAATCCAAACTTCGACTTTCAAAGGCGCGCTCGGAGTATCGCTCGGCCGATGCGAATCGCTAAGGTGGGTGGCTCCGATGAACCCGTCTTGCTTAGCCTAGACACATAACAATACGGACACTATTGCTAGAATCGCTAGACGATAATATCGCGCACGCTAATAAATGACTCAACGCACCTAGCTAAGGAAATAATCCCATCTTGTATGCTTGTATAGAATATAGAAAAGAACATGAAAAATGTGAGAACTCTCGTACCGCGCTCTACGCTCGTGCTAAGGCACAAGCTTACATTCAAGTTTCTTATGCGATCAACAATGAAACAATAAACGGTTTACAACAAAGAAACGGAAGACTATCGACATAGTCGTTCCGAGTAGAGTATAGCAACATTGGAAGACTTCTACCGATGGGTCACCAAGGCGACTCCCACACGGGGAGCTGCATAATGAATGAAATGAATGAATAAGTGAATGAATGAATGAACAAATGAATGAATGTAAGAATGAATATACGAACAAGTGAAAGAAAGAAATGAAAGAGTGAATACAAGATAAGAAAAGAAAGAATGGTTAGCGACAGGTATGACGGGCACGTACAACGGGGCTCACTACCCACGCTGCATGGACGCCAACCTGGTCGATAACGCATTATGGCTCAGAGATAGCCTATGGCTCAAAGACAGCCATTAAGTTAAATGATAAGTCAATACGAAATGGTCGTGGACAAACGGCACGGGCAATGGGGGGAATACCGTGGTCGTATTGAAGAAGAATTCCGCGGCACGATCGATGGAGGGGTATATCGTGGCCGGCCTAGGCGAAATCAAGACATAGGGCTTACGGGCTGCTTTGAGTGGGGGCTCGACCACTCAAGGAGACGTAAGGCCAGGCATTTCAAGAGACTATCAAGGTATACCAGCCATCACGCTTCGATAGGTGAGAATGCCCAAGTGATATGTCCAAAATGGCTTATGATGCCAGCGACCCGTGCATGTAGATTAAGTGGGCTATGCTGGTGGCAATCCACGTGTAAGTCCTTGCATTGAAACAAGTAGTCTAAGTTAACTAAATAAAGTGCCTCCTGAACATGCTTAAAATGTAACACTCTGAACATGCTTGAAATGTAACGTCCTGAACATGCTTGAAATATAACACTCTGAACATGCTTGAAATGTAACACACCAAATGATAAGAGTACTTTATGCAAATGAGTTAGAGAACGTGCCAACGACGTGCTAGAACCTGAGGCAGGGACACTCACTTGACATTAAAAGTTTATATGAATTGTTGACTAACTTGGTTTACTTTGGACAGGAAAGGCCGGACGGTTAGTATGGGTAAGTCGTGCATGCATTTCCATGCAGACACTTGAATTCGGCAACACAAGATAGGTTACGAAATATGTCATAAAACTGATCCTAAGGCAAGATTAGAGAGAAAATGAATGATAGACGGTGCACAAAAGTAAATGGAACGTGTTTGGTAATGATAGCATTGTGGACGAGCTAGCCTCCCCACCAGTGCATAACAATGTACTGATAACCCCACAGTCTGCCTGCAGGATGCAGGAGACGTCATCGGGTGCAGAGCTGTCCTCGAACTTGCTAAGGTGCGGAGATATCTCTGGAGCCTTAGAGCGTTGCAAGGAGCTGGAGCACCATATACAGGACATAATGTATCGGAACATCGCCATGAATTATTCCATCTTATAAGCCACTTGGCGCGTCTTTTATGTTTCGAAGAGAGAGAGAGAGCTTGAGAGACTTGTAAACTCGGCCTAGTGCCGCTTGTAAACTTCTTGAATATCAATAAAGAGTTTGAATTTGCTTCAATTTGTGTTCATTTACTTTCTGCTGCAATGGGGACACTCTGTGCGACTCTGTAGCCTAGCTCAAAACGGCCGTTTCTGGACTTGGCCTTGCATGGGCGCAACCTAGGCCCGTGCGGCATCACGCCTTATCGAGGACGATCGCTTCTACGAAAGCAGGGCGTGACAGATTGGTATCAGAGCACGGCTTTACGTCCTTGGACTTTATTTCGATTTTCTCAATTTTGAAAGCTCGTCCTTGGAAAAAGAAGTGTACGCTCTCTTTCATTGTGCCTTGGGATGTTCCATATAATAAGTCTAATATTTTCAAAAGCTCGTACAAGTACTCGGTTGAACGGGATCGATAGGCGAAGGCCTTTGTGCCAAACCACGACGGACTTAAGTCGAAAGAAAACTAAAATGCTAGAAGATAGCAAACGCAAGGTGTGCTTGAATAACCTTCGCTGACATTAGCGAATGAGTACACGAGACCGAAGTATAGTTTAAACGGGATGGTCATGCACGCAGCCTTTTGGCTAAGTTATTGTACGGAGTGTCGCGCACCTCGACTTTTGGTGCAATCGAGTTGCGAGCGATATCAAGTACCATTCGGTCGGGAACGAAGCTACACTTAGAGTATATATCGATAGAAACGCTATCGAGTTCACGCTTATGCGTGCACGGAAGATTGATTTAGACCTGGAGGAACGGGCGAACGCACGATTGAACATATCGATTGGGAATTGAATGATCTTTTGAGGATTTATAGAATGACTTGAACCCGAGTGGTGTATGTGATAGGTTCAGAGAAGAATAAGAATGAGTGTCGACGACTAGTCGAGTGGCTCGAACCCTGAGTGGTATATGGACGTCATAGAAGTTATTCGAGCAAGACTAAAGGATATACGGATAGAACGAGTATGCCGGCGAAGCGATGCGATCGCGCAAAGTCTTAGAACGCGTCACGCTTAGTTGGTCGTGATTTCGAATGTCCCGAATGAGATGTCATTCGGACAACTTGTCAATGGGCAACGCAAGTTAGAAAACGACTCGGAACGATGAATAAAAATGTA
This sequence comes from Iris pallida, assembly GCA_029216955.1. Classification (NCBI taxonomy): domain Eukaryota; kingdom Viridiplantae; phylum Streptophyta; class Magnoliopsida; order Asparagales; family Iridaceae; genus Iris; species Iris pallida. Next base: position 1,729,485 of record JANAVB010011198.1, on the reverse strand, counting down.
TGTCTTGATCGAGGAAGCTAGAGCATAGCACTTGTGATTTCGGATTGAGTCAAATAAAATATGACTTGAGTTTTGGAGAACGATATTGAAACTGGCTTGAGGAATAGCGATCGAACTTGATCTTGGAGTGAATCGAATGAAATTGGGGTATATCCAGTTCGGACAATAGCATCAGTCGTACGACTCGAAATTAGTTGCAAAGGAAGATCGTCAGGTTACGCATATCGTCGATGGTATTGAGGCGTATCAAAGATCGATATGCGATAACTCGGGGGTACTCTGACTCGACGAATGAAGATCATACAAATGTCATTGTTCTGACGGATGCTATACTCGGGACATTGAGACATGTCGAGGAAAATATAGACGTGGCTCGAGGATTTTCTGGTTAAATGAATAACGGTCGGACTATCGAATAGAGATCTCGGCTTGGATAAAAATGAAATGTTTGGATTGCTTCGACGATAACCCCAAGGTAGACATTCTTGTCTTATGCGAGCGCAACTCCAGCCTCGCACATGCGTTGTGCCGATTAGGGCGATCACTCCGCGTGAGCGCTGGTATGGTGATTCATACGACGGGGATGATTGAACTAGCATGGCGTGGCAATTTGTGTGCTTCGACTTGTGGTGACGCGAAGGTGAACTTGAGAATGACTTGGTGTGCTTGATGATTAAGCTTGAGGATTGCGTAGGTCCAATTCGCGTATCGAGAATGAATTAGTCTAGACGCAAGAAAGAGTTACGCCCCGATGAGAATGATTATTCCGCGGAGCGTTGCATGGTGATTCATAAACCACCATGGATAATCGGAATCGCGTGAGATTGGAGCACAACGTATTGTCAAAAGCTAGACGACCTCGTGATCGAATACATAATTGGTTAGAATTGGTGAATTGAATGGAATCGAATATGTGCAACGATGTCTTGATGCGAATTAGGTGATCGTGCTCGATGTTTAGAAATCTGAGTGACGCGAGCTTGGGTAGAAAACCCCGTGCTATCGACCTTGGTTTGACCCTAGGATTGGGGGTCAATGTTGGTATTATTATTGGGGAACTATGATTCCAATCCTGACATTGACTTAGCCTTGAAAAATGGCCTAGCGGTTAGGCGAGACGCCCTGTTTCAAGTGTTAGCAATCGAAAGATTGATCTTGAGGATTGGCATGGATGGATAGCATAAATCACGAATATAGGAAACCCTGCTCACGAGACTCGGCTGACATGTATATATTTCAGGAACGCCGGAGTATGTGCACGATGCGACTCGAGTGAGAATGATAAATTCTCTATCACGCGATTTGGTGAATGCATGTATTTTGGGGACGCCTGGAATGCGTACACGATCCAACCAAGTGACACGTTGAATTCCAAACGAGACTTGAGGAATGGAAAGTATCGAGGATTGAGATCGTGTTAAAAGAAAGGAATGATACTAGTACGAGCGTGGCTCGGGATCAAAAAACATGTGAGCGGAGTGTACGTGAACGACAACGAGATTGGCCCTAAACAAGTGAATGATATATAATCGATATCGTGCAAATAAAAGTTGGTATAACGAATTGAACCATTGATAGGAAGATATACTCGATGATAGTATAATACTTGATCTTGAATCGGACGAAAATTACTTAGACTTGGTCGACCCCGCTAAGAAGAAATCATACTGATTTCATGGACACGAACGCTTGAGAAGCGAATCGGGTCATCTCGATGACCGAGATGAACGAAAGTGAGTTTGCCTCAGCCTACGACCCTCGTATTTGACGAATTACAACGTGCCTCGTGCGACCATTTTAGTCCTATGTCACGAAGAAATAGCAACCAAGTCGAAGAAACACGACGATTAAATAAGTACCATCAAGTCTAAAATGAATGGACAGTCATTTAATAAAAAATTTCCCCAAACCCATGCGACATAAAACTTGGAAGGATAACCGAACATGGTTCGATGCCATCGAACGATATAGCCGTTCGATAGAATTGTCTTAGAAACACGACGACACGAGTTAAGGGATGGTAGGATGACCTGCACTCAGAAAGTCTCGAGGACGAGACTTTTTTGAGTGGTGTATTATGTAATGACCCGCTCCGTCCTAGCGGAACGCCGATTCAAATGGCAAGTGCAACGACTCAAACGAGCCGTCGACCCGAAGAGTTGGCATCGACCTAATGAAGAATCGATGCAAGGCTTACATTGGCCCGTCAAGAGGAATCCAGACTTAGACTTTCAAAGGCGCGCTCGGAGTATCGCTCTGCCGATGCGAACATTGCTAAGGTGGGTAGCTCCGATGAATCCGTCTTTGCTTAGCCTAGACACATAACAATACGGACACTATTGCTAGAATCGCTAGGCGATAACATCGCACATGCTAATAAATGACTCAACGCACCTAGCTAAGGGAATAATCCCATCTTGTATGCTTATATAGAATATGGAAAAGAACATAGAAAAATGTGAGAACTCTCGTACCGTGCTCTACGCTCGTATTAAGGCACAAGCTTACATTCAAGTTTCCTATGCGATCAACAATGAAACAATAAACGGTTTACAACAAAGAAACGAAAGACTATCGACATAGTCGTTCCGAGTAGAGTATAGCAACATTGAAAGATTTTGGGACCGATGGGTCACCAAGGCGACTCCCGCACGAGGAGTTGCATAATGAATGAATGAATGAATAAGTGAATGAATGAATGAACGAATGAATGAATGAATAAGTGAATGAATGAATGAATGAATGTACGAACAAGTGAAAGAAAGAAATGAAAGAGTGAATAAAAGATAAGAAAAGAAAGAATGGTTAGCGACAGGTATGACGGGCACGTGCAAGGGGGCTCGCTACCCGCGCTGCATGGACGCCAACCTGGTCGATAACGCATTATGGCTCAGAGACAGCCTATGGCTCAAAGACAGCCATTAAGTTAAATGACAAGTCAATATGAAATGGTCGTGGACAAACGGCACGGGAGATGGAGAGAAATACCGTGGCCGTATTGAAGAAGGATTCCACGGCACGATCGATGGGGGGTATATTGTGGCCGGCCTAGGCAGAATCAAGACATGGGGCTTACGAGCTGCTTTGAGTGGTGGCTCGGCCACTCAAGGAGACGTAAGGCTAGGCATTTCAAGAGACTATCAAGGTGTACCAGCCATCACGCTTCGATAGGTGAGAATGCCCAAGTGATATGTCCAAAATGGCTTGTGATGCCAGCGACCCGTGCATGTAGATTAAGTGGACTATGCTGGTGGCAATCCACGTGCAAGTCCTTACTTTGAAACAAGTAGTCTAAGTTAACTAAATGAGGTGCCTCCTGAACATGCTTAAAATGTAACACTTTGAACATGCTTGAAATGTAACGTCCTGAACATGCTTGAAATGTAACACTCTGAACATGCTTGAAATGTAACACACCAAATGATAAGAGTACTTTATGCAAATGAGTTAGAGAACGTGCCAACGACGTGCTAGAACCTGAGGCAGGGACACGCACTTGACATTGAAAGTTTATATGAATTGTTGACTAACTTGGTTTACTTTGGACAGGGAAGGCCGGACGGTTAGTATGGGTAAGTCGTGCATGCATTTCCATGCAGACACTTGAATTCGGCAACACGAGATAGGTTACGAAATATGCTATGAAACTGATCCTAAGGCAAGATTAGAAAGAAAATGAATGATAGATGGTGCACAAAAGTAAATGGAACGTGTTTGGTAATGATAGCATTGTGGACGAGCTAGCCTCCCCACTAGTGCATAACATTATACTGATAACCCTACAGTCTGCTTACATGATGCAGGAGACGTCATCGGGTGTGGAGCTTCCCTCGAACGTGCTAAGGTGCGGAGCTATCTCTGGAGCCTTGGAGCGTTGCAAGGAGCTGGAGAACCATATACAGGACATAATGTATCGAAACATCGCCATGAATCATTCCATCTTGTAAGCCACTTGGCACGCCTTTTATGTTTCAAAGAGAGAGAGAGAGCGAGCTTGAGAGACTTGTAAACTCGGCCTAGTGCCGCTTGTAAACTTCTTGAATATCAATAAAGATTTTGAATTCGCTTCAATTTGTGTTCATTTACTTTCCGCTGCAATGTGGACACTCTGTGCGACTCTGTGGCCTAGCTCAAAATGGCTGTTTCTGGACTTGGCCTTGTACGGGCGCAACCTAGGCCCGTACGGCATCACGCCTTAGCAAGGACGATCGCTCCTACGGGAGCGGGGCGTGACAAGTATCATAACTTTTGAATTCGGAGACGGAATGGACATTGACTCCTTCCGTGATATTCTTTGTGCCCCTTATTGTTGTCCCTCTGGAAGTTCCATGTCCACTATCTCAACCAATACTACTACGAACTTCATCGAATTATCTTTTTGGCTGTCCTTCCTAAGAAATCCTCTATAGATGAGGTTTCTTTACTCGAAAAGTCAGTCATATATCATTTATATACCTCCATTCCATTCAGTTTTCCAACGACCATGATCAACCAAATGATCAACTGCCGTAGCAAAAAATGCCAACTTCTTTATGCCATGTATCTATCCATCATCCTTGCTCACTTCTACATTCTTATGGATGAGCCTACTGTCCTCAAGATGATCCGTAGGACCAATCCATCATATCCACATTCTTCTGATGAGATGAATTTACATCCTTAAATAACCATATGGATCCGGCTGATCCAGCTATTCCTACTCTACCTGCCACTTCTACTCCAGCAGCCTCTAGACCATCCCATCTGCCACTCCTGTCTCTTTGGACTCCATTCAGGAGATGTTTCTTGAGCAGTTTTGCTTACAAAATGAGATGATCTCCGGTCAGCATGCCATAATCATATCTCATCTTTACGAGCAGGGCTATTATACTACTCTACATATGCATTCGTAGGCGAACTCTATTGTCGACATTTAGTACACTCAAGTAGACCATATCTCACCATATCTAGTAATGCGTGACCCATCGTGCCAAGGCTACAAGATTGGGGATCCTTTTGTTCAGACCTACTTTGATCCATTTGGCGCTTACTTTTCTGGTCATCCATCCACTGATGATCCCACCGATGGTGCAGGCCTGTAGCAAATCTTTGCTAATTGCTTCTGATGAGATTTATGTTCTAAGGAGTTCATGTTTTAATTTTTAAGATTAAGGACTTACGATTTGTCTTTTTTATGTTTTTGTAGACATTTTGATGTACCAAAACATTCGATATGTTGGTACTTATGTTGGTATGATTTATTTTGGAACTACAGTTATAGTTATTTTTCAAACACTATGACTTTCTGATTACTCGTTATATTGCTCTTTATGATGTGTGTTACATCTTCCGACTCTTGATATAACTGTTAATTTCAAGTTTAAATAGTTTATAATGTATATCATAGTTTATGTTGTTAGTTCAGAAGATATCTTATGGTTACTTATGTTTCTCAATGATTCTTTTCTCCTACGAATGTTAAATCTGTAATAAGCGTTTGACTTGTTGTATATATCTTAAGATAAATGACAACAGAGGAGAAATAATACAACTTTGATGACTCTAGTTTATGAATAATAATTCCTTTTTAACCTTTGTAGAAATATTTTTATGCTTCTATTACTATGTGTTATAAACAAAAAGGATAAATCATTATACTACTCTCAGAGTATACACATGATTCCTCTTCCTGTTTATAACTTAAAAGGTTACATGATCATCTCTACATCTATTATTTGCAAATATGACAAGGAAGAAATCATTATATGACTCTCAGAGTATATAAAAGATATTCGTTCCTTGTTAAGATTGGCAAATACAAATATATGAGACATTAATAATAAGTCTTGTTTTATTCATGCTCAGTGATATGATCATCTGTAATGATAAGTTTTATTGTTTCATTCATATACATGATCATTTGATTTTCGCAAAAGATTGGATTAGGTTTTCAGGAATTACAGCTTATGCAACCCGTATGTTACTTAAAAGACATCAATTTATGGGAGAACTTTTTCTCCTTTTCTCAAAAAGCTATCTATGGATTACGAGGGAGCTTTTCTCAAAGGCTATCAAATTTCGGAGTTTTATTAGCATGGTTTGCCATTTATCATAATGGGGAAATTGTTGACACAAAGTGTCTTGTTCAATCTAATTCTAACAATCGACAAAACCTAGCTTAATATAAACAAGCTAAATTACAAGAAGAATTAACTACTCCCAAAAGACTGGAAAATGCTTCATCATGCTGATCATCAAATTATTTTTTCTTAATTATTCTTCAATGTAATTTTGTACTTTACTGAGTCTATGACATATTGTACATCGAGTCATACTAGAAATCCAAACTCCACTCGACCCATGAACAGTCCACTCAAAACAGCCTGAAGCTCGAATCAAAGAAATCCTAATCCACATCTACCAAAGAAATTCTAAAATAAACCAAAAATCTATACCTATTCTGGCAATCGAACTTGGTCTTGACAATCCTGGAAAATCTATATAGCTATGCAATCCCTAATATTGTGGTTCCCAACGTTTGAAAAAATTCAAATATACACCCAAAATTTTTTGGCCGAACTTTGTTCACAAAAAACTTACAAATAGACATGGATTTCCATATTGTCATTCACCAATCTTCACTCATCTCTTCTCATCTTTCATATCCTATAGAGTGATCTCTGAGCTTTAACCTTCTTATCTCCAAGATCAACTCCCTCAGCCTTCTAGTTCCAAGTGCGATCTTGGTTAGAAGTCTGAAAAGTTATAAAAGCTTGGTCTATAAAAGCTTCTCTTCTGTTCTGAAGTCGACAAGCTATTTGGATAAAAGCTCGTGATTCTGAAGCCGTTGTGCCTTCGGATAAAGCACAAGGTGTTAGGAGCTACAAGCGCTTCGAATTCAAAACTTGTGTTACACTATTGTGACTATATTGTATTCAACTCGAAGCAAGAGTTCTTGGGCCTAGACTAGTCATCTCAGTGGAAAACTAGGATAAAATCTTGGTGTTAGTGTTTGCTCTCTAAACTACTATTTTTAATATTTGTCTTATACACAACAATATTATTCTGTTGGTTGCACTCTGCCTTCACTTGGAATATTTTTTATTGGATAGATATTTTCGTTGCACTCTATTCACCTCCCTCTAGAGTTGTCTAACGGTCCTATAGTAACGCTATCGACATTATCATCAAATTTATTATCTAAACTTTTTTAATTAGATTATCATAATTTCGTCATCGTTATTACCATCATCTACTATATGTTCTTCTTGAGTAAATGAAATAACTTGGAGAGAAGAACTAGGGGTACTACTAATTCTTGATGGTGGTGGTGGAGTCACAAAAATATTAATATACAGTGATTGCACATTAACTTCAAGAATAAATTTATATGCTTGTTCACTAACTAAATTCATATAATTAGATACACAAATATGTACCAATATAAATTCATGATTAATAGAAAATTGTTCAATAATTAGATTTTGTAAGCTATCAAACAAAATATTTCGATCAGTTAAAAATAACTTTAGTTAAACCTCCTTCATAAGCTAACACATTTAGTATACTACCAAGCGTGCATAGTATTGTTAGACTTCGATCCATTACGACTAGAAAACAACAAGAATATGACCTTCCAATATAGTTTGATTGAGCTGAGATTCTTCTAAATAATAGCTTAACTTGGAGATAACAAGATTTTTTTACATAGTGTTGGTGTGGTATTGTGATACAAACACTATATTTATATAGTTAGGTTGGAGATGAATGTTGAAGAGAGTCGTTATAAATGAAATGGATAGAGCCGTTGGAGATGTTGCAGAGAACCGTTAGAAAATAGTTGTTTACCTACGTAAAAATAACTCACATAAACCAACCCCAGTACCGAAATACGGGAACGTACGTAGGCCAGATACATCGTATAAGGTACGAAGACGTCATACAGTGATTACGACTGTCAATCTTGTTGGGTATCCTAGCATGCGATCAGTCTATGGCCTAAATCCGATCTCATATCCACAGACAGTAATAATGAAATAAAAGTAAGAGTGATAATCACAGAGAATGCAGGTAAGACAAAATGGTCGAAATACTCATATGATAATCAAGAAGTCTATAATAAGAAATAATATAGACATGAATACCTTCCCACAGTTCCTACATGGTCTGGAACTGAAGTACGTCCTCCAAGTCGGGTCTGGAAGATCCATAGGGTCGGTCACTGGCAATCTGGAAACAATACAGGGTTGGTCAGGCCAACCGCAGCAAGTACTAGAAAGGAAGGCTAAAGGAAGGCTCACGGACGGACGGAAACAATATCCATGGCGGCCAGCCGAAATAAGTGGCTAGTACTGCACGACCTTGAGATTTCGTTTCCTCCCAATGCTTCTACCAGTATAAGTTACCTAAGTTATCCCTATAGTTATCCGGAATCACATACTGTGGTCACATGATCATCCTCCTAGATGTCGTGCCTCAGTACGAGGATGCTAAGTATGAATCAACCTCGGCACCTGGAGTCCCAATTGGTGATTCATTTTTAGTGTAATACGACAAGCAATCAATCAATCCCAACCATGCTAAGACTACAGGCCAACTACAAGGGTACCCATGCAGGTAATCATATAATAACTAGAATAACAGGATGGCATCGCAGTGCAATATAAAAAGGAAAATAGCACCTTAGTGCACCAGTAAACAGAAAGCACCATAGTACAATAACAGGGCCAGTACCTCAAATGGTAAGCTGGAAATCATAGCACGGGTAGACGCAGTCAAGTTAGGAACACGGTAAATCAGCCAATCACATGAAATTATTTGCCCACCTCGTGGCATGGATATCAGGTCGAGTACACTAGCAGGATCTCTAGTATAATAAAATCTCAAGTACACATGGAAGCCTATAGCTCTGATCATCAAGTCGCTCTATCCTCCATATCAATGTCTGAATAGTCTTCACATTCATGATGTCATATCAACATTATGTCTGGAAAAATTACTAGATACTTAGGCTAATCACCATAAATAATGCTAGGCCTTCTAGTACACAAGGATTCACCGAATCAACGATCACAGGTTATCAGTAAACAAGTCTCTCAACTACCAAGATATAGCAATCGTACCACCTAAACAGGGTTAGGCATCTATATCACAAAAGGATCATGACCACTACATGATATATTACCCAACTATACAAGATCACTAAGGTCTACCAAGTGAAGAGAGAGACTCATTTTTGGGCGTTTAGAAGTCGGGTAAAAACATATATTGATATCCTCGATTTTTTCGGGTTCCGTAAAACATTCGCACAATCATCAAAATCCAGGAATCTACATGTCTGTCCATTCATTATTCCAGATCAACCCTCCAAATTATGCTCAATCCTCTAATATATCCAAATATATAATCATGATACATATATGAGAACTACTAGTCATGTCTGGCTAAAATAGGACATCGTCGAGCAGGAATGGTCAGGGAACAAAAGACTATTAATTAATGCCGTCAGGAAATGACAAGGATTGCATGAACCACTCTGGAGCAGATTACGACCCTTAAACCAAACAAGAACCGGGGTCGCAGACTGTCTCCCGAGGAGAACCTTGTTCCTTACGCTGCCCGACGGACAAGACATGTCAAGTAGCTAGGCAATTAATCTATTCATGAGTCAACCTAGCAGGTACTGGGATCAAGCATACTATACTATGATAAATCTGCATGAGTCTGGTTCAGCAAACCAAAGAGACGGTTCTGCCCAAATCTTTGAACCAAATCCCCCGACAGAAAATTTTAAAAAATTCGGCAGAGACTCCTCTGTATTTCTGAAAGGGAGCTCCCTGCGAGGTGGGGATATAACCACCCGGCGCAACCCGCTGCAGAATCGCAAACTGAGAACACTAAGTCTCAGCCTCCAGCAGTGCTACAATGCATACTGGAAACCAAATCATAGCCGATAGCACTAAGTCTCAGCCTCCAACAATACTATGATGTATGCTGGGTGCCAAGCCAAAACATGTAACAAGAATCGCCATGCAGGGCACATTACATCACAGACCCATAGTCATATCCAATCTACAAGCATAATTACAAAAATAGTTAGCCAAAGTCGTTACCCAACCGCGAGTCAGACACGGGACAAATGGGGACAATCCATACATGTGAGTCGTGCTCGTGTCCTCGGAGGTGTGGATGACCCGTTCGAGTTGTTTGATACGGTATAACCCAGTATCGAACTAATATATACCGTAAGTCCTAATCATGGCAGTTCTACTACTATGTTATACTACTCATAGTTATACATTTATATTTACAAATTACATAATTAATTAAATGCAAGAAAATCCAACGGGAGGGCAAGAATCGTCGATGAGCATGTAGAAGCATGGAAAATACTAAAGAAATTGACTCATGCGGCCAAGAAAGACCCATGCGGCTCAGAAAACGTATGCGGCTCAGGGAGTCATGCGGCATAAGGAGCTATGCGGCCGGAGGCATCCCATGCGGCTCAGAAGACACGTGGCGTGATAGTGCACCCCTCCGATCCATGCTGCATTAATTGCTTTGACGGCTGACCCCTCTGAAAAGTTGACAGACCTGACACCAAAGCAGGTAATTATGACTCTGTCATGATGATGAATCTCTAGGGAAGAAAAAGAAATCTCTGACACGATCCCCCGAGAACAACAAAATGCCACGTGGCCCTGCCACGTGGGTGTGCTTATGCGGCTCGAAGTGAAGACTTCCCATGCGGTTCAGAGTGAAGCTGTCCCATGCGGCTCGAGTGGAATCATCCCTATGCGGCTCAAGAAGATCATGCCCATGCGGCTCAAGCAGACACACCATTATGCGGTTCATGCGGCTCATCATATGGTTCAGAAGTCTGAAGGAGGGGGCCACTGCCCAGACAGTCCTGACACGTGTCCCAAGTCTTATGCGGCCCAAAATTCATGCGGCCCAAATCTCATACGGCCCAATTTGCATACGGTTCCAGTCTCACCATTGGCTCTCAGGACACGTGTCCTCAGCCGATCAATCTTCCAGATTTATGGCAATCCAAGATCGGGTCGAATCCCAATGATCTGGGGCACGTGGCAGGAGAATAAATTTGATTTATTCGCAGATATGAGAGAATCATTATAAGGAAGATTTATGCCAATCAGCATTAATTGCTAATGGGGATTTGGTGTAATCTACCCTTAATGGTTCTGATTCGTCACAATCAGAAACGAACGGCCTGGATTGATCAATCCCCAGGCCGCCGCCATCTCCAAGAGCTAATCATTGGCAACCCTAGCGATCACATCCCACTATTATAAATAGCAAGGTGCCATTCCCTTGTGAGATATAGAGAGATATACAAAAAAAAAGCCAGAGAAGAATACGTATACACAGAGAGACTTCCCCCATAGTCAGAGAGAGAATATACACAGAGAGAGAGAAGCCAGGAGAGCAATCAGAGAGAGAGCAAGAAGGCGTTTCTTCGTCAACGACCAAGCAGATCTTCCCCGAGTCAAGGCTGCGTACCGATCGTCCAAGGAGTAAGGCAGAGCGGCAGTCGCTTTTCCGAGCCTCTATCGTCACCCCCCAGAATCTAAAATAAACAATCGTACTTAGACTGCTGTACCTAGGTTTTCGTCCCTAGGCTTTCTTTGTACGAGCGAGTTTGTATTATGAGTCTAAGTTCAGTCCTCCGATAATTGTTCTGTACTTTTACAATCAATGGCAAACACGATGGTGACTCTGCTGGGGACTAACTTCTCCACGGCTGAGGAGTTGGTGGCGCAATCGGACGCAGCCAAACTTAGCTCTACACAACAGAAGATGGTCGTACGCTTCGACCAACAGGCGTTCGAAGAGATGCTCTCTGAAGGTAGCACTGGCCCGGTCCAGAAGCGCACCCGCACCATAAAGGCTCGCAAAGAATGGAGGCCAAAATCATTTGCTCCTCCGCAAGCCCTTGATGAGGTGCTCTCTATTGCTCAAGATGGCGAGAAAGACTCCCCTGCGGCCCCACTTCAGACCGTAGACAACTCTGCTGTCCCCAAGTCCGACAGAAGAAAATACTATGATGCTGGACTTGCAGGGGCAAAGAGGAACTCTACGCGATCCGACCTGCAGAAGAGTATTAACCGTAGGGAGAAAACCCATGCGGCTACAACCGCCGACCGCATAAAGAAAACTCATGCGGCCACATCTGTCAGCCGCATAACTTATGCGGCTACAGTTGCCAACCGCACGGATGAGACTCATGCGGCTATTAAAGTCAATCGCTTGCAGAAAACCCATGCGGCCACAGATGCCAACCGCATACGGTCAGCCTGCACGGTCGTGACTCCTAACCGCATAAAGACTCATCCTACAACAAAAGACAGCCGCATGCAGACAGCCTGTACGGTATCCAATGCTAGCCGCATAGCATCCGTCCCATGCTTCTCTCGATCAGTCTTCGACCGTCTCTCATGCGGTCCTGACTCTGATCATTATTTGGATGATAATCCAGACTCTGTGGTATTCGACTTAGACTCCTCCTATTACGCACCCACAAGTGCTAAAAGGAGGAAGTCTAGGACAGCGCGGGCTCATCAAGTCCAGACGACTGCCCCAACCTCTGACTATCGGGGCGTCCCGCTGATTATCATGCGGGCCTCTGATGGGAAGTTGTGTAAGACCACTCAAGTCCAGCCCCCGGCGGCAAACAGACAAAGTGGTTCCTCTGACCTGCGTGAGGTTATCCTCCACAAACGCAAGGAAAGAAAAGGAGCTTCGGGGTGTAAAGAGCCCTCACACGGACATCAATGCACCCAGATCATCGTCAACTGCTGTTGCAGCAACGCGACGGAAGACCGGCCATCCGTCTTCCAAAGACTACATCACCCGAGCTTAGAAGACGAGACACCTCCTGTTGTCTCCTGCAAATCCACACAGAAAGTTCTCACCAAGGGAAGAGGGAAGAAAACGAGCATCTCCAGCCCAAAGGTGTCAACTACTACAGCTAAGAAACCGTCGTCTAAAGGGATATCCTTCACTGGAGTATTCCAACACACCCATTCGAAGACGAAAACTGCTGCAGTAGGAAGTTCGTCGTCTGCAACATTGGGGGTCGTCGAAACTGGGGGTAGCACTCCTCCAAACATCCACGACAATCCGACATTCCAGGAATACGGACTGGAGGAAGCAAATCCTCCGACGGATACAACAGATACCGACGTCCCCAAGGACATCCTAGACGAAGCAAGCTCCGAAGCCGGGGGTAGTGTTCCTTCCGAGTCTGAACCTGAAGAGAACATCCCCACATATCCTGATGATTGCTCGATGCACGGGTACGACTCGGAGGGTACATCCTCCACCACTCCTTCCGTCACTCCTCATGTGAAGACGGTGTTCATGACAGACAGCAATCAAGGCAGTTCCGGTGATCGCCAGCGCATCGACACTTTGGAGGCCATATTGCACGCCTTGGTCAAGTCTGTAGACGAGATCAAAGCGGCGCTTCCTAATCTGTAGGGGGTGACACCTGGCCAGATAAGCACGGGTCCCCCAATCAACGTAGATTCAAATTCGGCGGCACCGAACCCGGGCAATAATCCTCCCGAAGTAACGGCTCCGACTGCGACAGATGAGACCCGAGAAGTAAGGAGAGAAGTTCAAGAGCTCCGAGCCATGTTTTACGCCAGAGAAAACTCTCAAGACTTCAGAATACGGCAACCATATCCTGCTGAATGGAGGGATGTTCCATTCCCACCAAGATATAAGCCGTTCAATATCAACCCCTATGATGGCAAGACCTCAGCAAGTCAGTACATCACTTACTTTGAGGTCACTACCGACTATCTGCCCCATGATGACGCTATCCTGACACGGTTATTCATTGGAGCATTGGAAGGAGTCGCCTTCGATTGATACCGCAACCTGCCGGACAATTGCATCCATTCCTTCGCTGGCTTCAAACGCCTGTTCTTGGAGAGGTTCTATGAGGTAGGACAGGACGTCACGATGTCTACCCTCATGGACGTCATTCAAGGAGAGAAAAAGCTGACGAGGAATTACATTGAGCGGTTTCGTCAAACCGCAATGAAGTTACCATCTGGCAACTCGGACTCTTCCTTGATCGAAATTTGCCAAAAGGGACTACTCCCAACAATCAGTCTCTGGATGGACGAGAGTCAATTCAAGGACTGGAAGGCTTTTATCATTAGTGCTACAAGTGCCGAAGAACGATTAAAGAAGGCTCGCCAACTGGGATTACATATCTCAGAGGGAGAGAACAAGAGCAAGCGTCCCAGCACCACCAACGACTATGGTGGCCGATACAGCCCAGAAGCCTGATTCGTAACCTGCGGACAAACAATGGCCTCAAATCACTTACTCTTTTGAAGACGGTCACGTCAAGCCTATCTTGGACATGCTCATACAAGGAGATAGGATTCAGCTTCCTCCACCAAGACGGGAGCCTCGGCCGGCTGATCTGGAGAACCCAAAGTTCTGCCATTACCACCGCTACGTCCACCATGCTACGCACGACTGCTACCAACTGAAACGATATATCCAGAACCTCATCGATTCGAACGCTCTGGCCATCGATTTCGAGGAGGTAACCGTGGCAGCCAACATGGTGTCCGTACAATTCGGCAGCTTCCCTCCAACAGAGACCCAGGACGGGGTTATACCCATTCTTCTGGCAACGATGGAGATTGCTAATCTCCCGCCTGCTTAAGCTGCTGGTCTAGTACCCCTCACCACATCACGAGGGGAAATCATGTGGGTCCATCCGGACCTAGTCTACGAGGTAACTCAGTCCACTCTATCTTCTAAAAAGAAAAGTGGAAAAGTCAGATCCTGCCGCACCACCTCACCAGATGAAGAGGAAGTCACGGCCGTTGTTACTCGATCCGGAGCACAATCTCAACCTGTGGCTGAAAACTCGACTGATGATCATCCGCCCATTACCACGGATGCTCCGGGACCGGCTCAGCCTTCGACGACCGACAAGCCTAGGCCGAAGGAGACTCGCTTCGACAAATCCCTTCGAAAGGAAACATCTCAGGGGCTGGAGAGGCCCTACAACTTTGACATCTTGGCGCAATTGGCCAATACACCGGCCAAATTGTCCTTATATGAACTCCTGAGGCTCTCGAAGGATGTCCGCACAGCTTTGAGCGATGCACTTCAAAATGTCGACGCGTACCTGGCTCAGGTCAACCTCACGGGAGAAAATCAGCCCGCAGACCTCCAAGACAGTGCCTGTACGGGAACAATGCCCAACATCGTCTTCACTCCACAAGACATGCTCATCAAGACTAATCTACACGATCGCCCATTATACTACACAGGCTACATCGGCGACATAAAGGTGGACAGGATGCACATTGACCCTGGGTCTTCCATAAGCATCATTCCAAAAGGACTACTGCATCATCTTCGCATCCCGATACATCGCCTGACCCCTACAAACATCGCCATCAGTGGGTTCAATTCTGGCAGGAGCTACCCAATCGGAAAGATCCGTCTGAAATGTCAGATTGGCGATCTCCAATCAGAAGTCACTTGCTACGTCATAGATGCCGACACTTCATACAACATCCTTTTGGGGCGTCATTGGATACACGATTACATGATCGTGCTTTCCACGATACACCAATGCTTCAAATATGTCGACAAGCACGGCTTCGTGAGGACAGAATTTGCTGACATCGATCCCTTCAAAGGGGTCGAATCTTATTACTCGGACTCCTGCCTATACGAAAAGTCGAAGAGGCACCTTGAAGAAGGAAATAAACAAACTGATGTTGAAGCAACCACGGGATCAGAAGAACCTCTGACAATCCACCTCCAGGCTCGCAAACCAGGCAATTTCGCACCCCTTACGGCCACGCTGCGTAAGGACGCGATCAGCCTCTCGGCACAGAAAGAGCAGTTGAGAATCCGGCTGCCAAGGTCCGGCCAGGTACCGAGACCCACGACAGGGCCACTTACCATCAGATTGCCGAGAGTCGGTCAATCCCAAACAGAGAAGCTCCATCCCTCCGATAGACCTCTGACGATACGCCTGCCTAAGAAAGGTCGTCACCCCAATGCGAGGTCTGACACTTCAAGCGAACCAGCCACCCCTCGCTCCACATCAAGTGCCGGACTGGGGGTTGCTAGTCTACCAACAACCCCACGCTCCACTCCGTCAGTTGAATCTCTAAAGATCAAGCTGACTAGGATGCCCTCTCAATCTTCATTCACACAGGGGGTAGCCGAAGAGGAACCAGAGCTAGCCAAGTATGTGGCTGCCCACACTGATGCTCCCTCCGCAGATGATGTAATTCCTCTAGAAAAGATACCTTACTTCATCAATATAGGGTTATCTTTGAACTACACAGAGCTCAATAAGCTATGTACAATGTATGCTATGGAACACGGTATAGGCACTCACCTACATACACAGGTGACAAATATGTACACCGCTATCCAACTTACTCAGTAGAAGATGCTTACCGAATAATCGAGGGAGGGGACCACCCAATCATCTTCGGCCGGACGAACAACCCGCATCCCCTCGCCATGGAAGAAGTCAACTTCGGGTCAGATGCTGGAAGACTGCCTCTGTATCTCAATAGCCCTCAATCCAAATATCTCATGCAAAAACAGGGGTATGATCTAGAGACAATGCCAGGACTGAACTACGGCACTGGACGACGATTACCTTTGAAGACGCCAGCCCCGGCGGGCAAACTACGGAACTACTATAACAAAACTCGATACGGTTTAGGGTATGTAACGCCTACTACGACCCCTGAAAGCTCAGATTAAAAATGCGACTGGCAGTCACATTCAACCGGATCACCGACTTCCGACTCAGATACCAGCATCGGAGATGTGTTCAGACAAGTCATGTCAGTCAACATGGCATTCACCGACGCTTACGAGGAAGACGAAGACATCCCCGAAATCCTTGAGCTAGAGCCATGGGCCCAGCAATTAGACGCACAATGGGAAAAGCGGTTCGAACTGAGAGAACCTCCTACTGAAGATAAAGTCATACAAGTGGATCTCGGCAGCGAATCTTCTCCAAAACCGATCTTTATCAGTAAAAGCCTAACTGACGAAGAACGAGAGTCGTTGTTAGAACTTGTCAGAGAATACATTGATGTGTTCGCCTGGAGCTATGAAGACATGCCAGGGTTAAATCCTGACATCGCTCTCCACAAACTCAATATACGGCCAGATGCAAAGCCAGTCAAGCAGCAACAACGACGCTTCCGCCCAGGCGTCATGGATGCGATCGAAGCCGAAGTCAACAAGCTAATAGCCAGCGGCTTCATTCGTGAAGAGCAACATCCTGATTGGGTCGCCAATATAGTACCCGTCCTCAAGAAGAATGGGAAGATTCGAATCTGCATCGACTTCCGCAACCTGAACGAGGCATGCCCCAAAGATGAATTTCCCCTTCCTATCACAGACATCATGATCGACAATACATGCGGCTTTAAACGTATGTCATTCATGGATGGATTCTCGAGGTACAATCAAATCAAGATGTCTCCCGACGACGAAAAGTACACTTCATTCCGAACCCCGATTGGCACATACTGCTACACAGTCATGCCATTCGGTCTAAAGAATGCTGGCGCTACATATCAGCGAGCCATGAGTATTATTTTCAGAGAACATTTGCGCAAGACAGTGGAATGCTATGTCGACGACATCGCCATCAAGAGTCGCCGTAAGGAAGATCATCTGCAAGACCTGAGAACGGTGTTCAACTTAATACGAGCCCACAATCTGAAGATAAACCCTACAAAATCGTTCTTGGGCGTATCCAGCGGGAAGTTCTTGGGCTTCATTATCACTGCACGGGCTATCCATGTAGACCCCGAGAAAACGAGGGCAATCATGGAGATGGGTCCCCCGAGAAATCTCCGTAAACTTAGAGGCCTCCAAGGGAGGCTAGCTTATATCAGGAGGTTCATTTCCAACCTCTCCGGGCGATACCGACCGTTCACCCACCTCATGAAGAAGGGAGTCTCATTCGTATGGGACGAGGAATGCCAGCGCGCTTTCGATGACATCAAAGAATATTTATTAAATCCTCCAGTCCTGGTGGCCCCGGTCCCTGGAAAACCATTCCTGCTCTATGTACGAGCAATAGAACACTCCCTCGGTGCCCTGCTGGCACAAAACAACGACGCAGGCCACGAGCAGGCCATTTACTATCTCAGTCGAATGATGGTCGGGCCCGAACACCGATACACCGCTGTGGAGAAAGAATGCCTCGCCCTGGTATTCGCCATTCAAAAGACGCGGCACTATGTCACGGGGCAAACCATACATGTGATCTCACGAATCAACCCTCTCAGGGTCCTCATGACCAAACCAGGGGCACTCAGCTCCCGCCTCGCTACATGGGCGATATTTCTGTCTCCCTATCATATGATCTTCGTCCCGCAGAAGGCGGTCAAAGGTCAAGCCCTGGCAGACTTTTTGGCGGCCCATCCAGGATCGGAATCATCCAGAATATACGAAGAAATCCCAGATGAGGTCGCCGATTCAAATACAACCACCCACGATAACATATGGCGGATGTTCTTCGATGGCGCTTCAAGAACCGGACCCAAGGGAAACACCATCGTCGGAGTCGGAGTAGTATTGGTCTCTCCATCGGGCTAGTGATCAATCGCGCCTACTCTCTCACGGAACCCTGCTCTAACAATGTGGCCGAGTACAACGCTTTGGTCATTGGCCTCCAACTCGCAAGAGAACTGGGGGTAGAATACCTTGAAGCATACGGCGATTCGCAATTAATCGTCAACCAGATTCGGGGGATGTACGAAGTCCGCCATGAAGACATGATCCCCTACCACCAAATAGCGATCAACATTATCTCATCATTCGAGGGATTCTTCATCGAACACGTCCCCAGACTCCAAAATATCGAAGCTGATGCCCTAGCAGGCCTGGCTGCTTCCCTAGCAGTGCCAAACCACTCTCATCATTCGGTCGATGTAATCGGCCATGAGCTGGTCTGCCCCAAGAACAACGTTCAAGCCATGGCGAGTTATTCTGCTCAGATGATCGACGAAGCGCCAGACTGGAGACAACCATTCATAGACTTCGTGGTCTACAACATCCTGCCCGAGAACCCGAAGGAGGCTACTTCTATCAGACGGCGTTCTCTCAGATTCTTCTACGATACAGAGACGAAAATGCTGTATCGCCGCTCCTACGACGGATTACTACTTCGGTGCTTGTCGAACGTAGAAGCTAAAGAAGCCGTACGAGAGGCTCATGACGGTGTCTGCGGGCCCCATCAGCCTGGCCCTAAGCTGCAAGACCGCCTTCGCCGGATGGGCTACTACTGGCCTACGATGGTGGCTGATGCAATAGATTATGCCCGAAAATATAAGGCCTGCCAAGTCCACGCAGACTTCATTCACCAACCATCCGAATTTCTACATCCGACAGTGGCATCCTGGCCATTCGAAGCATGGGGAATGGATATTATTGGTCCAATCACCCCACCTTCCTCTTGAGGACATCGCTTCATACTGGCGATCACTGATTACTTCTCAAAGTGGGCAGAAGCTGTCCCACTCGCCGAAGTCAAGACTGCGAACGTAATCAGCTTCCTGAAGCACCACGTCATTTACCACTTTGGACTGCCCCGAAGGATCATCCATGATAATGGTCCGCAGTTTATAAGCCACGCATTCTACCAATTCTGCGACAAACACCGCATTCAGAATGTTGCTTCGACACCATACAACCCGGCAGCAAACAGGTTAGCAGAGGCATTCAACAAAACAATCATCAAACTCCTCAAAAAATTTGTCTCCTCCAATAAACGCGACTGGAACAACAAGCTCGGCGAGTGCTTATGGGCTTATCGCACCACGGTTCGAACAGCCACCGGGAATACACCATTCTCTCTGGTGTACGGGAGTGAGGCAGTTCTCCCATTAGAGACTCAGATTCCCTCACTCCGAGTCGCCCTCACTTATCAATTGACAACGGATGATAACTATCGACGTCGACTACAAGAGTTAGAGGCCTTAGATGAAAAATGCCTCCTAGCTCAGCAAAGGATCAAATTATACCAAGCACGCATCTCAGGAGCCTTCAACAAAAAGGTCAAAGTCAGAACATTCCAAGTAGGCGATCTTGTTTTGGCAGTCAGGAGGCCAATGGTCATGACTCACAAGACCACCGGCATGTTCCAGCCAAAATGGGAAGGCCCATTTATCATCGAGGCCGTGTTCTCCAATGGTGCTTACCGCCTCGCCAAGCAGAACGGAGACTTGCTCATGTTGCCCGTCAACGGTAAGTTCCTGAAGAAATACTATGTTTAAACAACATTTTTCAGAGTTTCGAGTTATGTGCCCGCTGGTACCTCTGAACTCAATCCCCTAATTTTCCAACTTATCGAGTCACGTACCCTCTTGTACCGCTGAACTCATATCCCAAATTCCTAAGTCATGTACCTGCTGGTACCTCTGAACTTACACTTTGATTCCAATATTTTCCAGATCTTCGAGTCATGTATCCGCTGATACCACTGAACTCACCCTCATAGTTTTTTTCAGATTTTTGAGTCATGTACCCGCTGGTACCGTTGAACTCACACTCACCATTCTCCAGATTCTCGAGTCATGTACCCGATGGTGCCTCTGAACTCACATCCCGGTCACTCTTTCAGGTAGGAAGTCATGTATAATCATACCGCTGAACTTTCTTCCTACAAGAGATCCTCCTTCATGATCTAATACCTGTACTCCTAGTGTACAACAAAGGTAACGGATCCACAAATTTCCAAGACGACCATGTCCTCATCACCTCTGAGTCGTCCCATTTCCGCCAAAAACAAATCACCCCTACATAGAACTTCCATGTCCTTATTACCTCTGAGTTGTTCTATGTACCCCCCTGTCAAAGAGACCCTCATGCTCACCATGTCCTCAGCACCTCTGAGTCAGTATGATTGGTTCCTTTCTTTTAAACTTATTGTCCGTATCCAAAACCAGGGTATGTTAGGGACAATGGGTCCACGCAAAATGACCCGATAAAATGATTATTACAAAGCAAAAGAGTGAAGCAAATATATATTCCATTCAGTCAGAAATCAGTTACATCTACACGGTTACAGGAAAGTTCTTCATTATAGACAAGACACCTCAAACCCCTAGTTACAAAAATACGTATACAACTCCTTCAACCACATTACGTATGAAGGGTGCAACTGAGGAAGATCCTCGTCCAGAATAGGAGAATCAGGATTCCCAGTGGTGTCACCCTCAGCAGTCTCGACAGTGGGGAGGACATCGTCTCTCTCAGGCTCCGATTCTTCTTTTATTGTCTCCTTCTTAACAGAGGAAGGCCCCTGATTAACGCCAGGGAGCGACGGATCCTCTACCACTGCAATATCAGCACTCGGTGGAGACACTATAAGAACCAAAAGACGGAAAAAAGTGATGAGAAATGATAAAAACAGTCAGAAGATATTCAGAAGTGTTCATGCGGCTCGTTTAAAGACAACTCTTATGCGGCTTGGGCATGGAATATATTCCATGCGGCTCATAGGATGTGTATACGGACCACGTAATCTAAAAAGCTCGCATCAAAATGATTATGCACGAAGCAATGCAGCAGAGCAGCATCTTTTAGGGTTTCAGAGCACCCAATCTTCCGCACAGTCCTTACCTTCGACGACAACATGAACATCAAGACGAACGGGGGGTGCGACAATTGAAGACGAAGCCGACTTCCTGCTCCTAGCCACAACCTTCTTCACTGCCTTGGAAGCCCTAGGCACCATCGTGGTTTGTCAGTTGGAAGAAGGAAGCAAGACAGAAATCTTTATCAGAAAGAGTCTAAGAGAGAAATCCTTCTAAATACCCTTCCATTTATAGAGAAAGGAGGACCAAGACCGACGCTTCGTACAAAGTAGTCGACTCTTCGGCTATCGATACTGACTAGTTAATTAGAGGTCAGAAACTCCTAGGATCCTGCCCCAAAAAGGTTTGCATGCATGACATAATGGCGTGGCGAGCAGCTATGCGGCTGAACAATCTATGCGGCCAAGATCTCTATGCGGTCAGGGTTTCATATGCGGTTAGAAGAGCACGGCCATGCTTTTTATTCAAAGTATTTCAATTTTACAAATTGAAAACTTTGAAGGGGGTCCTGTAGAAGCATGGAAAATACTAAAGAAATTGACTTATGCGGCCAAGAAAGACCCATGCGGCTCAAAAAACGTATGCGGCTCAGGGAGTCATGCGGCATAAGGAGCTATGCGACCGGAGGCATCCCATGCGGCTCAGAAGACACGTGGCGTGACAGTGCTCCCCTCCGATCCATGCTACATTAATTGCTTTGACGGCTGACCCCTCTGAAAAGTTGACAGACCTGACACCAAAGCAGGTAATTATGACTCTGTCATGATGATGAATCTCTAGGGAAGAAAAAAAAATCTCTGACACGATCCCCCGAGAACAACAAAATGCCACGTGGCCCTGCCACGTGGGTGTGCTTATGCGGCTCGAAGTGAAGACTTCCCATGCGGTTCAGAGTGAAGCTGTCCCATGCGGCTCGAGTGGAATCATCCCTATGCGGCTCAAGAAGATCATGCCCATGCGGCTCAAGCAGACACACCATTATGCGGTTCATGCGGCTCATCATATGGTTCAGAAGTCTGAAGGAGGGGGCCACTGCCCAGACAGTCCTGACACGTGTCCCAAGTCTTATGCGGCCCAAAATTCATGCGGCCCAAATCTCATGCGACCCAATCTGCATACGGTTCCAGTCTCACCATTGGCTCTCAGGACACGTGTCCTCAGCCGATCAATCTCCCAGATTTATGGCAATCCAAGATCGGGTCGAATCCCAATGATCTGGGGCACGTGGCAGGAGAATAAATTTGATTTATTCGCAGATATGAGAGAATCATTATAAGGAAGATTTATGCCAATCAGCATTAATTGCTAATGGGGATTTGGTGTAATCTACCCTTAATGGTTCTGATTCGTCACAATCAGAAACGAACGGCCTGGATTGATCAATCCCCAGGTCGCCGCCATCTCCAAGAGCTAATCATTGGCAACCCTAGCGATCACATCCCACTATTATAAATAGCAAGGTGCCATTCCCTTGTGAGATATAGAGAGATATACAAAAAAAGAAGCCAGAGAAGAATACGTATACACAGAGAGACTTCCTCCATAGTCAGAGAGAGAATATACACAGAGAGAGAGAAGCCAGGAGAGCAATCAGAGAGAGAGTAAGAAGGCGTTTCTTCGTCAACGACCAAGCAGATCTTCCCCGAGTCAAGGCTGCGTACCGATCGTCCAAGGAGTAAGGCAGAGCGGCCGTCGCTTTCCCGAGCCTCTATCGTCACCCCCCAGAATCTAAAATAAACAATCGTACTTAGACTGCTGTACCTAGGTTTTCGTCCCTAGGCTTTCTTTGTACGAGCGAGTTTGTATTGTGAGTCTAAGTTCAGTCCTCCGATAATTGTTCTGTACTTTTACAATCAATGGCAAACAGAGCAAGGGGTACTTTCCTAGAGGGATCAGCCAGGTAAGCAAGTCTTCGTTATCCTGGATCCAAGGTAGCACGTCCATTGAGGTCCTCAGAATACATAATAAACAATCATTAGAACCAGCTAATAAAATACTGGAATAATCACAAGGGATGGCGTAAGGCTATACCGCGTAGGTCCCACATGCAGTGCAGGGATCTGATACAAAAGCCGAGGCACCTAGATTGATACGAACACGCAAGCCAAGACGTGTACGTATATCGAGATGTATACGAGAATCAAGATGACACGAATACCGAGACGAACAAGAAATAGTACAAGCACTTAAATTGAGACATGCATGCAAATCGAAAGATCATGAATATCCGGATGGCACACGAATCAATACGAAATATAAATTGAGGTATGCATGCGAATTGAAATGATGTAAGATACAATATTACATGCAAATTATTACGGCACACAAATTTGTACGCACATGTAAATTAACGTAGCACGGGTCACGAGGTCGAGACAAAGATCGAGGAACGAAAATCAAGGCGATGCACAAACCGAGATGACATGGTGCCCGAGGCAGCACAGGGATCGAGGCATCCCGCTGTCCAAGGCAGCACGTGGATCGAGGTGACACAAAAACTGAGACTGTGCACAAATCGAGGTGCATGTGTCCCCAGAAACATGAAGAACAAGAGTACGCTGCTCGAGGCAGCACACTACATGAGGCAGCCTACTCATCAAGGCAGTGCACACACCGAGGATGACATAGAACACGAGGGCATACTACCCGAGGAGCATGTTGCTCGAGGCTGACTAACTGTTCGAGCGACACGGGGCCCAAGGGCTTCTGCCGCTCGAGGAAAGTACGATGCTCCAGATACGATGGCAGCGCTGGTCGCCAAAAAGGAGAGAAGGGGAAGAAAGGCGAAAGAGCTTGTCGGGAGATGGAGGGTGGAGATGACAAAGATGGTGCAGTTGGTGTTGGCCATAGGGATGGTGACGATCGGTAGCCACGATGGAGGCGACCGGAGATCACGAAAGAGGCGAGGTGGAGCTCGTGATAGGGGAGAGGGAGAGCTCGGGAGAGAGTGAATGGGGGAGAGAGAGAGCTGAGCGGGAGAGGGGTGGAGGAGAGGGTGAGATTGTGAAAGAGAGAGGGAGTGAGTTCAGGGAAGAGAGGGGAGGGGGCTGGCTTCTCCAGTAGAGAGTGAGAAAAGAGAGATGAGAGTGAGGGGGTGGCTATAAGTTAGAAAAGGGAGTGAGAGTGTGATGTTAGGGTTAGGTTTGGGGGGGTAGTTATAGGAAAATAAATTTAGAAATATTATTAATAATAATAGAAATAATGAAGTAAACTTTTACCCCAATAAAATTATAGAATAATACCAATCAATCAATTAATAACAACAATATCAATAGTTAGTTCTCAACAACCAAGGCTAACCCAAATCCAGAAAAAAAACAAATAAAATTAAAACAAATACGAAATTTTAAAATCACCAAAATACCAAATACGGTCATATACTTATTTTTCAAAATAGGGAGTGACATCCTACCCACCTTACAAAAATTTTGTCCTCAAAATTTTAAAATTATTTAATATAGGATTTTCAAAAATTATATATATATATATATATATATATATATATATATATATATATATATATATATATATATATATATATATATATATGTGTGTGTTATGAAAACTATACCCACCTTACAGAAATCAAGTAATACAACTAGAAATGAACAAAATCTCAATATGAAAACATCAAAGAGAACAATGTCTAGCTACACAAATCAACTCTTAAAGTAAATCCAGAACACCAAAAGAATCTCAAAAATCAAAATCTCACATGCACGAAATAAATCCATCAATCAAAACAAATACAAAATATCGAAAACAATATCAGAAAACTTGAAATCCCAACTGTATGAAATCCAAAAAAATCATAAAATTTAGTATATTCGTATTAAACTGACGACAGTAGTTTCCTTATATCTGATCACAATGTGTGTCACGTCATTCTCTGCTACACCTTCCGGAATGGTTGTAAAAGATTTACCATGACACTATAATCGAGCAGCTGTAACTTTCGCTACTACGCCATCAAGGTATACTAGGGTCACCCGGTGATCCTTGACAAATACTCGAAAAAAATAAAATCCAGTACCCAAACGTCCACGTCACTAAAATTACAAAACATCTAACAAGATAACAAGACAGTTCTAGAAAAATACTCAAAATCCATAATCTATGTCAAATCATAATATACATCCAAAAATACCTTCAATAATAGCAGAAGATAGTTTCTTAGTAAAATACTCCAAATCCAAAATCCATGTCAAAATATCATATATATAAAGTATATCTATAATCAAAATAATATCTGAAACAGATAATTATGATTGCGAAACTCTTCAGAATCAAAAGAGTTGAATTGATACAAGAATATCCATTGGACACTCAACAATTGTCGAAATATCCAATTCCAGAATCCTGATAACCTTCCATATCAATCAAGTCAACGCTCGAAAAGGACAATAATGATACTAAGTCAACATGAAGTCAACGCACGAAGGGAATAACAGAAAATCAAATAAGGCGATGCATCGGTAGAGATAATACATAATCCAAGATAAATAACGAGTAACCCCAATAATGGAGACAAGACAACGTCTTGTCTGATAAAGCGATCAGCATGACCAACTACTGGACCACGTCTCTCAAAATAAGAAATAAAGGTAGATAACAACGAATAAGACAGGGCCAAGCAAGATAGGTCCAGGTAGATATAGGGACCAGTTGTGCAAGTTCAAGGGAGCGAAGGACAAGTGTAGCAAGTTAGAATTATAAGGAATAGTGGACTGAGATCAATAATCATGTGATACCTAACAATATCTCAAAACAAGAACTGCATGGGCCACTACTAAAACTTTGTCATGCCCCAGTACCGGAATACAGGGACAGACGTAGGTCAGCTACACCGTATAAGGTATGAAGACGTTATACGATGATTACGACTGTCAATCATGTTGGGTATCCTAGCATGCAATCAGTCTATGGCCTAAATTCGATCTCATATCTACAGGCAGTAATAATAAAATAACAGTAAGAGTGATAATCATAGAGATAGCAGGTAAGACCAAATGGTCAAAATACTCATATGATAATCAAGAAGTCTACAATAAGAAATAATGTAGACAATAATACCTTCCCACAGTTTCTATACGATGTGGAACTAAAGCACGTCCTCCAAGTCGGGTCTGGAAGATCCATAGGGTCGGTCACTAGCAATCTGAAAACAATCTAGGGTTGGTCAGGCCAACCGCAGCAAGTACTAGAAAGGAAGGCTCAAGGACGGACGAAGAAAATTAGCAGGATAAAATATATGACAGGAATAACATGCCTGAGCAGTAGTAAATAAGGGTAAGGATCATGCGGTACCACCGCACGATCATAGAATATAAGGCAACAATCCATCAACTAATGTAGCTAAATATCCAACAATCATCACAATTATCCTGACATCCACTAATACCTGTATCGTCAGCTAGAATTCGTAGTCTATAATTAGAACAATGATCTACCCCTAGATCAAACAAGAACAAGGGATGAATTAACGTACTAGGACAGCGTTATGTACCTACCAGCTTAGCAACCAACAATCCAAATAATTTAGGAGAATAAGCGGCCATTCAAATGCCTATGGCTTCCTACATGTTGGGTTACCCCAACAATACAAAATATAGGAATCCTCATATCGCGTCGATCCAGCAGGGCTAGTGGGGCAAAATATAACAGGCAAGCAGGAATGCAGCGATCCCTCGTAAGGCTACCGCACTAAACAGGACGAGCATATAATATATATATAGTACATAAAGTAGCCGGATACTGCCATCCTCTAATGCGGACGGTAACAACATCTGTGGCCGCCAGCCGAAATAACTGGCTAGTATTGTACGACCTCGAGATTTCGTTCCCTCCCAATGCTTCAAGCAATATAAGTTACATAGATTATCCCCACAGTTATCCAGAATCACTTACCGTGGTCACATAATAGTCCTCCTGGATGTCGTGCCTCGGCACGAGGATGCTAAGAATGAATCAACCCGGCACCTAGAGTCCCAATTGGTGATTCATTCTCAGTGTAATAAAAAAAAGCAATCAATCAATCCCAACCACGCTAAGACTACATGCCAACTACCAGGGTACCTGCGCCGGTAATCATATAATAACTAAAATAACATAATGGCACCGCAGTGTAGTATAAACAGAAAATAGCACCTAAGTGCACCAATAAACAGGAAGTATCGTAGTACAATAATAGGGCTAGTACCTCAAAGGGTAAGCTGAAAATCATAGTATGGGTACATGCAGTCAAGTCAGGACCATGGTCAATCAGCCAATCACATGAAATCCTTTATCCACCTCATGGCATGGATATCTCGAGTACACTATCAGGATCTCTACTATAATAGCATCTCAAGTACACATGGAAGCCTATAGCTCTAATCATCATGTTGGTCTATCCTCCAGATCAATCTACTAATAATCTTCACATCCACGATGGAATATCAACATTTTGTCAGGAAAAATCATTAGGTACTTAGGCTAATCACCATAAATAATGTTAGGCCCTCTAGCTCATAAGGATTCACCGAATCAACGATCACATGTTATCAATAAGCACGTCTCTCAACAATCGGGATACGTAACCATACCACCTGAACAGGATTAGACATCTATATCACAAAAGGAACATGACCACTACATATTATGTTACCTAACAATACAAGATCACGAAGGTCTACCAAGTAAAGAGAGATCCATTTTTTGGCATTTGGGAAGTCGGTTAAAAATGATATATTGATATCCTCAATATTTTCTCGTTCCGCAAAACATCTGCACAATCATCAAAACCAAAAATCTACTTGAGTCTGTCCAATTATTATTCTAGATCAACCATCCAAATTATGCTCAATCCTCTAATATATCCAAATAAATAATCATGACACATATATGAGAACTACTAGCCGTGTCTGGCTAAAATAGGACATCATCTAGTAGGAAAGTTTAGGGGATAAGAGACTATTAATTAATGTCGTCAAAAAATGGCAAGGATTGTATGAACCACTCTGGAGCAGATCTACGGCCTTTAAACCAAACAAGGACCGGGGTCGCAGATCGTCTCCCAATTAGAACTGCGCTCCTTACGCTACCCGACAGATAAGACATGTCAAGTAGCTAGGCGACTAATCTGGTCATGAGTCTACCTAAAAGATACCGGGACCAGGCATACTATATTATGATAAATCTGCATAAGTCTGGTTCAGCAAACCAAAGGGACAGTTCTGCCCAAATCTTTGAACCAAATCTTCGACAGGGAATTTTGGAAAATTCGGCAGAGTCTTCTCTATATTTCTGAACAGAAGCTCCCTATGAGGTAGGGCTATAACCACTCGGTGCAACTCACAGTAGAATTAAAAACTGAAAATACTAAGTCTCAGCCTCCAACAGCACTACAATGCGTACTGGGAACCAAACCATAGCCGATAACACTAAGTATCGACCTCTAGCAGCACTATGATGCGTGCTGGGCGCCAAGCCAACACATGCAACAAGAATCGCTATGTAGGATGCATCACATCACAGACCCACAGTCATATCCAATCCATAAGCATAGTCACAGAAATAGTTAGCCAAAGTCATTACCCGATCGCGAGTCAGACACGGGCATATGGGGGATAATCCATATATTTGAGTCGTGCTCGTATCCTCAGAGGTTTGGATGACCCGTCCGAGTTGTCCGATACGACATAACCCAGTATCGAACTAATATATACCACATGTCCTAATCATGGCAGTTCTATTACTATGCTATACTACTCACAGTTATACATTTACATTTACAAATTATATAATTAATTAAATACAAGAAAATCCAGCGGGAGGGCAAGATCCGTCGATGAACAAGGGGTACTTGCCTAGAGGGCTCGGCTAGGTAAGCAAGTCTTCGGCATCCTGGATCCAAGGTAGCACATCATCGAGGTCCTCAGAATATATAATAAACAATCATTAGAACCAACTAATAAAATACTGAAATAATCATAAGGGATGGCATAAGTCTATACCGCGTAGGTCTCGCAAGCAGTGCAGGGATCTGGCCCAAAAATTGAGACATGTAGATCGATATGGACACACAAACAAAGACGTGCACGTATATCAAGACACATACAAGAATCAAGATGACACGAATACCAAGACGAATGAAAAAACATGCACTTAAATCGAGAGTATATGCAAATCAAAATATCATGAATATCCGGATGGCACATAAATCAATGCGACACACAAATTAAAGCATGCACGTGAATCGAGACGATACAAGATACAATATAACACGAAAATTAATGCGATACGTAAATCGGTGCACGCACATAAATCAATGTTACACGGGTCACGAGTTAGGCACAAAGGCCGAGGCATAAAAATTAAGACGATGCATTAATCGAGATGACATGGTGCCCGAGGCAGTACGGGGCTTGAGGCGTCTTGTCGCCTAAGGCAGCACGTTGATTGAGGTGGCACAAAAACTAAGACTACGCACAAATTGAGGTACACGTGTCCCAATAAACATGAAAAAAGAGAGTACACTCCTCAAGGCAGCACACTACACGAGACAGCATATTAATCAAGGCAGCGCGCACAATGAGGATGGTAAAAAACATGAGGGCACACTGCTCGAGGAGCACGCTGCTCAAGGTCGGCTCACTGTTCGAACGACACGGGGCCCAAGGGCATTCTGCCGCTCGAGGTAAGCACGATGCGGCAGCGGTGCTGGTCTCCGGAAAGAAGAGAAGGGGGAGAAAGGCAGAGGAGCTCATCGGGAGGCTCGACCAGGCGAGTCAGTTCACCGGCTATAGAGGAGGAGAGCTGAGACGGCACGACATCTGGAAAAGAACAAAGGAGGGGAGAGAGACGGAGGCGAGGCTTGTTGCCAAAGATGGAGGGTGGAGACGACGATGATGGTGCAGGTGGTGCTGGCCATGGGAGTCGTGGCGGTCGGTGGCCACGATGGAGGGGGCCGGAGACCGCGGAAGAGGCGAGGTGGAGCTCGGAACAGGGGAGAGGGAGAGCTCGAGAGAGAGTGAGCGAGGGAGAGAGAGAGCTGTGTGGGAGACGGGTGGAGGAGATGGTAAGATCGGGAGAGAGAGAAGGAGTGCGCTCGAGGAAGAGAGGGGAGGGGGCTAGCTTCTGCAGCAGATAGTGAGAAGAGATAGATGAGAGTGAGGGGGCGGCTGTGAGTTAGGGAAGGGGAGTGAGAGTGTGATGTTAGGGTTACTTTTTTTTGGGGTGGTGGAAGGTAGTTATAGGAAAATAAATTAGAAAATATCAATAATAATAATAGAAATATTGAAGTAAAATTTTATCCCAATAAAATTATAGAATAATATTAGTCAATAAATTAATAACAACAATATCAAGAGTCAGTCCTCAACAACCAAGGCTAAACCAAATCCAGAAAACACTAATAAAATTTAAACAAATACAAAATTTTAAAATCACCAAAATGCCAAATACGGTCATATACATATTTTTCTAAATAGGGAGGTGACACCTATAAACCCACCCGAATAAATCAAAAATAACCCACCTATATAAACTAATCCTATAACCCCTCTCTCTCTCTCTCTCTCCCTTCCTCCTTAACCATGAACCAACCCCTATAAAACAAACTCATTGAACCAACCACATAAAACTAACCCGCCCATCCATTTTTCAGCCAACAAAGTTGGCAAAATTTTCTGTCATGCCCCGCTCCGGTAGGAGCGATCGTCGTCGCTAAGACGTGATGCCGCACGAGCCTAGGTTGCGCTCGTGCAAGGCGGGTTCCATAACGGCCGATTTCAGCGACTGCGACGGGGTCGTCGCACAGAAGTCCCAAGCAGAGACATTGAATAATAGCAGCAGAATTTGAAGCAAAACACAAGTCATTGCAAAATACTCTTTTATTGATATTGAAACAAAGGTTACAATGGGGCGCAAGGCCAAGATTACAAGTCTCTCAAGCATACTCAAGCTCACATCATAAGTTACTCAGCTCTCTCTCATATCTCAATACATGTCTTGAGCCAGCGGATGCTTTGGAAAGGCGATGTCCATACATTATGTCATGTATAAGTCTTGAATACATACGGCCGTACGCTTCGAATCGCCAAGGAACTCCATGCCTCAATGCATCCAAGTGAGCTCCGTGCCACGAGCTTCTACTTGTGCCTGCACATAAAAATTATGTGGGTGTTAGTACTCAATTGTACTGGTGGAATGAGCTCCTCGCACACCCATACAAAACTAACACGTTAATTTACTTTGTATTTAACATAGTCCCTTTTATGATTGTCTTTCTACTCTTTCCATAGGATCGGTTTTAGGACAGACGCCTTGGCCTATTTTGTGTCTCAAGAACATTTCATGCTTGTAACGCGACATCAACTCAACAACATTAACCTATCAAGTCGTGCTTGCCTTATGGCTTAAAATCAGAGACGCAACTACGTAATAAGATTCCATTCCTGTCTGATCGTGCTGTAAGTCCTTGTTGAGGCCGTGCCTCGCAACTCAATGAGACTCAATCATATCGCCGCCTCGCGGCCCTTGCCGCTCTGCGGCCCTTTGCTACTAAATCATTAACTGACCCAATCAAGACTTGTGGGTTAATTGTCACTCGATCGACTTTTCCTTGCTGCCTTTCCTGACTTAGACTCAAGACAACTCACATCCAAACTATGCAACTTATATGCCGACAACATATGACTCGACGCCACATCTCGTGCCGAAGCATGTCGCCTACGTTGCAACCAAATCTTAGGCCCAACATTTGTGTTCCAACTATACTCATACATTCAACTCGACTTTCTTGATATACTACACTCAATACTCGACTCAATCCTAAGGCATACATGCGGATCGCTGCCTATGCCGACTCATCTATATGAACTAGTCACTAGCACCCAGTGCTATAATGGACTCCCTTTGAGCTTTTGATTAGACGGATGCTCCTTGCCAGCACGAGTAGCTAGCTCTGCTGTAAGTTTCCGCTAACCCGTACGGTCATCCAGCACAACTATGAATGTCTCTATCGTAACGGTTCCCATGTGCCGCCAGGGTCGCCGTTCGAGAAACAATTTATTTTACCTTGTACAAGTTGTCCAATGACCATGCAAGACTTGACTCGAACTGACATCTCACATAGTCAATCTACTTCTAGTGTTACCATCTCTTTCAGGACTAAGTTCAACACTTCTCACATCTGAGTCCTTGCCTCGATGACCCAGTCGTGAGCATTCTTCTTTCTTGCCTCGACGACACAGTCGCGAGCATTCTTCTTTTTTGCCCTATCATTTCACTCAACTCAAGAATAACTATTTGAAGCACTTTCTAAACTCAACGAATCAACCGTGGCCCGTGCCTTAAAACACTAAGTCTATGCCATCGTGTCTTAAACCAAATTGAAACTCTATGTGACACCACCGTCCAAGTCATACTCTATATGATGGGTCTTACGATCGTGAGACTATGTGGTTATACCCAGCCGTAGAACTCATAGGACCGTGCTTGCTACTACTCCTGAAAGATTAACATAACTTACCTAACTTACTTTTCAACAACTTGACGAGCAAAGGCTGCGTCAAGCTTTGCGTTGTGGGAACTTGTCGTACACGTATTCGACTTTGAACAACCAAATTATTTAAGGTGCCTAAACTTATGCCACAAGACATGCAACACAACTTAACCCATCGGGCAAGTAAAGGCTATGCCACGCCTTGGGCGATGAGACCGTGCTTGCTTTATAAAGCATTTATGCGGGCGACGCCTATGACTTAGGCTACGTTCATAACTTTGCCAACTCAAACCAACTTTCCTTCTCCCGAGCCACGGGACGAAGGACCGAGTATCATTTTCAAAGCACGCCGTGCACCAACTCTAAGCCGACCGTTGGACCTTTCCATATTCTAACTTAATTTGACCCGTCGGGATTATTCTCTTGTCTATGTGGATTCATCTCTTTTATTATCAAGTCTACTTGTGCAAGTTGAAAACATGCGATTTATTATGTGAAGGCTAAGATGAGGCAAGTTCACCGAAACTACCCCACCTGAGCGAGCGATCACCTCAACCGAGCAATGTCTTCGAGCAGCCGTTGCAAGACTAAGTCCGAACGCCGTCGGCCTTCATATTCCTTCGATTGACTGAGCGGGACGGGGTACTATATCATACACCACACAGAAAAAGTTTCGTCCTCGAAACTAACTGAGTACACTTATCGACTTATAACTTTTACTCAACATTTAAGAACTCTCGCACACACTACGCCTATGCGTTTTCCTCAATCCGAGCCACGCTCGTGCTACTATCAATCTTTCCTTTAATACAATTTCAAAATCCTCGACACTTTTTCATTCCTTAAGTCTCACTTGATTCAATATATCACTTAGTTGGATTGTGCACATATTCCAGGCGTCTCCAAAATATATGCATTTCAGCCAAGTCTCGTGATAGAGAATCCGCCATCACCACTCGAGTCGGATGGTGCACATATTCGAACGTCCCTGATATACATGTATGTCAATCGATACTCGCGAGTGGTGCCTCCATAAATCCTACCACTTCGTACTCGAACGTCTGCCTAGCCGCTAGGCTATGTCTTTCCGTCAGTATTGGAATCATAGTTCCCAAACAACAATATCAACACTGACTCCATCCTAAGGTCAAACCAAATTTATAGTACCGGGTTTTCTACCCAAGCTTGCATCACTCCGATTTCTAAACTTCGAGCATAGATTGCCTACACACATCGTAAAGTTCGTCGCACGGGGTCTGAGTCATCCAACAGAGCCATCCTATCATAAGTTCACTCAACCAAATCTTCGAAACATCAATATCGTTCGACCAGTAAGCCATTTTACATAGTCTATCTTTTCGAACACGTTCGACATAATCCACCTATCAATCCTTCTCAAGTCAAACTCGCTACGACACGATTCATTTTTAAACCATAATTCACATTTCATATTTCCTAAGTCGTTCATCATAATCCACGTATTCGATCATAAGATCGTCTGACTTAACAATATGTTGTGCCCCGATCTCATGTGAGTCAGATTATCCACAGTGGGCACGAATCACCATGTACGCTCTCGCGAGATAATCATTCTCATTGCAACGTAACTCCTATTTTGTGTCTAGACTAATTCATTCTCGATGTGCAGATTAGACCTACTTAATCCTTAAGTTTTACTTAATCGTCAATCACAAGTCCTTTAAATCCTCGAATTTGCCTTCGTATCAAACCGACAAGTCGAGACAATCAAAGTTGCCGTATCCTGATTTTTTCGAGTTCAATCATTCCCGTGACATGAATCACCATGTCAGCGCTCATGCAAAACAATCGCCCCAAATTCGACGCTACGCATGTGCGAGGCTGGAGTTGCGCTCGCGCAAGACAAGAATGTCGACGCTGTGGTTATCCGCGTAACCCTCAAGACACAATCATTTTCATCCAACATTCATCTCAATCAAAATCCTAAGTATAGCATCCAACCAAACAATAACACTTGCACGATCGGCATTCGTCGAGTCAGAGTGCTCCCGAGTTGTCGTATATCGATCTTTGATACGCCTCAATACCATCGACGATATGGGTAACCTAACGATCTTCCTTTGCTACCAATTTTGAAACGTACGAATGGTGCTATCATCCGACTGGATAATCTTCTCGACATTCAAATTCAAGTTCGATCGTTATCCCTCGAATCATTCACAACATCAATTTCCTTAAACCCAATTTCACGTATCATTTATCCCTTTATCTTAAATCATCGACCAACGTATTTTCTCAATTTGTATCGTCCCTTTGCTAACTCAAATCATCGAGCAACATTCATCCAATCCTCAGAGTCATTACGTAACTTCAAAATTCAACTTTTCATGCACGCTATCTATCTGTCGTGCTAACTTTTTATATACGATCCGTATCAATTTCTTTGATCAAGTCATCCATTCGTTACACCTTAACTTTTTTTTCGATTCGATTTTACCTACTCAATTACCTTTGCATTTCATACTCGCGCAATCCTCGATCTCGTGCACATTTCGTGTGCGTCAATTTCTAGGTTGTTCGAATCAACACGTCAAACTTCAAGACTAAACTTATTCAACGATTACTCAATCTATGGTTTTGTATACACGCGACGCTTGCTGATAGACTCATCGACACCCCACATCCTCAATTAATCGATCGATATTCCTGAGGCTATCGCATACACCACTCAGGAATGAAGTCATTCAACAAATCCTCAAAACTATCATTCGAATCAAAATCGACTTCTTCGAATCTCGTTCGAACCATTCCTCTAATTTCAAGCACGCTCATGTATATCGTACCGATGTTATCGTCGCTCAATAGCACCCCTATCGATAGTCATCTCATCTACTCAATCGAGTTTAACTCGTTCTTGCTCGACACTATTTAATTCTCGCACTCGACTTTTCTAAGGTCGACGCAACTTTGGTGTATATGCCCAGCCCGACTTAGCCAACCGTGCTTACGCAAACCATCTTTTTATTTTCTGTCAAAAACTGTTCTCCTACGTTTTACAAAATAGATAGACTTATTGTATGAACATCCCGTGGGACATTTGAGAGAGAGCGCACCAACAATATCAACATGCAAAAGCAACAATTCAGAGTTTGCGAAAACAACAGAGTTAAAGAATTCAATCGATAGTCCAAGGACGTAAAGTCATGCTCTGATACC
Source organism: Iris pallida (assembly GCA_029216955.1). Lineage (NCBI taxonomy): Eukaryota > Viridiplantae > Streptophyta > Magnoliopsida > Asparagales > Iridaceae > Iris > Iris pallida. Next base: position 1,693,173 of record JANAVB010011198.1, on the reverse strand, counting down.
ATTATGTCATGCCCCGCTCCCGTAGGAGCGATCGTCCTCGCTAAGGCGTGATGTCGCACGAGCCTACGTTGCGCTCGTGTAAGGCGGGTTCCATAACGGCCGATTTCAGCGGCTGCGACGGGGTCGTCGCACAGAAGTCCCAAGCAGAGACATTGAATAATAGCAGCGGAATTTAAAGTAAAACACAAGTCATTATAAAATACTCTTTTATTGATATTGAAACGAAGGTTACAATGGGGCGCAAGGCCAAGATTACAAGTCTCTCAAGCTCACTCAAGCTCACATCACAAGTCACTCAGCTCTCTCTCATCTCTCAATACATGTCTTGAGCCAACGGATGCTTTGGAAAGGCGACGTCCATACATTATGTCATGTATAAGTCTTGAATACATGCGGCCGCATGCTTTGAATCGCCAAGGAACTCCGTGCCTCGATGCATCCAAGCGAGCTTCGTGCCACGAGCTTCTTCCTGTGCCTGTACATGAAAACTATGTGGGTTTCAGTACTAAACTGTACTGGTAGAATGAGCTCCTCGCCCACCCATATAAAACCAATACGTTAATTTACTTTATGTGTAACATAGTCCCTTTTATGATTGTCGTTCTACTCTTTTCTTAGGATCGGTTTTAGGACAGACTTCTTGGCCTATTTTGTGTCTCAAGACCATTTCGTGCTTGCAACGCGACATCAACTCAACAACGTTAACCTATCAAGTCGTGCTTGCCTTACGGCTTAAAATCAGAGACGCAACTACGCGATAAGACTCCATTCCCGTATGACCGTGCTATAAGTTCTTGTGGAGGCCGTGCCTCGCAACTCAATGGGACTCAATCATATCGCCGCCTCGCAGCCCTTGCCGCCCCGTAGCCCTTTTCTACTAAATCATCAACTGACCCAATCAAGACTTGTGGATTAAGTGTCACTCGACCGACTTTTCCTTGCGGCATTTCCTGACTTAGACTCAAGACAACTCACATCCAAACTATGCAACTTATATGCCGACAACGCAAGACTCGACGCCACATCTCGTGTCGAAGCACGTCGCCTACGTTGCAACCAAATCTTAGGCCCAACATTTTGTTTTCCAACTATACTCACACATTCAACTCGACTTCCTTGATGTACTACACTCAATACTCTCAATCCAAAGGCATACACACGGACGTCGCCCATACCGACTCATCTATATGAACTAGTCACTAGCGTCCAGCGCTATAATAGACTCCCTTTGAGCTTTTGATTAGACGGACGCTCCTTGCCAGCACGAGTAGCTAGCTCCGCTGCAAGCCCTCGCTAACCCGTGCGGTCATCCAGCAGAGCTACGAATGTCTCTATCGTAACGGTTCCCATGGGCCGCCTGGGTCGTCGTTCGAGAAACAATTAATTTTACCTTGTACAAGTTGTCCAATGACCATGCAAGGCTCGACTCGAACTAACGTCTCACACAGTCAATCTACTTCTAGTGTTACCATCTCTTTCAGGGCTAAGTTCAACGCTTCTCACATCTGAGACCTTGCCTCGACGACCCAGTCGCGAGCATTCTTCTCTCTTGCCTCGACGACCCAGTCGCGAGCATTCTTCTCTCTTGTCTCGACGACCCAGTCACGAGTATTCTTCTTTCTTGTCCTATCATTTCACTCAACTCAAAAATAACTATTTGAAGCACTTTCCAAACTCAACGAATCAACCGTGGCCCGTGCCTTAAAATACTAAGTCCGTGCCATCGTGTCTTAAACCATCTTGAAACTCTATGTGACACCACCGCCCAAGTCATACTCTATATGATGGGCCTTACGATCGTGAGACTATGTGGTTATACCCAGCCGTAGAACTCATAGGACCGTGCTTGCTACCACTCCTGAAAGCTTAACATAACTTGCCTAACTTACTTTGCAACAACTTGACGAGCAAAGGCTACGTCAAGCTTCGCGTTGTGGGTACGTGCCGTGCACACGTTCGACTTTGAACAACCATGTTATTTGAGGTGCCTAGACTTATGCCACAAGACATGCAACACAATTTAACACATCGGGCGAGCAGAGGCTTTGCCACGCCTTGGGCGATGAGACCGTGCATGCTTTATGAAGCATTTATGCGGGCGACGCCTATGACTTAGGCTACGTTCATAACTTCGCCAACTCAAACCAACTTTCCTTCTTCCGAGCCACGGGACGAAGGACCGAGTGCCATTTTTAAACCACGCCGTGCACCAACTCTAAGCCGACCGTTGGACCTTTCCATATTCTAACTCAATTCGACCCGTCGGGATTATTCCCTTATCTATGTGGATTCGTCTCTTTTATTATCAAGCCTACTTGTACAAATTAAAAACATGCGATTTATTATGTGAAGGCTAAGATGAGGCAAGTTCACCGAAACTACCCCACCTGAGCGAGCGGTCGTCTCGACCGAGCGGTGTCTTCGAGCAGCCGTCGCAAGGCTAAGTCCGAACGCCGTCGGCGTTCCTATTCCTCCGATTGACTGAGCGGGACGGGGCACTACATTTTTACCATCCATTTTTCATCCAACAATGTTGGCGAAATTTTCACCAAGTCAAAATTCATCCAACCAAGTTGGCAAAAATTGCACTCTCTACTTTTCCGCCAACTTACATGGCGGGACATTTCGTTTCTCATAATTTTCGCAAACTTTTTGACTAATTTATTCGAATATATTTTCGATGCAGCAAATTTTCTGTTCATGTAGAAAAGGTACCCAAAACTGAATTAGATTTTGGAAATTTTAATTGTCAATAAAGACAATGTCCCCCAATTTTTAAGACTGATTACCAAAAATACTTTAAATTTAAAAATAATTTGTTAACTTTTTATAAATTAAAAATAATTTTAGTAACTTATTTCAACAAAAAATTTTTGCGATGTCCGACATAACGTACGTGACTTTGTGCATGCTCGTTACATGTTATTTTGGTTCACTGTCCTCAATTTTTATATACACCCACATCTCTTTCGCAGTTTAATTCTGATACCGTCCCGTGTAATCAAAAAAGTTATACCTATCATTGCTTACTTACCAAAAGAGACAGCTGAGTTTGATTTCTTTAAAAAATACTTAGAATGTTGTAAAAACTTTATTGTGAATTAGAGTTCTCTTAAAAAAAATTAGAATTATTTTTGTAAACAGTTGTTACCCAACACGCTTCGAGTAGAATACTTTACACAAAAAGACGCACATCCAAGCATCCAATCTCTCCCTGCAACCACGGTGCAGGCATGTCCTCGCTCTCCGTAGGACGTCAGCAACCGCCTAATTTTCTTTCACATCCTCACATAAAAACATACATCTCCTGTCCTAATCCCACCCAAAAAAAAAAACACCACTCTCCCCCGCCGTCCTTCTACCTCTTCTTCCTCCTCCTCTCCCTTTCCCCATCAACAACATAGAATATAAACTAAACGATTATGAGGAACCTCACCAACGAGGATCCCATCATCGTCCGCTCCCCCTACACCTACACCTACACCTCCTCCCCGATGGCCCTCACCGTCCTCGCCGTCGTCCTCGCCCTCTTCTTCCTCATCCTGTTCGCCCTCTTCGCCCGGAGGTTCTTCTCCGGGGTCCACTCCGCCGAGCTCCACGAGCACCGCGGACGCCGCACCGCCGCCCGCCGCGGCGCCAACCCCCGCGCCGCTGCTCGGCGGCCCCCGAGCGACTGGCGCCTCGGCTACTACCGCTCCCCTCCCGTCAGGACCTTCGGCCTCGACCCCTTGGTGGTGCGCAACCTGCCGGTGCTGGCGTACGGCTCTGTCGTCGGAAGAGGACGAGGGATGAGCGTGAAGGAAGGGTGCGTGGTTTGCCTGGTCGACTTCGAGGAGGCGGAGAAGGTGAAGCTGATACCGGGGTGCGGGCACGTGTTCCACCCAGGGTGCATCGACGGCTGGCTGGTGCTGCACGGGTCGTGCCCGATATGTAGGTGCTCGGAGGTTTGCGTCGATTTGAGTGCTCAAGTTCGTGAAGAGCAACAACAGCAGCAGCAACAGGAACTAGTAGAAGTGATCAATGGTGACGAGGAGAGAGGAGGAGAAGATGGCGAGGAGAGGAAGGCGGTGGCGTTGGGGAGGAGTAGAAGCTTGAGCTTGCGTAGTGGAGAACACGGTGATGATGGCGCTGAAGAAGAGGACGAGAGGAGAGTGAGCTTGAGACGAACTCGCAGTGTCTAGAGAGAAAGTATGATGTGGGGTCCACGAGAGCGCTCAGTTTCTCGGAAAGAGGCGGTGGGCGTGATTTGTAGGTGACAGGAGTACGTCAACACGTGGCAAAGCCATGCAGCAGTGCTTCTCTACTTCTCTGTTTCGGTATGCTTTTTTCACATGAAGCAGTGTTTTTTTTTGTTTGTTTCGTTGGCTGCAAGCATGTAAATGTGGAGAAGATTTTTGCTAACAAGGTGTAAATATTAATAACAATACCCCCCTCTCTCTCTCTCTCTCTCTCTCTCTCTTATTATCTAGACAATTGGAATAAGAACACAAAACGCTTGGTTGTGGTTGAACGTACGTTTATAGGGTTTTTTTAGAATTTTTTCATTCAATTAAAAGGGAAGAGTTCGGTCATATCTTGTAAAATATGGTCCAATTATATACACGAAGGAGGAACAACAAACTCTTTGATAGTCGAATCCGAGTTACCCTTGTGGTACGCGGAGAGCGGAGAGACGCATAAATGTTCTGGTTGGATGATGGAAATCAATGGATCAAGCTACATGAGCATATTAATTCTTTTATTTATGGTGAAAATTTGGGACAGTAAGTCCAAAAGACAAACAATGTAGTGTGCACAAAAAAATTCTAAACGTTATGCCGGACATCTTCTCAAAAAAACTCTTTGACAGAATCTGAATTATCAATGATCAGAAAATGAGCTGCTAAGGAATAGACCTTATTAGCAACCCTTGGAATGTACTTGAAGGAGATCCCGCCGTCCCCACCCAAGATTGCACAACCTTCTTCAATAATGTGTCTGATACGCCATGGGATGTCCAGTTCTCTAGGATAATGGAGTCGAAAAGAACGTTGCAATCTTCTTCTATATTTAGGCCTCGTTTGGTTCGCGGAATGGAAGGGAAAGGAAATCAATTCCTCGTCATTTCCTTTCCCTTGGAAACTTTAATTCCCATTGATTTTCCTTTCCGATGTTTGGCAATGCCAAGGAATTTGGAAAAGAAAGTGAATACTTCAATGTGGGAAAGTGATTCCTTGCTTGGATGGATGGAATCACTTTTCCCCCTAATTTTCCTTCCATTGGGAATCACTTTCCTTTCCTCCTCTATTCCTTGGACACCCAAACATAAGAAAGTAATCACTTTCCTTTCCCAACCCGAAAATTCCGCGAACCAAACGAGGTAAGCTCTCTACTCCTTCATAATTCTAGAGCAAGGTGTATAGCCGGCCCTTCAACCTCCGATGGTGAAATGAGACCATGCTGCCGTAAAATAAACCACCACTATCAAAATAAGATACTTTAAAGACGCATAAAAACGTCGCTTAAGTGGACAAAAAAGTCGTTATTCAAAATTAGCGACAAAAAAGTTGTCGTATATTTCGTAGTCCTAACACATGAAACGTCGCTAGACGTCTCTATTTGTCACTTCCCGTTCCCAGAATACGTATTTATTTAATATTTATCATGTATTGTTCTGTATCTAAATCCCTTTAATTTTATGTTAATTAATTTTCTGCAATTTTATTTCTGTATTTTACTTTCTGTTTTTATACTCTGCTTTAGCTTTGCTTTGGGTCCGGCTTGGATTGGTTTAATTATGTTGGTTCATCATGAACCGAAACAAACCCCCACCTACCACCACCCCTTCATTTAAAGTCCAATTCCCTTTCTCTCTCTTCATTTACTTCACCATTACTCTTCTTACTCTTCTTCTTCCTCCATTACTCTCCCACCCACCCATTTGGAGAGGCAAGTACATCTTGCACACCATGAGGGATTTCATGCATCCCCATTTATTTTTAGTCTATGTTGTTCATCTTCTCTTCCTCTACAAGTTTAGTCTTGAAGTTCTTGATTTCCATGGATGGTTGGGTGTAGATCTAAGTTTTAAGTTTTAGTTTTCGTATGGATTTTATGGTTTTGATCTATCAAACTCTGTTGTTTTCTAAAATAAGTGGTTCCATGTTGTAGAGAATTTAATTCTACTAATGTTTTGCTTTTGAAAAGTTAGATTTCGATTTATTTTATGGAAGTTATGGCCAAAAGTATTTTTGTTCATTTCTATATTCATTTGTAGCATGAGCCGCATGTCGCAGTAGGCCGCATATGGTGTCGCGAATGGGCTGTTGAGCCGCATGTCGCAGTAGCCGCATATGGTGTCGCGAATGGGCCGCATGAGACACATGTCGCAGTAGCCGCATATGGTGTCGCGAATGGGCCGCATGAGGCACATGTCGCAGTTGGCCGCATATGGTGTCGCGAATGGGCCGCATGAGCCGCATGTCGCAGTTGGCCGCAATGGTGTCGCAGTAGGGCCGCATGAGCTGCATGTCACAGTAGGCTGCATATGGTGTCGCAGTTGGGCCGCATGAGCCGCATGTCGCAGTTGGCCGCATATGGTGTCGCAGTTGGGCCGCATGAGCCGCATGTCGCTGTTGAGCCGCATATGATGTCGCGGTTGGACCGCGTAAGCCGCATGTCGCAGTTGGTCCGCATGCATGTCGCAGAATAGGCCGCATAATGTCTATTTTGGTTGTTTTTGACTGTTATATGTCCTAATTGACCGAATTGTAGCTAGAATTTCTTCTAACTCCCAACATGAAAGTTGTAGATCTTTTCCTTGGCTTCAAGAATATGTTACCAACTATTTTATGCTAGTTATAGACTCGACCATGCTTAATACTAGTTTAACTTTCATGCCTTGTCACGAAGTGACCCCGACTGTTACTTCGACTAATAATTGATCATGCGTTCCTAGTTGGAACTAAGAGACTGGCTAGTCGTCTTATTGAATTGAATGAATGAGACACGTTCATATTAACTATGAACTATTGTAATCGATTGGCAGATCCTGAATATTGACATACAGGCATGTGCAGGCTTCAATTTTTTTTTTTTACAAAGCAGCATGTGTACTTTATGGTCAAGGCATGATTATTCCGTGGTTAGTTTTGATTGTTGCATTACGCTATGTAAGACCTACAACATAACCGCACGGATATCGTTGTAGAGTTGGGCATATCGTACTCTGTACGGAAGTACTCATTCTGAATGACCATGATCCACGGCATGGAATTTCAATCAACATAGAGGCTATTAAGTTAAATAAAATAATGATTGCATAGAGAGAATGGATTCCCGAGTTCTTACATGGCAGCCCTCTTTGGGACTATTAAGTGCCCGACAGGCCGGCTGGTTCCCACAGATACTGCAAATCTGCCACACGGGCAGGAAACGGTATCTGCTTATATTATTTATTGTATATTGTATATTGATGGCGGGCGTCCCGCTGGGACTCGTCTAATTCATGATTGGCGCAATTGATTGACTAGATAGACTAGCCTTGCTTCCACATAGTAAGAACTGAGGAATCCTTATTGCATAATTCCAGGATAACTTGGAACTGACAGTAGCAAGCCGTTGTAGTTGAATGGCCGTTTAAATTAATTTGTTTGTGTACTGTATCTCCTCTGTTACCTAACTGAGATTATCAGAATGTCAGGACATGACATTCCAACTTCTGTCCTTGTTTGGTTGGGAGGTTGGTTCGAAGTGTCGTGATACTATGTGAATCCCAGTAGAAAGCAGAGATCTATTTATCATATTTTCTCATTACTGGTTTTAATCCCTCATATCGTGCTTCCTTGCGGTACTTGCTATTAGAGGTCTAACCTCTCTGGTTTTGCATGGCCAGATTTAGAGCCGGTCCCCGAGGACTCAGCTTACTTCCACCTCCAAGATGGTCAATACTAGAGGGATGATCGCAGGAGGACTCGAGTGGGTTCCTTACTTCCCCACTCGTTTTGTTATTTACTTAATACCTTACCGTTTGGCACCAACATGTTAGTCGGATTGTCTTGTACTTACTTTTACATAATTGTAATTAAGTCAGACTGCAGCTGATAACAATTGTGTATACTTTGCTACATCACCTGGCTATGTTTTGTAAAGCCAGATATCAAGAACATTTTGACTGAGCGTTTGGGACGTTTTACTGCTTTATCTTACATGTTCTCTATTTTTGTTTTTTTTTTGTTTGAATGATTGAGACAATAGATGAGAAGTGACCATAGTAAGACTTTCATGTAGTATGCACTCCTTCGTCTGGTTAGACAGCATTGATCGTATTATACGGTATTCATCTATCCGTAATACGCAGCCGGCTGAGTCATTCCCCCGCTCTACAGTATTCTGGTTCTGGGCGTGACACTATTGCGAAGTAAAGTAGCGATGTCAGCACGTCGCGAATATTCTAGTAGATAGCGACGTGTAGCGACGAGGTGTTGCTAATCTGCGACGTCATTTTTCGTTGCTAAACGTCGTTGATTTTTTAGCAATTAGCGACGTCCTTGGCAACGTTTAGCTACGAGTGGTTGCTGACATGGCAAAAATGCCATGACAAGAAAAACTTGACCTCGGAGTGTCAAAGCTAGCACTTACCATGAAATACTTAGCGATACCTAGCTAGCACTTACCTACATACCTAGTATCTTGACTCATGTCTTACCTAACTGTATATTTTTATACCCTTATATATGTATCTATCTATATAAATTATTAACCCTTACTAGCGCACTCATCCCTCACTCAAACATATACACAAACACAACTCTCACTTGGACACTCTTATACACTTAACTGTATTCTGATCCCCTTTTAAAATCTTTCAAGTAGTGGTCTTACGATTTCTAGTCCAAGAGCTATGATACTTGGTTATTAATAGAAAAAAAAATTGGAAAATTTCTAACGATACAAGGAATCTAAACTTAATATGGTTCCTAGGATTTAGTTTCCATCTAAATTTCCTAAAAATGTCAATTCTAAATTCCCTAAAAATGAATTCATATATCTAATTTCAATTTTAAATTTCCCAATCAAAGAATTCACACACACAAATACATAACGTGTGTGTCGTGTCATTGTCTGTGTCAATGTTTGTATCGTGTTAGTGTTTGTGTCAGCATGTGTTGGGTCACATATATACACATATTACACAACGTGTTTGTGTCCGTGTCAGTGTTTGTGTCAGCGTGTGTGTCGTGTCAGTATGTCTGTGTGTTAGTGTGTCTGTATCGTGTCAGCAAAAGGGAGATAGGGTTAGGATTAGGGTTACCTGACCAAGGGGTCGAGGTCGGGGCAGGTAGGCGAGGGGGGTCGACAGTGGAGGACTGGAGGAGCGACAGCAAGGAGGTCGGCGGTGGAAGACTTGAGCAGCGGCGGCAAGGAGATCGGCGGTAGAAGACTTGAGCAGCAACGACGAGGAGGGCAATCGCCGGAGGGGAGGGTAGTCGCCGGAGGGAGGGCGGTCGCCAGAGTGGAGGAGCAGCATTGGCGGTTGGAGGGGGAGGAGGGAAAGTTTGGGGTTTGGAAAATTTGGAATTGGGGAAAGTGAATCCCGATGGACGTATATTAAAAACTTAGTGACGTTTAAGTTAGACGTCGCTAGACGTCGCTACCTTATTAGTATACTATGACATATATGATATGACGTCGCCAAACGTCGCCATTGACAAAACTATAGCGACGTTCGACGACTCGAAGGCGACATCATTTTCTATAATGCTAAACGTAGTCGGTAGGCATCATGAAACGTCGCTACCCATGACGTTTGGCGACGTTTATACGATACGTCACTAATTTCAATAATGGTAGCGATGTCATCTGCTGGAGTCGCTAAATACGTCGCTAATATGACTTATTTTGGTAGTGCATCGCTATTGCAAAGTATTGCTACTCTAGCCATCGAGTTATCATAGAAAGCCCCATCAAAGTTAATCTTCCAAGAGTTAGGATAAGGAGGAATCCGGAAATCCCCATTACTCTCTTGAGAATGTGTAAGACCAGTAGGAGATTGGATCACATTGCATGCTTCATATCTGAACCTAAGTATTCATGATTATTTACCATTAATAGCCTCATGTATGAAGACTGCAGCGTTCCTAGACTTCCACACCAGCCACATAAGATAGAAGGTCCCAGTTATTGATTCATAGTCCCCTTCTTCTAGGAAAGAAGTAATGAAGTTTGGTAAAGTAGAGTTACGACGAAGATGACTATGAACAGATGGAAGATATCCCCATGTTATTCCTGCATAAGTACAGTATAAAAGTAGATGATCCAACATTTCAAAATGTACCTGGCAGATAACACATGTTGGGTTGAAGTTGTGAGTACGTCTATGGATATTAAATGTCATAGGAAAGAGTTTGTAAAAGATCACCAATTGAACAGAATAACCCTTGGACAAATGTGATGAAGTTTACAAAATTTCTTCCAATCAATAAAGTCAGTATGCATACTTGAGTCCACTCTTTGATTATGACTGTCATGGATTGATCTGTATACAGACTTTCAGAACACCATTACTGTATGGATCCAAATCAGTTTATCATCTAGACAAGAAAGATGTAGAGGCATTTGGATAATGGCATCTGCTTCTGGGAAATGTTTATGTATGAGCCATTCGTTCTAGGTGAATATGAACAAATCAATAAGTTCTCATACCCAAACAACCCCACTGGTCGCACCTTCATTGCTCGATACTCTGAACTGAGGCCTAGATGGAACCCAAAGGTCCAACCAGATGTTGATATCATCCCCATTGCCTACTGACTAGTAGACATTGTTGAGTAGATAACGTCTATATTTGAGGAGACTAGACCATACACAAGAGCAATATTCGCAATCTCTGGATCACTTATTCCTAATCCACCTTGGACTTTAGGTTTAGTAAAAGTTGACCAGGGACATAATACATATTCCTCAAATTATAATTTTCACCCACCATAACCTTTTTTGATATTGAACAAGATTTTTAGTAACTTGTTTAGGAAGTAAATAGGAAGAGATGTAGTAGGTTAGGATAGAGGATAAAGTAGATAAGGTGTGAAAGGCATTTTTCCTTACATCCAGCTAGTTTGGATTCACTTGCATAAAGAAGCCTTGAATAGGTAGAGCAATGTTTCTTAGGTAGAAACAAAGAGTGTCCAAAAATATTTATCATTAAGTATTCATGATCCTAACAATGAGAATATCAATGAATAATTGGCACATATATGGATCAAGCTTACGGGAAAAGAAGATAGAAGATTTGCCAAAGTTAATTTGTTCACTTGACCATAATTCATATGAATTGAGAATAGATTGGATCTGAAGGACATTTCGTAAAAAGAATTTTCCAAAGATAATGATAGCATCCGCAAAGAAAAGATTGTATAAGATGCAGAATTGTGGTTAAGCTTGATACCTAATAAAGATTACAATTTTCCATGATGGATATGTGTTTTGAAAGGGTTTCACTACACATAATAAAAATATATGGAGATAAGGGACATCCCTGTCTAATACCCCGAAATGAAATGAAGATGTGTGAAGGGGAGCCATTGGTTAAGATAGCAAACGTTATAGTTTCATTGCACTACATGATCAAAGAATGAGATTTTTCAATGATACCAAAACCGTGAAGAGTTTGTCTAATAAAAGGCCAACATAGTTTGTCATATGTCTTCAATATATCAATTTTCAGGGAAAAATAACTTCTGTTGGAAGGAAATTTTGCTAAAGAATTAAATAATTCTTAGGCAATGACAAAGTTGTCACAAATTTGTCGACCAGGAATTAAAGCATTCTAGAAGGGATTTATGATCTTATTCAAAAATGGTCGAATCCGGTTAGCAATAATTTTAGATAGAACATTATAGAGGGATATAGGTCGAAAATTGACAGGCTTTGTTGGGTTTGGAACTTTAGGAATAAGCACAATGCAAGTATGGTTTAATGAGAATGGCATAGAGCAAGTAGAGAAAAAGCTTTGGATAAGATCAGACACGTCCCTACTGTATCCCAGCAATTTTGATAGAAGAGTGTAGGAAATCCATCACGCCTAGAAGACTTGTATGGGCCCATGTTATCGATAACATCTTTGATTTCACTAGTGGAAGGTTGCAGAAAATTAGAATTCTCATGCTCTCAACTTTGTGGAGTTCTTCAAGAATGCTAGTAGAAACTGGAATAGTACTGGTAGCTTGGAAAATATTAGAGAAGTGCTTCACCAAGGTGTTAGAAATTATGGTTTGATCATAGGTCTGTTGCCCATTCTCGATTGATAGATTTGAAATGGTATTTTTTTGTCTTTCTGTTGACAACCATCAAATGGAAGAATTTTGTGTTCTTGTCACCTTCCTTTAACCATGCCAAAGATGATCTCTACTTCCAATACAACTCTTGTTGCAACAAGAGTTTATTGAGAGTCATGTGGAATTTTTTCTCTTGACTAATACGGTCGATCATCAGTAATCGACATACCTTGAAGTTTCAGTAATTTGTTCTCATTGTTTTTGATAGCTACAGGATGTTGCCTATTATTTTAGCTCCCCAGGTTTTCGAAGAAAGAAGAAGAACTCTGAGTTTGGATTGAAGATCACCTAATGTAGAAGATCCGTTCCATGAGTTAACTAATACATCTTTGAAATATGGTTCACGTAACCATGCTGCTTCAAATCTTTGAGGATAATGCCTCCTTTCAGTGCCAAGATTGAGCTTCAACATAATTGGGTTATGATCACTATTAAGGCTAAGAAGGTTAAGTATACCAGCTTTGGGAAATATACTTCGCCATGAGACATCCACCAAAGCCCTATCCAACCTCTCTGCAACATTAAACCTAAATCTACTGCTGCTGATCGGTTAACCCAATTTATGAAGTCTAGTGATGACTAATATTAAAGTTAGCACCTCTATGCTTCTCAGAGGCTGGATGTATTGAATTGCAGTCACCAATGCACACCCAGGGTTCAGTAACTCCAGAAATCTTGTATGCTATATTCTCCTAAAATTCCTTTCTAGTGCCAATATTTGGAAGACCATAGATGCAGAATAAGTGCCAAGCCGGGTAGCGTCGATTAATTTGATGTATATATAAATGGATATAATTAGCTGAGGTTGATAATACATCAATCTTGATGTTAGCTTTCCAAAGGACTAAAAGCCTGCCAGATCTTCCATCCGTAGGATGAGCCGTACCCTCATAAAAATCAAGAAAAGAAGTAAGTGAAATAGCTGCAGGCTTTGAACGTCTGGTTTCAGCAAGGAACAATATGTCACTACCCGATCTCAATATAATGGGTCCAGTCGGATCATGTCCAGCCTGCACCGTTGTGAGACGGCGGCAGTAAGCTGTATCAAGCAGTGAACACAAGCAGACAAAACTAAAGCAGAAAGAAAAATATTTTATTAACCTGAAAACTGGTCTGAAATGGGAAAAATACAAACAAGCAAGCATTTAATTATTACATGATTTTATTTGCAACAAAAAGGGAAATAAACTAGTCCAGGGTACAAGTAAAACTCTGGGGTTTCCTGATCAGGTTCAGCTACCTCGTCAGGGTTCGGACTAGGTCCGTAGAAAGAGCTAAAGGGGAGATCCTCGTCGTCACAGTCACCTAAAAATGTTGGGTCTCCAGTCAGGAGGGAGCAAGAACATATTTCCACATATAACATTCTAAATAATAATAAATGAATTGCAAGAAAGTTTAAAAGCATTATATATTTTTCTAAATAATAGTAAATAGACAGCATGCAATATTCTCAGGAACTGTAATGATGCAATTCTACAATAGTGTTTTGAGTATATAATAGAATCTGTGACCGGCTGGATAGAGGCAATATATATACTAGCATTCTGGCCAAAATGATAGTATACGGTATGGCTCAACCCCCTGTGCAGTAGGGGTTAGCGCGAGAGAGGTAATCGGTAAACAATGGCTTTGGTCACAAATGTTATACTACTCCCCTAATCAATCCCCGAGTCAATGAGTTAATGATACAATGAGACAATCAATCAATCCATCTACCGATGTGGAGTCCGAGAGGGATCCACTGTGAATTAGTGTCACTATAATACATGATTCTACTCATGCAGTACATTTAATTATTAAATAAAATGCAGACATGAAAGATATGAAACTTACCTTAGGTGTATCCTCGGCATGGAAAGCAACAACTAGAAGGGTATCGGCTAGGGTTCATGAATCCGAACCTACATTAACAATATCTTGTCCTTAGAACGTAAACCAAGATTGGCTAATAAACCACTAACGTAAAACTACGCTAATTATAGACATTTGTCGTTCTTATTAGAGAAACTAATAATTTAAAGATGTAATATTTGGTAAAAACTATTTTATTAGTATTTTTGTAAATAGGGTGGGAAAATAATATATTTTGAAATATTATCACAAATAATAGTGGTTTTTATCGAACATTATTTTAATAGTAAAAATTGCATAAACTCAGAATATTTGAAAACTAATTTATTTATTTTCTAAGTAAACTTTTGCGAAATGTTTAACTAATACTTTTCTTTTGTAAAGAAAATCATTTTAGTAATAAATATACGTAAAAACCCTAATTGAATAAAATTATGTTTTTATTAGAAAGTTTTTATTACGATTTTATTAGAAAGTACGTTATTATTTTTAGTTTTCATTCCCATAAACTTTATTAGCAGAAAATGGCTTAGATTACGAAAATACACATTTATTACCTAAAAACATGAATATACGGTTTTTCTTTTGGCCTATAAATACCATACCCAATATTAAAATATACTTTGCCACATAATTAATTATTTTTTATACTAAAATTTATTATTTTATAGTAATAATGAAATTATGGCAGAAATACTATAATTGTTGAAATTAACGTTAATACGACATTTTTCATAAAATAACGGTTAAAAAATACTAAAATACGCATTTTTACTTAAAATGTATTTATATAAGGTTTTGCCTATAAAAAAATATGCTTTTGCTATTTAAATAATATTTTGCAGCTAAATATCAATTAATGGATAATAAAGAGATTATGGTTAAAGTAACTACGACATTAATCATAATCACGTAGTTAACGATTCTAAAACATTAATCTACAATTAACGCTAACAACTCACTAGTACTAACAATTATGACCTAACTAATTAGGAAACTAATTTAAACCAATTAATTAGCTATTCCAGGAGCAGAAATGGGTTCTGTGAAACTACAGAGGGTTACGGGTTTACCAAAAGCTGTGACGGAGCACCGAGGGATGCCTCGGACTCGGAATGCCCGCGGTACGGTACGAACACGTGCACACGTGAAACGACGACGTACGGAATGGCGGGACAGAGGCGCGAGCCTGCTATTGGCGCACGGGGGTGCTGCAGGCCGGGGAAACCGCGCGGAAGGCGGTGTCGGCCGGGGTGGGGGTCACCGGAGGGGCAGTGGTGGCCGGGGTGGTCGCCGTGCGGGTGCTGCGGGGGAACAACGGTGTCGAGGGCTGCCACACGATGCTGCGGGGGAACAGCGGCACCGGGGGGCTACAGCACGGGGCTGCGGGGAGCAGCGACGCCGGGGGCTGCCGCGCGGAGCTGCAGGGAGTAGCGGTCGTCGGGGAAGGTCGGGTCACGGGTCGGCGGTCGGGGATCGGCGTGGAAGGAGGGCGAGAGCATTATCGAAGAGATCGGGTCGTCGCGGGGAGTGTGGGGACGACCTCGGTTTCGGGAATGGAGGAGCGATGAGAGAGTTGTGGAGGAAAAGGGATTGGAGGAGTTTGGGATGTTCTGTGAATGGAGGAAAGTTCTGAGTTTTACTCTACGTGAGGGAGATGGGATGTGGGGGTTTCCGTAGAATGGGTGGATCTGAGGAAGAACCGGGGTGAGTGGGGAATGGGTAATTTATGGGTTTGGGTATGGGCTTGTGTTTGGGTAGCTAAGTATTGGGCTTAAGTTATGGGTTTAGTATTGGGCTCACAATATAACTAATAAAACATGCATTAATAAATAAACACAAATCACGGGCTTCACAACCTTCCCTCCTTAGAAAATTTTTTCCTCAAAATTTTAACCAATAATAAAAGAGGGAGTTTAGAACATACCTAGAAAAGATGAGGATACTTCTCCCTCATCTCGTCCTCTCGCTTCCAGGTAGCCTCGCTTGGGGAGTGGTGACGCCAATCTATCTTGACTAGAGGGATCACTGCGCGCCTCAATCTCTTATCCATGCTGTCTATGATTTCCACTGGTTGCTCTAGCATGGTGAGGCTGGGTCCAACTTCTAGTTCTGAATGATCCACCACGTAGCTCGGGTCTGGTACATAATGCCTCAGTTGCAATATGTAGAAGATGTTGTGCACGCCTTCGAGACTGGTGGTAGAGCCACTTTGTATGCTACTTCTCCAATCCTGCTCAGTACCTCAAACGGACCAATATAGCGGGGACTCAACTTCCCAGCTTGGCCGAATCTGATTGTGCCTCTGGTAGGTGATATTCTGACAAATACATGATCTTTGACCTCAAACTCAAAGATTCGACGCCTGCTGTCCGCCCAATGCTTTTGGCTATCTTGTGCAATCCTTAGCGTCTCTCAGATCATCATCATCTTCTCAGCTGCATCTGTAACCATCTCTGGCCCCAACATGACTCGATCACCAACGTCGTCCCATGCTAGTAGAGTACGGCAACGACGTCCATATAACGCCTCAAACGGTGTCATCTGAATGCTGGCCTGGTAGCTATATTGTAGGAGAACTCTACCAGGTATAGATGATCTTTCCAAGATCCTTCAAACTGTAGGATGCATGATCTCAACATATCCTCAAGCGTCTAAATAGTCCTTTCGGACTGGCCGTCGCGGGTGGTACGCCGTGCTAAACTTCACCTGTGTGCCTGTAAAACCCCAAAATTTTGAGGGTTTTAGGCTTACTTAGTGTATTTTTACACTATTTTAAATTTATGGATTTTAAAATGTTATATTTTTCTAATACTTTGGTAGCAAGCTACATTATATATATATATATATATATATATATATATATATATATATATATACATATACATAAAGATTTTTATAAGTTTATGCACTAAATAAGTCAAAAAAATATATTCAAATTATTATGAAATTTTGAATATAATTATTGTACATTTTTATAGGATTAATTAAAAAAAATACTTTATGTTTAATAAATGATTTTTTTGCTTATATTAATAATAGAAGACTATTGCTACATAAAATATAGCTGGTAGTTTTACGGCTCAGATTATTTACAAAAATATTTTAGACATATTTCTATGAATATTACATATTTTTATTAATTTTTTTAGATTTTTCTAGTGTGAGTATAGATAGATGAAGATGCATAAATAGATAAGTAAGAAAGGAAAAAAATGACTCACGAGATATTGAAACCAATATCTCGCGAGTATAAAAATTACATTAACTTGCGACCCCCTCCAGACTCTTAACCGACTGCAACCCTTAGTATTTATATACCAACAAAAAAAGTTACATCAAATAAGCCTAATAATAACCCCCAAAACCGATTGCAGCGGCGCACCAGCCACGGCAGTAGCGACCCAGGCACGCCACCACCGGGCCGCCACCGCCGGCCGCCGGAGCACCACCACCGCGCGTAGCAGGCCACATTGGCATCAAAGGCAACCACAATAACAACAACAAACATCGTAGTAGGGGTAGACAGCGCCCTTTCTTCCAGGTACGACTACGCACACCTCGATACGTTATTTTTCAAACTACAAAAACCGATGCGTAGCCTACATGACCCTCTCAAATTCCCACTAAGGGGATTGGTTTGTGACAGCACAACCATCTCGTGAACTCGACCCAAAGTCGGTAAAAATCTGTACAAAGACAGAACATGAAAATAGTCCGACCTCCCAATTTGGAAGAGGATTTTCGAACCAAGTATGTAGAATTTTTGAAAAAAAACTTGAAACAGTCATAGTTAACGTATACAGGATTGAAACCCTTCAGATAGAATTATTTTTCATCTATTGTGCAAGAAGTTATTCACAATAGAAAACTAAGAAAAATCTGTTTTTAAAACTGTAGAAATTTAGAAAAACTCTCCGATACGACGTACGTTCCGCCAAATCGGACGACGTGGTCGTGAACCGAAACTATCAAAAGGTGCATATCGAGTTCGCGGACGTGTGGGCTTTGACGGAATCCAAATCGGTCGCGTGTGCGCGACAAATTTGATGCGTATCCGTCGAAATTCACCGTATCGGTCCCTTTACAAATTCTCCAATTACTTCGTGTACGTTCGTCGGATCGACACGAAACTTACGCCATCTGGACCGTATCATTTTTCTAGTCATGTACGCCAAGTTTGGTTCAATTCTGAGAAGGTCGACTGGAACGCCTATTTGGTAGGCCCGCGACCCGTTCTAACGGGCAAATTTGTGCACGGCTCATCGGAATAAAAAATTGGATATACCGTTGAGTTTGTCTCCTCAAACCGAACCCGTAGACATGTAGTTTATCGACTTTAGAGATTGTAGGTTCTGGCACGCATTTCGGTGCAAAATGGGTCCAATGGCAGATATCGTTTTGACCCGAAATTACGATTTTGCCCCTGTTATAGAATTTGACTTTTGGATAGGCATTTCCTAGACATATCTTTTATTCCAAACACGTTCGTGGTATTTATTTCAGCATCTGAGAACGTATGCGGGATTTGGCTTTCATCGCTTCACTATTCTGATGGTTCGAGCTATTGGACGTCGCCCTTTTTGCACACAACCTCAGGCAAGATACCTTGCCATATTTACTGCTTATATTTAGTCTGTATTTTTGTTATTGCATATCACTATTTGCTTATTTCTAGTTCTTGTAGCTGTACCATTATTACAGTTCCTGATTTATTGCCTGCTCAGTGATATTAGCTTTACTTACTTATTATCCTTTGATTGTATATAGACCTAGAGTTAAGGGACTACCATTTGTAGTGTATAACATAAACCTTGACATAGTTGTACCATGAGGTATGTGTGAGATGAGTAGCATGTAGAGGTACTTGCGTGATGGCTGATCACCTTGCGCATGCGTTAGGGCTAACTGCTAATAGAGGCATGTTAGGAGACTTGGCAGTTAGTAGAGGGATAGGAGTCATAGATGTGAATCTACTAGGCATTGGGTAGAAAAAAAACAGTTCCTTAACGTATGGGCCACGTATACACTTTTCTATTCTTGTCGGTTATCTCCGCTGGAGATACGGTCCTGGATCCTGATACTGTAGGGCCTAAAAATCAAGTTGCGCCTTGAACATACTAATCAGTGATCAAGTTGTGCCCCAAAAATTAGGTTGTACCACTGATATGAAGCTCAGAGAACAAACTGCACCGCTGAACAGGTTGCGCCATATATCAGACTGCGCCCAGTCTTGTTGCACAAAAATCTACGTGGCGTCTGACACTTAATGGCCATCATTACCTGACAACACTGACAACTGACACCACAATGAACGAGAAAAATCTCTTTGAATCCCGCGAATTGTGCTGCTCGAGGGGAGTTGGTTGACAGCTGTCCTGTACACTTTGAAAGTTGTGCCTAGGCACAATCCAGACAAAATCCTTAGTTGCGCCTAGGCGCAATCTGAATGACTTCTGCTCAAAAGATGCCACGTGTCTAGGCGTGGCTCAATCAGGCGCAGTAGACTGAAGGTCGCGCAACCTGATAAAGTTGAGACAACTTACATTCTAAAGCAGGATGACGTGGCGCACATGCCACTAATCTCTCAAGACGTGTCTACTATCCTGTACACGACCATGTGCATCTCAATCACATGATGCCATACGTCTAAATATAGTTAGTACACGACTTAACAACTGAATGAAAGTTGGCACAACAGAAGGTTGGCGCAACCCAATATGGCGCAATCCTGCCTCGCGTACATCAGAATAATTTCTAAAACAGTTATTTCTTGAACTCTATAAATAGAGTTTCCAATCATTGTGAAATCATCAGATACATACGCACAGAGATCAAGAACTCTTGCAAAATTGCTGCTGCATTTTCCAGAGGCTACAGTCTTCAAGTTCACATAGTCTAAGGGATAAAGTGATCGTCTTCTGATCAGATTCCTACAATTGTACTTCCCCAAAATTCATTTTACTTCGTACTATTCTTTTTCAAGTTTGGAATAAACAAACTTTTTATTTTTTGCAAACAAAATGGCGACTCTGCTGGGGACAAATTTCTCATCCGATGAGAAGGTGACAACTCAATGTGACACTGCATCGATTGACAAGACGCAGAAGACTCTGGTTGTTCAAGTCAACCAGACAGCCTATGAGGATATGATTAGCACCAAGAGCAACAAGTGTACATCGGTTATTACCAAGAACATGACTGTATGGGCTCCTAAATCTCCCATGGTCACTGTTGCCCAGGCACAACCTGAGTGTTCAGTGGTCAAGACACAATCTGTCTTGGCGGCTCAGGCACAGCTTGCTTCTGTTGCCCGTGCGCAACCTATTCATCCTGCTGCCCACGCGCAGTCTACTACTCTCTTTGCTGCCAAGGCATAGCCTGTTCAAGCCATTGTTGAGGTGCAGTCTACCCATATTGCTGCCAAGGCACCATCAGTAGCCCGTAGGACTATGGCACAACCCAAGCAATCAGCACCTCAGGCGCAGTCTGCTACTCTGGCACAACTCAAAGGAACTAGTCTTTTGGCTATTCCCTCTTCTAATTCTCAAGTTCTAAAGTTGGAGAATCAATGTTCTAGTGCCAACACTAGACAGTACAAAGGGAAGAGTCCTTTGACACTTCCTCAAATGGCGCACTCTGTGCCTAAAATGGTCTCACAACAGAACAAAGAAAAACGCTTCTTAGCTGACCCTCTACAAAATAAAGGAAAGCACCCTTTGGTCTTTACTCAAACTTCCCTCGTCTATGACTCAGAGGAAGATATGTCAGATTCTATTCCTTTAAACAGAGGTCTTCGGATCTCTGATATTGGAAAGAATACTGGCCAAAGAGGTATCTTACCTACTGTCACGCCCCAGAACCAGAATACTGGAGAGCGGGGGCAGACATAGCCATCTACATATATGAAATAGTTTCCATCTCGCTATACGGTCACGGCTGTCTAGATACATGAGGGTTTACTACAAGCCAACAGTCTCCTATGGTCATGAACAAGCCTAGTGTCTCAATCACAAGCAAGTAGGTAAAAGTCACAAGATGTATGATCATTAAATATACAATAATAAGGCGTCCCAAATATTACATATTCAGCTGATCATGAAGCTAGTTGTTACAAAATGTTAGGACTAGCAAGAGTTTAGTCATACATGATCAATCCTAGGATTTGTCAATCATGTTACAGCCCGTAGAGAGACAGTAAGTAAAGTGTAAATCGAGCTAAACAGGTGCTCGTCGGCTAAACGCCTCAAAAGAATAAATTTATAATAAAGTGGGAGGACAAAAGAAACCCACTCGTTGCCAGGGTTACGCCTGGTGGTCACCATCTGGCTGGAAGACAGGTGGATCCTCTGGTGCTGCTCCGAAATCTGGTCATACAAAACCAACTGGGTCAGATCCCAGAAAGAGCAAGTGCCACAAAGGAAGCTTCACTTAGGAACTAAAACCAGCAATTTGCACAGCATATAAATAAATAAATAGAATCTGGAAATATAAGATCAGGATGATATACGACGAGATAACCATGGAACTATTCGGATAGTCAGGTTACAACCCGTAAACCAAACAAGGACCGGGGTTGTAACCCTTCATCTGAACGGAACTTGGTTTCCCACCATTTATCGGTAAGATAATATAAGAAAATCAGGACATGTAACAATCTTATACGGGATCAAGACAAGACTAGACTGATTAGTCTCCATTCAACAATCACGGCCAAGCAATAAGTACGGCTTGATACTTTAACTAACTAGGGTTATCACAGACCTAGTTACTAGCAAGATGCAATGAGATTATTCTACAGCCACAAACCCTGCAGACCATCCAGGTTACCCAGGTCGAAATTAGGGGTTGAATTCAGGTGGGTACATCGTCCAGGAAACGCATGTACCCTTAAGTAGCTTGAAGGGTACAACACATGACAGTGTGCTGGAAATGTGCCCTACTCGACGGCAGGCTACAGATCCCAAGCGCGCCCAGGTAACGGGATTACCTGTAGCTGGGAGATCTCTTTATGACTAATGTATTAATCTAGTTATTAGCCTTAGTCCATTTTAGTAGGTACTCCTGACCGTGGTACTCAGGAGTCCCATCCTAGACATGATGCAAGACAAGACTGGTTCATTTGTACAAGCACAATCACCCACGGTGTCCAGGTTATTTATACAGGTCATGTCATGTCAGGTAGCCATCGCAACAGCTTATCAAGATATATCATGTTAGGTTTATCATGTCCAGTTTACTGGTCAGGAGTGCACCACAACGGGCCACTATCAGGTCATGTTACTTGTCAAGAGTGCACCACTACGGGTCACTGTCGTGTTCACGGTACATGTGCATGGCATCATAGTGCAAGCATTTAATCAGGAGACCCAAGTACACTGAGGGTCACAAGAGATGAGTTGACGATAATATAATAAAATAAAATAAGAAGACAAGACACGGAAAGGAGTCATGCGGCTCAATGAGAGATGAGTCCATGCGGCTGAATCAAAACGATTTCATGCGGCCCAAGAGTTCGGGTTCAATATGGAGCAGGCGCGTGGCTCATGCGGCTAGAAGGAAGCCCAAGACGCATGCGGATCAGGGTCGCTGGATTCTATGCGGCCAGGAATGGCTTGGCCTTATGCGACGTGCGGAGAAGTAGGTCCATGCGGCTGGCTGACCAATCAGGTATTAGGCGGTCGGGTCAAGTGAAGTCTCATGCGACTAGCAGGGTTCGGTCCTTATGCGACTTAAAGTGGCGGACGCACATGCGGCTGCAGAAGTAAGGGGGGTGCATACGGCTGAGTGGGGATAGGAATCCATGCGGCTAGAAGAAGCGGGGTCCCATACGGCTAAAAGGGCAGAGTCTCAAGCGGCTCAAGAATGTGAGTAGGCTTATGCGGCCAGAAGTTCTTCCAGTCATGCGGCTGGGAGAACACTTGTTGCATGAAATATTCATGCGGTCAAGTCAAGTACTGTTCTTCTTCCCGAAATTTTCGAGAAGAAGAACACCATAAAACCATGCTTCCAAGCTCCATAAAACCTTCATCCAGAGTCCAAATCCGAACTTCCATAGGTCAAAATGGGGCAGAACGAAATTCTCTACAACATGGAACCATCAAAACTTAGAAATAACAAGATTAAGTAGATCGAAACCCAAAAAATCCGAAAAGGAAAATAAACTTAGATCTACAAGGATCTAGCCAAGGAAAGTAAAAATGCCAAGTACTAAAATATGTTAGAATACTGTAAAGAAGAGAATGGAACAATAAAATTAGAGTTCCTCTATGAAGCAAGTTGTACTTGCCTAGAGCTCTCACTCTCTCTCTCTGGTAGGTGAAGAAGTTATGGTGGAGAAGAAGAAGAATAATGAGGAGAGAGAAAGGAGAATGGGTTAATAAATACTAATGGTGGTGGTAGGTAGGGGTTCACCTTTGGTTCATGATGAACCAAAGCAAACCAAGCCAAGCCGAACCAACCCAAGAATAAACCAAGTCATGAAAAAAAACTAGGCAAGGAATCATGCAATACAAGATAAATACGTACACGTATTCCAAAAATACGTAATACGGACCACAGGCATTATAACTCTACCCACCTTAAAAGAATTCCGTCCTCGGAATTTAATTAAGAGGCTAGAGAGACGAGGACAAGCTATATTAATCACATGCAAGCTATAACTAGGCAAGCAATCACTCATTCAAACAAGGAATCAAAGGCATGAGGCATAAGGAAGACATTATACCTCATGAGTCAAACAAGTCGGGATATCACGATCGGATATCATCCTCACGCTCCCACGTTGACTCATCCAAAGAGTGATGACCCCAAGCAACTCGGACTAACTTGATAGTCTTGTTCTTGAGTACCTTCTCTCTTCGGTCCAATATAGACACGGGCCTCTCCTCATACGAAAGGTTGGTACCAACAACCAATTCCGAATGATCCAGGATATGGCTCGGGTCCGGGATATACCGTTGTAGTTGGGATACATGGAACACGTCATGTACCTCACGTAGCGACGGCGGAAGGGCGAGACGATAGAATACATCTCCTACTCGCTCCAGAATGTCGAACGGTCCTATAAACCTAGGACCAAGCTTTCCCCGTGCGCCGAAACGAATGACGCCACGGTTAGGAAAATCCTCAGGAATACATGGTCGTCGATAGAAAACTCGAGAGGGCGCCGATGGGAATCGACCCAATGACGCTGGCGATCTTGGGCAACTCGAAGATGATCCCTGACTTTTCTGACTACTTCGACCGTATGGGCAATCATTTTCGGACCAAGCATCTGCCTCTCTCCGACATCGTCCCAGGCTAGCGGGGATCTGCACTTCCTACCATACAGTGCCTCGAACGGTGCCATCTGGATGCTGGCCTGAAAACTGTTGTTGTACGAGAATTCTACCAGGTGCAGGTGATCTTCCCATGAACCACCGAAGTCGAGTGTGTAAGATCTCAACATATCTTCAAGAGTCTAGATTGTACGCTCCGACTGACCATCTGCCTGCGAATGATATGCTGAACTAAACTGGAGACGAGTTTCCAAACTCTCCTGCAGGCTACGCCAAAAGTGCGACGTGAACCTTGAGTCTCGGTCCGAGGTGATACTGACTGGCACTCCGTGAAGCCTGACGATCTGCCTGAGGTACATCTCTGCTAACTGAGCTGTCGACTGACCAACTCTGAACGGGAGGAAGTGAGCTACCTTCGTGATCCTGTCAACTATAACCCAAATAGCATCTCGACCAGCTGGGGATCTAGGTAATCCAGTCACAAAATCCATGGTCACATGTTCAGATTTCCATTCTGGAATCGGCAAGGGATGAAGAAGTCCAGCGGGCCTCTGATGTTCAGCCTTAACTTGTTGGCAAACCAAACACCGAGAGACAAACAGGGCTATCTCCCTCTTCATGCCATTCCACCAGAAGTGCTGACGGATATCACGGTACATCTTCGTACCACCAGGATGAATAGAATACTGCGAACTGTGAGCCTCTGCCATGATTTCCTGTCTGATATCACCACTGGGTACACAAAGACGCTTACCATGCCTAAGTGTACCGTCTTCATGAATACATAACTCTGATCGCCGCCCTGCCTCATACTCTGCTCTAAGTCACTGAAGCTTGGAATCTGCTGACTGCGCCATCCGGATCCTCTCAACTATAGTGGACTGAACTTGCATGCTGGCCATCAATGCCACACTGGAAGGGAGGACAACTTCTATACCCATCTTCTGAAGATCGGCTAACAGCTCTGGTTGCGCTGTCAGGAAATAAACTCCGGCTCTCCTACTCAATGCATCTACAACGACGTTGGCCTTCCCGGGATGATACTGCAAGTTGACATCATAATCCACAAGAAGCTCCAGCCACCTCCTCTGACGCATATTAAGATCCTTCTGGGTGAAAACATACTTCAGGCTCTTGTGGTCGGTGAAAATCTCCACCCTATCTCCGTACAAGTAGTGCCTCCACAACATAAGTACAAACACTACTGCTGCCAACTCCAAGTCATGAGTTAGGTAATTCCTCTCATGATCACGGAGTTGTCGTGACGCATAAGCTATTACCTTCCCATGCTGTATCAGAACACATCCCAAGCCTCTGCCTGAAGCATCACAATATACTGAGAATCCTCCGATTCTATCTGGAAGTGTGAGAATGGGAGCCGTCAACAAGCCTCGCTTCAACTTCTCAAATGAATCCTGGCACTCTGCTGTCCAAGCAAACTGCACCTCCTTGCGGGTCAACTGGGTCAATGGCACCGAGATCCGGGCAAAGTCTAAAATAAATCGCCGGTAGTAGCCGGCCAATCCAAAAAAACTGCGAACCTCTGCAACTGTGCTGGACACCGGCCACGACTCAATAGCCACAATCTTCTGGGGATCCACTTCTACTCCTCCTCGAGTAATGATGTGACCCAAGTACGAAATACGATCGAGCCAGAACTCATAGTTACTGAACTTGGCATACAACTGGTGCTCTTTGAGAATCTGAAGAACCACACGGAGATGCTGCTCATGCTCCGCCTCACTCCTGCTATAGACCAGGATATCATCCAAAAAGTCAATCATGAACTGATCCAAATAAGGCATGAAAATACGATTCATGAGATCCATGAATACAGCCGGCGCATTGGTCGCTCCGAAAGGCATCACTAGGAACTCCCAATGTCCATACCTAGACCTGAAAGCTGTCTTCGGAATGTCCTGCTCTCTGACTCTGATATGATGATATCCTGAGCGTAAATCGATCTTCGAGAACACTGCTGTCCCTTTGAGCTGATCAAACAAGTCATCTATCCTCGGGAGAGGGTATCTGTTCTTGATTGTCACTGAGTTCAGGGTACGATAATCAACACATAACCTGGACGTACCATCCTTCTTTTTCAAAAGAAGCATCGGGGCTCCCCAAGACGATCCACTAGCACGAATGAATCCCTTGGTTCTGAGTTCTTCAATCATCTTGTACAAGATCTCTAATTCTGACGGCGCCATCCTGTAGACTCTCTCTGATACTGGGGCTGTCCCAGGAATCAAGTCTATGGTGAACTCGATCTCCCGTTCTGGCGGCATCCATAGAAGCTCTTCTGGGAAAATATCTGGAAACTCTTCGACTATCCGAGGCAACTGTACTGCGGCTACTGCCATCCGCAATACTGGAGGAGAAGGTTCAACTTCGCCTCGGGAGAAGGAAAACTCCGGCTCGCCTGGAATGCTAAAAATAACCCTGCCAATGTGGCAGTCTATTCTAGAATACTGGTTCCTCAACCAATCCATCCCTAGGACTACATCATAGTCGGCCATCGAAAACTCTATCAATCTAGCGGGGAACTCTCTACCGCTAACTACGATCCGACACGAGAAAAATACTCTATCGACTCCCACAAGTCCGTTACCAGTAAGTATATTGAGCCTTACTGATAATGACTCGGGCTCCAATCCTACCCGTGTCGCAAATCATGCAGACATAAAAGAATATGATGCACCAAAATCAAATAAAGCTGAAGCTGGAAAGGAGTTGACGAGAATAGTACCTGCCACTACCTCTTCTGGTGCCAATCCTTCCTCTACGGTCATCACCATAACCTGACCATGCCCTCGGGGTGCTGGTCCCCTCTACTGAAATCCTCGCTGCCTATTCTGGCTCAAGGCTTGGGCTTGAGCATGCTGCTGGGGGTATTGTTGCTGGAACGCCTGGGACTGAGGTGGCAAGGGCCTCGGCAATAGATACTGCTGCTGCTGGACCAGTGCTGGTCCTCTCACCGAAGAGCTAGAAAGGTTGGACGATGATGAACCACCCTATTCGGGCAGGATCCAACCCTATGGTCTGCTGCTCCATAAGCCAGACACAATCCCTGTGCCCTGCGACACTCTGCCACTACATGGCCTGGCTTTCCATAATGAGAATATCCCACTGCGGAAGACTGCTTCTACTTCTGCTGCTACTGAGGGTACGTCGGGGCTGAATGCTGAACCGACGTCACGGAGGCCGCCCGCCTCGGAGCTCCAATAGTCAAAGCCCTGGCTGCCGGGGCTGGGGCTGAAGACTGATTCATCTGGCCGTGGGATCTCTTTCGACCTTCGGCCCTATCCACAATCCTCTGGGAGGTATACTCATGCTCCTAGCTGCTCTCAAGACTGCATCAAAAGTCTGATGCTCAAATTGCTCAACTGTCAATAAAATCTCCAGGTGAAGCCCTTGCTGAAATCGTTGGGCTCTATCATACTCGGTCGCAACCAAGGTGGGAGCAAACCGACTAAGCTTGGAGAACTCGACCGTATATCCGTCGACCGTTCTGCCCATATGCTTCAGATTGGTGAACCTCGTCTGTAGATCATATCGAGCCACAGCATCAAAATACTTGGTCTGGAATCTCTCTCTGAATACTGCCCAAGCAATGGGTGTTACTAATCCAACGGCCTACGTTGCCCACCAGCTGCGGGCAAGATCTAGTAGCTGCAGGTGCACCACGGCCACCTTCTCATTCTCTGGGGTCCTGGCTGCTTCTAGAATCACCTCGATGTCCTGAAGCCAAGCATCTGCAGCGATAGCATCTTCACTACCGCCGAAGAATGGAGGGTTCAAGCGCTTAAAGCTGTTGGCCGCGCTGTTCCCTGGATGACCGCCTCTGGTCAAAGCATCTGCCACTGCATGGTACAAGGCGTCTCCTCTACGATCCTGAGAAGCTATCAGGGTCTTGATGAGACCTACCAAAGTGCCATCATCAAGCTCAGCAGGCTGAACTGGCTGGACTGGTGGTTCCCCTTCAATAGGCACGACTCTGGAGGCTACTCCAGAATTCTAGGCTTGATCCCCGGGTTGCGGCTGGTCCACGGAAGGTGCTCCGCCTCGCTGACCGACAGGTCCAGGAACAATGCCGCTGAAGAAGACGACATAGGGAACAATAAGGAAGGACCATGACAGATCAACGATACAAGCATATGATCAGGACAAAAAGCCAGGGATTCAGAAGATATGAGCAGAGATCAAGGGCGAATACTGATTGAGACATCTATTCGGTAAACCCTCACATATCTTGATTTACAAGATCTACATGGGCCACCACTTAAACCATGTCACGCCCCAGAACCAGAATACTGGAGAGCGGGGGCAGACATAGCCAGCTACGTATATGAAATGGTTTCCATCTCGCTATACGGTCACGGCTGTCTAGATACATGAGGGTTTACTACAAGCCAACAGTCTCCTATGGTCATGAACAAGCCTAGTGTCTCAATCATAAGCAAGTAGGTAAAAGTCACAAGATGTATGATCATTAAATATATAATAATAAGGCATCCTAAATATTACATATTCAGCTGATCATGAAGCTAGTCGTTACAAAATATTAGGACTAGCAAGAGATTAGTCATACATGATCAACCCTAGGATCTGTCAATCATGTTACAGCCCGTAGGCAGACAGTAAGTAAAGTGTAAATCGAGCTAAACAGGTGCTCGTCGGCTAAACGCCTCAAAAGAATAAATTTACAATAAAGTGGAAGGACAAAAGAAACCCAGTCATTGCCA
The DNA here is from genome assembly GCA_029216955.1 of Iris pallida. NCBI lineage: Eukaryota > Viridiplantae > Streptophyta > Magnoliopsida > Asparagales > Iridaceae > Iris > Iris pallida. The sequence continues at coordinate 1,663,986 of JANAVB010011198.1, read as the reverse complement.
GGGTTACGCCTGGTGGTCACCATCTGGCTGGAAGACAGGTGGATCCTCTGGTGCTACTCCAAAATCTGGCCATACAAAACTAGCTGGGTCAGATCCCAGAAAGAGCAAGTGCCATAAAGGAAACTTCACTTAGGAACTAAAACCAGCAATTAGCATAGCATATAAATAAATAAATAGAATCTGGAAATATATGATCAGGATGATATACGACGAAATAACCATGGAACTATTCGGATAGCCAGGTTACAATCCTTAAACCAAACAAGGACCGGGGTTATAACCCTTCGCCTGAACGGAACTTGGTTTTCCACCATTTATCGGCAAGATAATATAAGAAAAATCAGGACATGTAACAATCTTATACGAGATCAAGACAAGACTAGACTGATTAGTCTCTATTCAACAATCACGGCCAAGCAATAAGTACGGCTTGATACTTTAACTAACTAGGGTTATCACAGGCCTAGTTACTAGCAAGATGCAATGAGATTATTCCACAGCCACAAGCCCTGCAGACCATCAAGGTTACCCAGGTCAAAATTAGGTCTAATTTTGACCTGGGTAACCTGGATGGTCTACAGGGCTTGTGGCTGTGGAATAACCTCATTGCATCTTGCTAGTAACTAGGCCTGTGATAACCCTAGTTAGTTAAAGTATCAAGCCGTACTTATTGCTTGGCCGTGATTGTTGAATGGAGACTAATCAGTCTAGTCTTGTCTTGATCTCATATAAGATTGTTACATGTCCTAATTTTCTTATATTATCTTACCAATAAATGGTGTGAAACCAAGTTCCGTTAAGATGAAGGGTTACAACCCCGAACCTTGTTTGGTTTACGGGTTGTAACCTGGCTCCCGGAGTAGTTATGTGTCCTCTCTTCGTTTATTGTCTTATTTCAACCCCATGCCATGTTCGTCATGTTTTACCTTACCTTAATACCATGATTATTTATACTGGCCTTAGCAATAAAGATCAGGGGTCCAGTTCTGTTCAGGCGAAGGGTTACAACCCCGGTCCTCGTTAGGTTTAAGGGTTTTAACCTGGCTTCCGGAGCAGTTCTGTGTCCTCTCTTCGTTTATTGTCTTCACTGTACCAATAGTATTTAAGACGGGTTTCTATTCAGGTGAAGGGCTGCAACCCCGGTCCTTGTTTGGTTTAAGGGTTGTGACCTGGCTACTTGAATGGTTTTCTCGTACTCAGTTTATTGTTGTTATCTCTATTATTATCAGTTCTTTATTTATTATCTTTAATATTCTATTGTGATATGCTGGTTTTAGTTCCTAAGTGAAGCCTCCTTTATGGCACTTGCTCTTTCTGGGGTCTGATCCAGCTGGTTTTGTGTGGCCAGATATCGGAGCAGCACCAGAGGATCCACCTGTCTTCCAGCCAGATGGTAACCACCAGGCGTAACCCTGGAAATGAGTGGGTTTCTTTTTGTCCTTCCACTTTATTATAAAAATTATTCTTTTGAGGCTTTTAGCCGGCGAGCACGTATTAGCTCGTATTGTACCTTTAATTACTGTCTGCCTACGGGCTGTAACATGATTGACAGATCCTAGGGTTGATCATGTATGACTGAACTCTTGCTAGTCTTGACAAGTACGACTAGCTTCATGATCATCCAATATGTAATGTATGGGACGCCTTGCTATTATATATTTGGTGCTCTGACATCTTGTAACTATTATTACTTGCTTAAGATTGAGACAATAGGCTTGTTCATGACAATAGGAGACTGTTCGCTTGTAGTTAAACCCTCATGTATCTAGACAGCCGTGACCGTATAGCGAGGTGGGTAGCACTTCAATATACGTAGCTGGCTATGTACGCCCCCGCTCTTCAGTATTCTGGTTCTGAGGCGTTACATAGTTTAAGTGGTAGCCCATGCAGGTCTTGTAAATCAAGATATGTAAGGATATACCGAATAGATGTCTCAATCAGCACTCGCCCTCGATCTCTGCTCGTATCCTCTAAATCTCTGAACTCTTGACCTGGTCACATGCTTGCATCTTTGATCTATCCTAGTCCTTCCTTATTGTTTCCTATGTCGTCTTCTTCAGCGGCATTGTTCCTGGACCTGCCGATCAGCAAGGCGGAGCACCTCCCGCGGACCAGCAGCAACCTGGAGATCAAGCCCAGCATTCAGGAGTAGCCACAAGAGTCATACCTACTGGAGGATAGCCACCAGTTCAGCCCGTCCAGCCTGCAGAGCCTGATGATAGAACTTTGGTGGGTCTCATCAGGTCACTATTAGCCTCTCAGGATCGACGAGGAGATGCCTTGCACCAGACGGTGGCAGACGCTTTGACCAGAGGAGATCATCAGGGTAATAGCGCGACTAACAGTTTCAAGCGCTTAAACCCTCCCTTCTTCGACGGCAGTAAAGATGCGATCACTGCAGATGTATGGCTTCAGGACATAGAGGTGATTCTAGAAGCAGTCTGGACTCTAGAGAACGAAAAGGTGGCCGTAGTGCGCCTGCAGTTACTAGATCTTGCCCGCAGCTGGTGGGCGGCGCAGGCCGTTGGATTAGTAGCCCCTATTGCCTGGGCAGTATTCAGGGAGAGGTTCCAGACCAAGTATTTTGATGCTGTAGCTCGGTATAATCTACAGACGAGGTTCACCAATCTGAAGAAGATGGACAGGACGGTCGATGGATATGCGGTCGAGTTTTTCAGGCTTAGTCGGTTTGCTCCCACCTTGGTGGCGACCGAGTTCGATTGAGCCCGGCGGTTCCAGCAGGGGCTCCACCTAGAGATTTTGTTGGCGGTGGAGTAGTTTGAGCATCAGACTTTTGATGCAATATTGAGAGCAGCCCGGAGGCATGAATATACCTTCCAAAGGATTGTGGATAGGACCGGAGGTCAAAAGCGATCCCACGGCCAGATGAATCAATTATCAGCACCAGCCCCGGTAGCCAGGACTTTGACCACTGGAGCTCCGAGGCGGGCGGCCTCAGTGACGTCGGTTCAGCATTCCACCCCGACGCACCCTCAGTAGCAGAAGCAGAAACAGTCTTCCGTAGTGGGATGTTCACACTGCGGGAAGCCAGGACATGTTGTATCAGAGTATCGCAGAGCACAGGGTTTGTGCTTGGTTTGTGGTGTCCCGGACCACAGGGTTGGGAACTGCCCAAACAGAGGGAGTTCATCGGCCTTCTCTAGTCCTTCAGTTAGAGGACCAGCACCAGTCCAGCAGCAGCAGCAGCTGCAGTACCCATTCCCGAGGCCATTGCCGACGCAGGCCCAGGCATTCCAGCAGTAGAGACTGCAGCAGTATGCCCAAGCCCAAGCCCTGATCCAGAGCAGACAAAAGAATTTTCAGCAGAGGGGACCCACACCCAGAGGATATGGTCAAGTGCTGGCCTTGACCATGGAAGAAGAAGGATTAGCACCAGGAGAGGTAGTGGCAGGTACTATTCTCATCAACACCTTTCTAGATCAATATTATTTGACTCTGGTGTATCGCATTCATTTATGTCTGCACGATTTACGACACGGGTAGGACTGGAGCCCGAGTCATTATCAGTAAGGCTCAATATACTTACTGTTAACGGACTTGTGGGAGTAGATAGAGTGTTTTTCTCGTGTCGGATCATAGTTAGCGGTCGAGAATTCCCCGCTAGATTGATAGAGTTCCCGATGGCCGATTATGATGTGGTCTTAGGGATGGATTGGTTGAGGGACTAGTATGCTAGGATAGACTGCCACATTGGCAGGGTTGTTTTTAGCATTCCAGGCGAGCCGAGGTTTTCTTTCTTCCGAGGCGAAGTTGAACCTTCTTCTCTATTATTACGGATGGCAGTAGCAGCAGTACAGTTGCCTCGGATAGTCGAGGAGTTTCCAGATGTTTTCCCAGAAGAGCTTCTAGGAATGCCACCAGAGCGAGAGATCGAGTTTACCATCGACTTGATTCCCGGGACAGCCCCAGTATCAGAGAGAGTCTACAGGATAGCGCCGTCAGAGCTAGAGATATTGTACAAGATGATTGAAGAACTCAGAACCAAGGGGTTCATTCGTGCTAGTGGATCACCTTGGGGAGCCCCGATGCTTCTTATGAAAAAGAAGGATGGTACGTCCAGATTGTGTGTTGATTATAGTACCTTAAACTCAGTGACAATCAAGAACATATACCCTCTCCCGAGGATAGATGACTTGTTTGATCAACTCAAAGGGGCGTCAGTATTTTCGAAGATTGACTTACGGTCAGGATACCACCAGATCAGAGTCAGAGAGCAGGACATCCCGAAGACAGCGTTCAGATCGAGGTATGGGCATTAGGAGTTCCTTGTTATGCCATTTGGAGCAACCAATGCGCCAGCCGTATTCATGGACCTCATGAATCGTATCTTCATGCCTTATTTGGATCAGTTCGTGATTGTGTTCCTAGACGACATCCTGGTCTATAGCAAGAGTGAGGCGGAGCATGAGCAGCATCTCAAAATTGTCCTCTAGATTCTTCGAGAGCACCAGTTGTATGCCAAGTTTAGTAAATGTGAGTTCTGGCTCGATCATATTTCGTACTTGGGCTATATCATCACCCGAGGAGGGGTTGAAGTGGATCCCCAGAAGATCGTGGCCATGGAAACGTGGCCGGTACCTAGCACAGTGGCAAAAATTTGCAGTTTTTTTGGCTTGGCCAGCTACTATCGGCCATTTGTTTCAAACTTTGCTCGAATTTCAGCGCCATTGACCCAGTTGACCCGCAAGGATGTGCCGTTTGCTTGGACAGCAGAGTGCCAGGATTCTTTTGAGAGGTTGAAGCGAGGCTTGATGACGGCTCCTATTCTCACGCTTCCAAATGGAACTGGAGGATTCTCAGTGTATTGTGATGCTTCGGGCAGAGGTTTAGGATGTGTTCTGATGCAGCATGGAAAGGTAATATCTTATGCGTCATGACAACTTTATGATCATGAGAAGAATTACCCAACCCATGACTTGGAGCTGGCAGCAGTAGTGTTTGCACTTAAGTTGTGGAGGCACTACCTATATGGAGATAGGGTAGAGATTTTCACCGACCACAAGAGCCTGAAGTATGTTTTCACCCAGAAGGATCTTAACGTGTATCAGTGGAGGTGGCTGGAGCTACTTGTGGATTATGATGTCAACTTGCAGTATCACCCAGGGAAGGCCAACGTTGTTGTAGATGCATTGAGCAGGAGAGCTGGAGTTTATTTTCTCACAGCACAACCGAAGTTATTAGCCTATCTTCAGAAGATGGGAATAGAAGTTGTCCTTCCTACCAATGTGGCATTGATGGCTAGCATGCAGGTTCAGTCCAGCATAGTCGAGAGGATCCAGATGGCGCAGTCGGCAGATTCCAAGCTTCAGCGACTCAGAGCAGAGTGTGAGACAGGACGAAGACCAGAGTTATGTATCCATAAAGATGGTACACTTCGACATGGGAAGCATCTTTGTGTACCCAGTGGGGATATCAGACAGGAGATCATGGCAGAGGCCCACAGTTTGCAGTATTCTATTTATCCCGGTGGCACGAAGATGTACCGTGATATCCGCTAGCACTTTTGGTGGAATGGCATGAAGAGGAAGATAGCCCGGTTTGTCTCTCGTTGTTTAGTCTGCCAACAAGTTAAGGCTGAACATCAGAGACCAGCTGGACTACTTCAACCATTGCCAATTCTAGAGTGGAAATGGAAGTATATAACCATGGATTTTGTGACTGGATTGCCTAGATCCTCGGCTGGCAGAGACGCTATTTGGGTTGTCATAGATAGGCTCACGAAGGTGGCTCACTTTCTCCCATTCAGAGTTGGTCAGTCGATGGCTCAGCTAGCGGAGGTGTATCTCCGACAGATTATCAGATTACACGGTGTACCAGTCAGTATCACCTCGGACAGAGTTTTAAGATTTACGTCGCACTTTTGGCATAGCCTGCAAGAGAGTTTGGGGACTCGCCTCCAGTTCAGCTCAGCATATCACCCACAGATGGCCAGTCAGAATGCACGATCCAGACTCTCGAAGATATGTTGAGATCTTGTACGCTCGACTTCGGTGGTTCGTTAGAAGATCACCTGCACCTGGTGGAGTTCTCGTACAACAACAGTTTCTAGGCCAGCATCCAGATGGCACCGTTCGAGGCACTGTATGGTAGGAAGTGCCGATCCCCGCTAGCATAGGACGATGTCGGAGAGAGGCAGATGCTCGGTCCAAAAATGATTGCTCAGACCGTTGAGGTGGTCAGGAGAGTCAGAGATCATGTTCGAGTTTCCCAAGATCGCCAGCGTCATTGGGCCGATTCTCATCGGCGCCCTATTGAGTTTTCTGTCGGCGACCATGTATTCCTGAGGATTTCGCCTAATCGTGGCGTCATTCGTTTCGACGTGCGGGGAAAACTTAGTCCTAGGTATATAGGGCCATTTGACATTCTGGAGCGAGTAGAAGATGTATCCTATCGTCTCGCTCTTCCACCATCGCTACGTGAGGTGCATGACGTATTCCATGTATCCCAACTGCGACGGTATATCCCGGACCCGAGCCACTTCCTGGATCATTCGAAATTGGTTGTTGGTACCAATATTTTGTATGAGGAGAGGCCCGTGTCTATATTAGACCGAAGAGAGAAGACACTCAAGAACAAGACTATCAAGTTAGTCCGAGTTGCTTGGGGTCATTACTCTTTGGGTGAGTCAACATGGGAGCGTGAGGATGATATTCGATCGTGATATCCTGACCTGTTTGACTCGTGAGGTATAATATCTTTCTTATGCCTTACACTTCGAATCCTTGCTTGCATATTTGATTGCTTGATTGATTGCTTAGCTGTAGATTGCATCTGATAGTGTAACTTATTCCGACACCTCTAGCCTCTTTAATTAAATTCCGAGGACGGAATTCTATTAAGGTGGGTAGAGTTGTCACCCTCGAAATCCGTGTTATGTATTTTCGTATACGTGTACATATTTCGGGTCCGTATTTTTATTAGTCATAGTTAGCTAGTCATGACTTTATTTTTAGCATGTTGCATTGGCATGGTTATTTTGGCATTTTATTGGTTATGGCTTAGCTTGGTTCGGTTTAGCTTGGTTTGGTTTGCTTTTGGGTTCATCATGAACCAAAAGAAAATCCCTACCTACTACCACCATCATCATTTAAAACCCAACCCCCTTTCTCTCTCATCTTTACTCTTCATTTATTTTTTCATCTTCTTCCTCTTAACTTCTCCACCTACCAAGAGAAGCTTAGGCAAGTGCAACTTGCTTCATGGAGAAACTTCATTTTTGTTGTTCTATTGCCTTCCTCGCGAGATTCTAAGATACTTTAGAACTTGGCATTTTTTATTTTGATGGATATTTTCTTGTAGATCTAAGTTTATATTATTTTCAGTTTTCTTGGGTTTTGATCTATTAAACTTCATTATTTTTATGTTTTGATTGTTCCATGTTGTAGAGAATTCGATTTTACCCAAAATAGACCTTTGAAAAGTTGGATTTTGACTTGTTTTGAGGAAGTTATGGCCAAAAGTATTTTTGGCCATTTCTATGTTCATCTGTCCTGATTTTGGCAGGGACGATGAATAGTGCCGCATGAATAGTACCGCAGCCGCATGAATAGTGCCGCAGCCGTATGAGCATGAATAGTACCGCAGTCGTATGAATAGTGTCGCAGCCGCATGAGCATGAATAGTGCCGCAGCCGCATGAATAGTATCGCAGCCACATAAGCATGAATAGTACCACAGCCGCATGATCATGAATAGTAACGCAGCCGCATGAATAGTGCCGCAGCCGCATGAGCATGAATAGTATCACAGTCGCATGAATAGTGTCGCAGCCGCATGAGCATAAATAGTACCACAGCCGCATGAATAGTGCCACATGAGCATGAATAGTACCGCAGCCGTATGAATAGTACCGCAGCCGTATGAATAGTGCCGCAGCCGCATGAGCATGAATAGTGCCGCATGGAATGAATAGTGCCGCAGAATGCCGCATAGGGCCTATTTTAACTGTTTTTGGCTGTTTTAAGTCCTATTTGGCTGAATTGTGGCCAGAATTTCTTCCAACTCCCAACATGAAAGTTGTAGATCTTTTCCTTGGCTTCAAGAATATGTCATTAGTTATTTTATGCAAGTTTTTCTTATTCATGATAATGTAAGAATAGAACACGATAGTGGCCCGCTGTGGCGCACTCTTGACAAGTAAACTGACATGATATATCGCGACATGCTGTTACGACAGCTAGCCTGACATGACAAATAGGAACGACCTGGACACCGTGGGCGATTGTGTTTGTACAAATAAACTGACACTGTCTTGCATCATGTCTAGGATGGGGATCCCTGAGTACCATGGTCAGGGGTACCCACTGTAATCGACTAAGGCTAATAAACTAGAATAATTCAGTAGTCATGAAGAGATTTCCCAACTACAGGCAATCCCGTTATCTGGGCGTACTAAGTGGACTTGTAGCCTACCGACGAGTAGGGCACATTTCCAGCACACTGTCACGTGTTGCATCCTTCATAAACGGACATTCGACCTGGATAACCGGATGGTCTGCATGGCTTGTGGCTGTTGGGATAATCTCATTGCATCTTGCTAGTAACTAGGCCTGTGATAACCCTAGTTAGTTAAAAGTATCAAGCCGTACTCTTGATTGGCCGTAATTGATTGGATGGAGTTTATTCCAGCTTAGTCTTATCCTGATCCTGTGCAAGATTGTGACATGACATGATTATTGATGCTTGTCTTAACAATAACGATCGGGGGTCCAGTTCTGTTCAGGCGAAGGGTTACAACCCCGGTCCTTGTTTGGTTTAAGGGTTGTAACTTGGCTCCCGGGGCAGTTCTGTGTCCTCTCTTCGTTTATTGTCTTATTTCAACCCTATGCCATGTTTGTCATGTTTTACCTTACCTTAATACCATGATTATTTATACTGGCCTTAGCAATAAAGATCAGGGGTCCAGTTCTGTTCAGGCGAAGGGTTACAACCCCGGTCCTTGTTTAGTTTAAGGGTTTTAACCTGGCTCCCGGAGCAGTTCTGTGTCCTCTCTTCGTTTATTGTCTTCACTGTACCAATAGTATTTGAGACGAGTTTCTATTCAGGTGAAGGGCTGCAATCCCGGTCCTTGTTTGGTTTAAGGGTTGTGACCTGGCTACTTGAATGGTTTCCTCGTACTCAGTTTACAGTTGTTATCTCTATTATTATCAGTTCTTTATTTATTATCTTTAATATTCTATTGTGATATGCTGGTTTTAGTTCCTAAGTGAAGCCTCCTTTGTGGCACTTGCTCTTTCTGGGATCTGACCCAGCTGGTTTTGTGTGGCCAGATATCGGAGCAGCACTAGAGGATCCACCTGTCTTCCAGCCAGATGGTGACCACCAGGCGTAACCCTGGCAACGAGTGGGTTTCTTTTTGTCCTTCCATTTTATTGTAAAAATTATTCTTTTGAGGCGTTTAGCCGGCGAGCACGTGTTAGCTCGTATTGCACCTTTAATTACTGTCTGCCTACGGGCTGTAACATGATTGACAGATCCTAGGGTTGATCATGTATGACTGAACTCTTGCTAGTCTTGACATTTTGTACGACTAGCTTTATGATCATCTAATATATAATGTATGGGACGCCTTGCTATTATATATTTGGTGCTCTGACATCTTGTAACTATTATTGCTTGCTTGAGATTGAGACAATAGGCTTGTTCATGAATATAGGAGACTGTTGGCTTGTAGTTAAACCCTCATGTATCTAGACAGCCGTGACCGTATAGCGAGGTGGGTTGCACTTCAATATACGTAGCTGGCTATGTACGCCCCCGCTCTCCAGTATTCTGGTTCTGGGGCGTTACAAACAGTCCCCCCGATTGTAAACCCTGCTACAAATTCTGAGCTCATAGCATCTTCTGTACCTGCTAGTCTGAGGGTACCACCTCCTCATGTTGCTTCCGTGTCAATTCAAGCTGATCCCAGTCAGTCTGGTGCTGGGGGTGGTAATTACCATGCTGTTCCTCCTCCTAACACTTCTAACCAGCCCACCAATTCTTAAACATCAGGGGATGCTAATGAGGCTGTGAAACTCTTACGCACTCAGTTTGAGGCCTTCAAGCAGAAGGATGGCCTACAAAGACTGGGCATAAAGCAACCATATCCTACATAGTGGAAGAAAGTTCCATTTTCTCCTATGTACAAGCTTCCAACCATTATGCTGTTTGATGGCAGCACTTCTCCAAGTCAGTACATCAATTATTTTGAGGTGATGACTGATTAATTACTGCCAAATGATGCTCTCCTTACCAGAGTATTCGTCGGTTGTTTAGCCGGCGCAGCCTATGACTGGTATCGTAGCCTGCCTGATGGCTGCATTACTTTCTTTGCTGGTTTCAAGCAAATATTATTGGAACGATTTTACGAAGGAGTCAACGACATGACGATGTCTGCCCTCATTAAGATTAAACAGATGCACAATGAATCCACAGAGAGTTTCATTGAAAGATTCTGTCGAGAGGCACTCAAAATGCCTTTAGGAACTCCATCTGCTGTAACAATAGACACTTGCAAATCAAACTTGTTGCCTATTATCAGTATGTGGACATGATCTACACAATTCTAGGATTGGCCTTGTTTTATTGTCAATGCCAAAGCAGCCGAGGTCAGTGCCAAAAAGTTCAAGCAGTTAGGAGTCCAAATGATTCATCCTTACCAAGATGAACATTCTATATCCGGGGGTAGTAATCGCTAGAATAACCGCAAGAGTAAAGAAATACTGGCCATCAATCTTAAAGACAAGGAGTCTTTGGCTGTCAATGTTACTCAGACGACATCCACTCCATCAGCACCACCGCAGAAGACAACTCGTCCAAAAGAAGAGTATTCTTTTGATGAAGATGATACTTTAAGCATCTTTGGTTGCTTGATCAAAAGCAATAAGCTTCAGCTTCTAGAGGCAAAACGGCCAGAAGAAATGGGTAAAACTGATCATCCTAAATACTGTGCTTATCACAGATTTATAGCGCATCCAACCAGAGCATGTTATGTGCTCAAGGATAAAATCTAGGAGTTGGTCAACTCTGGAGCAATTACTCTGCAACATGACGAGAAAACGGTGACTGCTAATGTGGTTTCTCTACAATTCGGTGATTCTCTACTACAACTTGTGCAAGATGGTGTTGCCCCCATTCCAAGGACTACTCTTGAAATTGTGAATCTCCCACCTCCTCAAAATGAAGGTCTTGTTCCGCTGTCAACTGACAGAGAAGAGATTATGTGGATTCATCCAGATCTGGTAGCAGAATTTGAAATGCCTTCCTCTTTTAAGCAAAAGAAGCATTCCAAATCTAAATCCAATAACTGCAATATGGTATCCTTTGAACCAGTAACAGAAGAAGAAATTCTAATGGGCACTAGATCAGGGAAACCCTATCTTCGGGAGTATTCCGAAAATCAAGAGAACCCTGCTCCGTCCCCTGATCTTCCTCCTTCATCATCTTCTCCTGCTGATAATACACCATCCACATCCTTGCCGGTGGTCGAACCATCTCCTCCTAAACCAACATCAGCATACAAGGGGAAGTAACATGTTCGCTTTGACAAAGCACTAAAGAAGTCCTCATCTCTTGGACTTGAAAATCCTTACAATTTTGACATATTGGCTCAATTGGCCAATACTCCAGCAAGATTGTCAATCTTTGAACTTTTATGTCTCTCAAAAGAAACTCGAGAGACGTTAAATGAATCCTTGATGCAGGCTGACGCTTGTCTTACTCTTCTCAAGAAACCTGAAAAGGAGCCAGTCAGCTGTGCACATTGTCATAGTGTATTTGAATTAATGCCCAATATCACTTTTACACAAGATTACATGTTGTTAGAAGACAATCGTCATGATCGTCCTCTTTATTTCACGGGGTATGTAGATACTGTGAAAGTCGATCGCATTCTGATTGACCCCGGGTCTGCACTTAGCATTATGCCGAAGTCTTTACTGGATGCTTTGAAGATCCCAGTGCGTAACCTTTCTACAACTATCACTACTATCCTGGGGTTTAATCAAGGAAGAAGTGAACCTTTGGGGAAGATACGTCTAAAACTTCAAATTGGTAATCTTCGTACAAAGGTAACTTTTTATATTATTGACAATCATGGCTCATACAACGCTTTATTGGGAAGGCCATTCCTCCATGAACACAATATTGTACCCTCTACGCTCCACCAATGTTTCAAATATGTGGATGGTAATAGAGAAGTCCAAAAAAAGGTTGCAGATCTGAATCCTTTCAAAGGGGTTGAAGCATATTGCAACGATTCTTGTACGTACAAGGAAGAATTCATGAAGGTGGTATTAGCAATGGACACGGATGAAGAACAGAAAAATATGCCGAATGATACACTGGTGATCCCGGTCAAAGGACGTACCTCTTGTCCTCAGTCTTCCAAACCACTGACTATCTATCTTCCTTCCCATGAGAAGCGGCCTAAGGGTGATAGTCAAGAAAAAAGGGAGCTCACCTCTTCTGAGCCGCTTGTAATCGATCTTTGTCGCAAGAAGCTCCCTCCTCCTTCTCATTCTTCTTTTTCCCCTCTTGTCATCAATCTGACTAAGCCTGCTAACGCTAAAGTTCCTGTTGTAAATGATGGTATAAAAATTAATAAAACATCTCATTTGCAGTATACTGATGTCTTTTACTATACTCAGTGTTATTTGGATACGTTAGATAACTTTAAACCACTTACAATAGAAGTCGTATCATCTCTGCGAAATGTGGTATCATTGGATTCAATAAAAGAGTCGTACTTCTTAGTACCGTCTCGAAAGAAAGATGAAAAGTCTATATTCTTCAACAAAAGAGAGGAACCAAAAATTATGCTCTATAATGATAATAGAGACAATACAGGAAGGCTACAATTACGATGCTATAGTTCACAATCCAAAGCCATCATCTGTAAAATGGGCTATGATTTCAGAACAGGCCTCAACAATGGTAAAGGAAGACGAACTCCTCTCGGTATTGCTGTTCCAAAAGGAAAATCACAATAATACCACAGTAAAACGAAACGAGGACTAGGTTATACGTCACCACGCCCAACTCCAGAACTTTCTGAATCTGATGAGAAAGAACGATCAAACTCTTCTGATTCTATCGCATGAGATTCTGATACCAGCATTGGTCATGTTCATAGAGTGATAGTATCTTTTAACATGGTGTCTGCCGAATTTTCGGAAGATGATGAAGATGACATTGAAGAAGCTCCTGAAATGGACCCTTGGGCACAAAGAATGGACAATCAGTAGAAACTTCATTTTGAACAACGAGAGCCACCTACTGAGGATCAACTAGTCCAAATCGATTTTGGAGAGGAGGGTGTATCACGACCAATCTTCATTAGCAAAAATCTTCCAGAGGATGATAAACAAGAATTAATTCATCTTATTCATGAATATATTGACGTCTTCGCTTGGAGTTACAAAGATGTTCCGGGATTATATCCTCAAATTGTAACTCACAAGCTTAATATTTTACCGAATGCCAAGCCGGTCAAACAATAACAATGGCGATTCAAGCCAGAAATGATGGATGCAATTGATGATGAAGTTAAAAAGCTTATAGCTTGTGGTTTTATCCGAGAAGAACAGCATCCTGACTGGGTAGCCAATGTTGTACCAGTTATGAAGAAGACCGAAAAGGTTCGAGTTTTCATAGACATTCGGGATCTCAATGATGCTGGCCCTAAAGACGAGTTCCCTCTCCCAATTACTGATGTCATGATCGATAATACATGTGGATTCGAACGAATTTCTTTCATGGATGGATTTTCTGGATATAATCAAATCCGGATGAATCCTGAAGATGAGAAACATACTTTATTTCGTACTCCTCGGGGAGTGTACTGTTATATGGTCATGCTGTTTGGTCTTAAGAATGTAGGTGCAACTTACCAGCGGGCTATGAGTTAAAAGTCGAATGTTATGTTGATGATATTGCTGTTAAAAGTCGTCTCAAGGAAGATCACATTCAAGATTTAAGAACTATCTTCAATCTAATGCGCCAGCATCAACTCAAAATGAACCCCACCAAGTCTTTCTTGGGTGTCTCTAGTGGCAAATTTCTTGGCTTCGCCATTACCTCTAAGGGTGTACACGTTGATCCCGAGAAGATCAAAGCCATTCAAGAGATGCATCCTCCACGCAACCTAAAAGAGCTACGAGGATTCCAAGGTCGACTTGAGTACAACAGGCGGTTTATTTTGAATTTATCTGGACGTTGCAGACCATTTACTAAGTTAATAAAGAAAGGTGTATCTTTCGTTTGGACGGAAGAATGTCAACGGGCATTTGACGACATAAAGCGGTATTTAATGATTCCACCGGTTCTGGTACCACCGATTTCAGGAATACCTTTTTTAATGTATGTCCGGGCAATGGATCATTCATTGGGAGCTTTGCTAGCTCCGAAGAACAAGGAAGGTCATGAGCAAGCCATCTACTATCTTAGCCGATCGATGATTGGAGCTGAACATCGTTATAGTCCGGTAGAGAAGGAATGTTTAGCCTTAATGTTTGTTGCTCAGAAGACAAGACATTACATCATAGGCCAAACTATTCATGTCATATCCCGAGTCAATTCTCTTCAAGTCTTAATGAAGAAGCCAAGTACACTCAATTCTAGGCTTGCCACATGGGCCATATTATTAACACAATATGATATGGTTTATGTTCCTCAAAAGTCTGTGAAAGGCCAAGCACTTGCTGACTTTTTAGCAGCTCACCCTGTCCCTGAGACATCTAAACTCTATGATGAGATTCCAGACGAAATATTGGAATCAAATATGATCTCAGAAGAATTTCCTACCTGGAGGTTGTTTTTTGATGGAGCTTCTAGAATTGGACCTGGAGGTACCCCTCGTGGCTGGAGTGGGAATTATTCTCGCTTCACCCGATGGATTAGCTATTCAAAGGGCTTATTCTTTAGACAAATCGTGCTCTAACAATGTGGCATAATACAATGCCTTGCTCATTGGACTCCAATTGGCTAAACAACTGGGTGTTGAATATCTCGAAGTATATGGCGACTCTAAGCTGATTGTTAATCAGGTTAAAGGCATATATGAAGTCCAACATCAAGATCTAGTACCATACCATGAAGCAGCAACCAGGATAGCTTCTTCGTTCAAAGGATTTTTTATCAAACATGTACGTCGGGCATGTAATACAGAAGCTGATGCCTTAGCTAACCTAGCTGCGGTATTGGCAGTTCTATTCAAAAGACAACAGATGGTTGTTATCTCTAATAGAGAACTATTCTGTGTTGAAAACAACCACAACATTGAATTTAGCAACCTTACTGAAGTCAACGTCACTTGTGAGGACTGGAGAGCACCTTTCATTGATTTTGTAGTGCATGACATCTTGCCAGAAGATCCTAAAGAAGCTACAAGTATCCGTCGTCGATCGCTTCGATTCTATTATAATCATACTACTAAAACACTCTATCGAAGAACTTTTGATGGATTACTCTTGAGGTGTCTCGCTGGTGAAGAAGCAAAGCAGATATTACGTGAAGCTCATGATGGTATTTGTGGAGCACATCAGCCGGGTCCTAAACTACAGGATCGTATTCGACGTATGGGCTACTACTGGCCCTCTATGATATCAGATGCTATTGACTATGCAAGGAAATGTCGTGCATGTCAAATTCATGCAGATTTCATTCACCAACCATCGAAATTTCTTCATCCGCCTGCTGCCTCATGGCCTTTTGAAGCTTAGGGTATGGATATAATTGGCCCTATCAATCCTCCTTTATCTAAAGGACATCGGTTCATCTTAGCTATAACCGATTATTTCTCCAAGTGGGCAGAAGCTATACCTTTGGCTGAAGTTAAAACGAGTAATGTCATCAACTTCATCAAACATCATGTGATATATAGATTTGGTGTCCCTCGCCGAATCATCCATGATAATGGGCCGCAATTCATTAGCCAGAAGTTTAATAGGTTCTGTGATGACAACATAATCAATAATGTTGCCTCTACGGCCTATAATCCTATGGCTAACGGGCTGGCTGAAGTGTTCAATAAGACCATTATTAAACTCCTTAAAAAGTTTGTCTCTATCAACAAACGTAATTGAAGTGATAAACTTAGAGAATGTCTATGGGCATATCGTACTACTGTCCGTAATCCTACAGGCTGCATACCTTTTTCTTTGGTATATGGGTGTGAAGCTGTTCTACCTTTGGAAATTCAAATTCCAGCATTGAGAATTGCCATTGCTAACGAACTTACTACAGAAAATAATGATCGTCTTCGGCTTCAAGAACTGGAGGCGCTCGATGAGAAAAGATTACTGGCTCAACAGCACATTGAACTTTATCAGGCCCAGGTTTCAAAAGCCTTTAATCACAAAGTCAGAGTGCAAACTTTTCAGGAAGGCGAGTTAGTCCTTACAGTTAGACGTCCTATGACTATGACACATATGAACAAAGGCAAGTTTGAGGCAAAATGGAAAGGGCTGTATGTGGTAAATAAAGTCTTCTCAAATGGAGCCTATCAGTTAACAGATATGGATGGCAGAGTTGCTATGATGCCCATCAATGGCAAATTTCTTAAGAAATATTATGTATAAAGACAAAATGTTCTTTATTTTCAGAGACATAATGTAAATAAAAGTTTATTTTTTTATTTCAAAAGCAGAATGGAATTACATAATATTAAGGACGAAGAGGAGGCCCTGACCCTTTCTGATTAAATACATAATTTGCCAATCGTTCAAACATCTCATTGCCAGAACTCACGAAAAACTCGCAAGCAGCCATCCTCAATGCTTCTTCTTCGGCAGTTTTTCCAGGTTCCACCAGTTCAGCAATCATATCTCGTCTCGGTACAGGAACAGTTGAGCCTTCAACCCTTTCTTTCTGATGAGGCACTCGAGGCTCAGCAGGAGGCGTCTTGGTCTCTTCTTCAGTCTTCGGAGTAAGCAAATCTTTGGAAGACATTTTCTTGTACGTAAGGGAAAGAGATTGGCAATATCTATGAAAGTTTTGTTCTATTTATAGGCAAAACAACTAGATAATCGCCCTCGAGAACTGATGCGACTTTTGGAAAGAAGCACAACTGTTCGTTCATTTATAGCTGATTCATTCATTTATAACTGACCATTCATCATCCCTTCTTCGAAACCGACGTGATTGATTCATTCATTTTCTTCTTCGAGAGTTTGAACGACCATTCATTCATTCAATGTCTTTTCTTCAAAAATCGAAGTGACTGATCACTCATTCATTTATCATAATGAGAATTCTTGTCTCTCATGACCCTGAATTCCAAATATTCACGTCAAACAACTTACCACATTCATATTCTCTCTGGATTATGTTATCTATGACAACATATCAAAATCAAATTATAAAAGGAAGAATAAGAGAAGATGATTTCCTTATTTATTCTTCAAAAATTATAGATACATCTTGATGGAAATCTATTACATCTCGGATTTTCATTCTAAATATAACATGAAGGTCTATTACATCTTTGGATCTTCTTATTTTTGGCGGCAATTCCTTGTCGTCTCGACCTGAAGCAACGAGCCAGACAATAGAATCAACTCTGGTCTTCTCTCTTAGAAACACGAGAGGAGAACCACAGAGTACAGCAGCCCAAAGATGAGCTGCTGTCAATACAACTGGTGTAGAGAAGACAACCCGCCAGGGGAACTAGGAACAAAATCACCCTTGTGATACAATTCCTAGTTCTACGTCTCCACCATCCAACTCTCATGTTTATAGGCTCTTCCTACCATCTGAGGAAGACCCTTCTTAAACATGAAGAGTTCTGAGCTGTCTGATTTGAGTGTCAGAACCACATGAGATGTCTGATGTGAGTGTCAGAAGAATGCCCTCTACAGCATCCAAATCACCAATGCCAGTCCTGAAGAAGCTTGCTAACCGAGTCTCCGCACATATTAATAAAACATGAGGAGTTAGCAGAAACTATCAAACAGTGTGCGCCTATCAAACAGGCGCAAACCAGCAGTGTGCGCCTATCAACAGGCGCGTATCAGTAATGTGCGCCTATCAACAGGCACATACCAGCAGTGTGCTCCTACCAACAGGCGCACATCAGCAATGCGTACTGATCAAACATGTGCATATCAAAAATGCGTGCCGATCAACAGACGCATATCTCTTCAGTACAAGTCGATCAAACTAGCGTATGTCAGCAATACGTGCCTCTGATCGAAACTAAACACTGGACCACGGTGTGCACCTATTCTCAGAAATAGTTAGTGCATATCGACAGTGTCTACAACATGCAAGTCAGTACTTATCTTCAAAAGTGGCACAAAAGAAAAATGCTCATATAAGAAAATTATTGGTTCTTTGTTGAGACTTACCAACTTTTGAAGACACATCATACAAAAGAATAACATCAGAATGAAGTGGCGCAAGTGGGCCCTTGTGAGAAGCCATTTTTTTTAGAAAGTATGAATGACTCTTTCTTTCTGGTTGTCCTTTTTAAAAAGAGTGAAAGATGAAGATGGGTGCGTCATTCTAGGAGCCTATTTTGGGAAAGAACTATAAATGGGCGCCTAAAACCGTATGACGACTGCCATGTGTCCCTCAGAAGAAACAGTAAACAAAGAATTAGCCAAAGGAATGTGACCACGTGTGCTATTCGAAATCACAGCCACACAGCATATCAGAAATTTTAGATTTTATTGCATAAAGATGGGTAGACCCCTACAGACAAGGACACAAGAAAAGAGAATAGAATTTTTGGCACGCTTAAACATTATTTCTTATTCTTGCCTTATTGATCTGAGGAAGGGCGACATCCAATTCATGCATGTTACGGATCCCCGAGCGACGCATCAGATTAAGGAATCCCTCCGAATCGCCACACTCTTCAGAGGATGGCCCACCGCTCGAGCAATTGAAGACCGTCGGGTCTAGACCAAAACAGTCTAAAAAGTTCACCGCTCTCAACGATGGGTTAGCCTCCAACAAATAAGTTGTAGGCGCAATTTCATGTCCCGCTTCAGGGGGACTTGATCGTGGTATCAGTATTTATCTCCATCTCTTTCTTCTTGGGCGCCATTGAAGAACAGAAGTGAAGAATAAAGCACAAAGATCAACTACTACATATATATCAACAAAATGACTCTTCATATTCCTCATGGAAAACTGAAAATAATCAATGAAACTTGGGAATACGAAGAAAAGATTGAGTATTTTCGAGAAAGAAGTTTAATTGCGATGACCGAGCATTGACTGACGCAACTCGACTCAGTCAAATTTTTTTCAAATTCAAAGTATTTCAAAACTTTGAAACGTTTTAAGTTTTGAAAACTATGAAGGGGGTCTTGTAGGGCCTAAAAATCAAGTTGCATCTTGAACATACTAATCAGTGATCAAGTTGCGCCCCAAAAAATCAGGTTGCGCCATTGATATGAAGCTCAGAGAACAGACTGCGCCGCTGAACAAGTTGTGCCATATATCAGACTGCGCCCAGTCTTGTTGCGCCAAAATCTACATGGCGTCTGACACTTAATGGCCGTCCTTACCTGACAAAACTAATAACTGACACCACAATGAACGAGAAAAATCTCTTCGAATCCCGCAAATTGTGCTGCTCGAGGGGAGTTGGTTGACAGCTGTCCTGTACACTTTGTAAGTTGTGCCTAGGCACAACACAGACAAAATTCTTAGTTGCGCCTAGGCGCAATCTGAATGACTTCTGATCAAAAGCTGCCACGTGTCTAGGCGCGGCTCAATCAGGCGTAGTTGACTGAAGGTCGTGCAACCTAATGAAGTTGAGACAACTTACATTCTAAAGCAGGATGACGTGGCGCACATGCCACTAATCTCTCAAGACGTGTCTACTATCCTGTACACGACCACGCACATCTCAATCACATAATGCCACGCGTCAAAATACAGTTAGTACATGACTTAACAACTGAATAAAAGTTGGTGCAACAGGAGGTTGGCGCAACCCAATGTGGCACAATCCAGCATCGCGTACATCAAAATAACTGCTAAAATAGTTATTTCTTGAACTCTATAAATAGAGTTTCCAATCATTATGAAATCATCAGATACATACGCACAGAGATCAAGAACTCTTGCAAAATTGCTGCTGCATTCTCCAGAGGCTACAGTCTTCAAGTTCACATAGTCCAAGGGATAAAGTGATCGTCTTCTGATCAGATTTCTACAGTTGTACTTTCCCAGAATTCATTGTACTTTGTACTATTTTTTTAAGTTTGGAATAAACAAACTTTTTGTTTTTTGCAAATAGATACCTCATTTTCTGCTGGCCTCTGACATTCGAAGAATGTTATGCTTTGAGGTCCCTGGTATCCCGGTAGGACCATACCTGAGTTTCTTGTTCCTGCTGCCAGAGTGCCATTACGTTGAAGGTTTGTTCTTAACTGCATAAACACATTAGAATGGTCAGGTAACCCTCGTCAATGTCATATCACCCCCGTTCCATTAGTAGCTTGGGACATTGTCGCATCGCGGTATAGTGTACTACCCCTTGTCCTTGTTTGGTTGTAGGCTTAGTCCAATGTTTCGATGATGAGATATTGGATCTTGTTACAATTGGGACTATTTTACTTTACTTGTGATTGATGATATATTATGTATATTCAGTTATGTGGCATGTTCTTTATGTATCTTGTTACGTCCCTCTGAGGACCTGGTTATCTCTCCAGGTGTGTGCTTTGTTACTTTTCGCAGGTGTTCTAGCCATGACCGTGATCTTCTCCATTCCTTCAAGATGATTGCTATTGGTTCGTCTTGCAATTTTATCGATCATTCCTTGTATATTTTCTTTCATTCCAATTAGTTGGTAGTGGATTTGTCTCCGTCCAACTACATGTATAAATGACAAATTTCATAGTTGATTCATATTATTATTCTCTTATTTGGTGGATGAGATTTAGTTATCATGGTTTACTGCATTTCACAGCTTATGTACACGTACGAGGTTTCCTTTTATTGGAGTATACTTCGTATGTGTACAGCTGGCATGGATACGTACTTAGTCCTATGTATTTTGGTACGGGGGCGTTACAGTACCCAAGCTTTTCTGCAGGCTTTTCCAGTAATGGAGGTGAACCGGGTATTCCTGTCGGATACAATACTGACTGGAACTCCATGAAGCCGGTATATGTTCCACATATAGAGAGCTGCTAGCCTTTCGGTAAATGGATGGGCAGACTTGGTCAGTCTGTCCACAATTACCCATATAGCATCCTTCCCTCCATGGAATATGAGTAATCCTGTTACAAAATCTATGGTAATATGTTCCCATTTTTACTCCGGAATGGAAAGCGGTTGTAACAAACCTGCTGGTCTTTGACGATCTGCCTTCACTGCTGGAAGATCAAGAACCTGGAGACAAATTTTGTCACGTCTCGCTTCATTCCAAGCCACCATACATGTGTCCTCATGTCCTTGTACATCTTGTTTGCTCTTGGGTGTATAAAATGCTGTGACTGATGTGCCTCCTTCATCAGCTCGTTCCTCAGTTCGCCAGAAGGCATGCAAAGCCTCGTGCCATGTCCCAAAGCTCCATCTCCAGCTATAAAAAATCCTTCGAGTGTTCCAGCTAATACTCGATCTCTTAACTTGCACAGTATCTCATCCTAGAACTGAGTCTCCTTGACTCTGCTGATTAAACTGGACTGCACTTGAAGTTACATCATGGGCGAGTCCACGCCTGGTATAATTGCTTCTTTTCCAAGCTTCAACATGATTTCTTCTGGTAGCACAATCTTTAACCCGAGCTTCTCCATGTCTTCTAGCAGATGGTGGTTCTTCGTTAAAAACATAGCCATCGGGTACCTGCTAAGCGCATCAGAAATGACATTAGCCTTACCCGGATAGTACTACAGGTTGATATCAAAGTCCCTCATAAGCTCCAACCACCGCCTTTGGCGCATGTTGAGCTCCTTCTGAGTGAAGACATACTTGAGACTTTTGTGGTCTTTGTATATGTCTACCTTCTCGCCATAAAGATAATGCTTCCAAAGCTTTAGGGCGAAGATGACTGCTGCTAGCTCCAAGTCATGTGTCGGGTAGTTCTTCTTATGATCCCGTAATTGTCGGAAGGCATAGGTAAGTACCTTCCTATGTTGTTGTAGCACACAGCCCAATCCCTTACCTGAAGCGTCGTTGTAGATAGAGAATCCACTTGATCCTGATGGTAGCGTCAATATAGGTGTTGTTGTCAACCTCCTCTTCAGTTCCTCAAATAACACTTGGCATGCCTCGGTCCAAACAAATTCTTCGTTCTTTCCAGTTAGCTTCGTCAAAGGCTCAGCAATCCTTGCGAAGTCCTTCACGAACTTCCTGTAATATCCTGCTAAGCCCAAGAAGCTTCTGATCTCCACAACTGAGCTGGTAGTTGTCCAAGATTCCACTAATGCTATCTTCATGGGGTCCACAGATACCCCTTCTCCTGTTACAATATGTCCAAGAAAACCTATTTTATCTAAGAAAAAATCATACTTGGACAGCTTACCTGTAACGCCGCAGTCCCAAAATACGTAGGACCAGGTACGTAGATATGCCAGCTGCATACATACGAAGCATACTCAAATATACAAAAACCTCGTATGTATACATAAGCTGTAAAATACAGTAACCATGAAACTAATCTCATCCACAAATAAATATGTATTAAAACCAACTTATAAATGTCATTTGTACAAAACGTTGGGCGAAGACAAATCGATTGCCAACAAAAAGAGAAATACATAGCAACAATGGAAGAGTCGAGCGAAGCGAAAGACGATCCGAAAGCTAGCATCGTGAAGGTAGATTGTAAACTATGTCCTTGGCTAGAGCACCTGTGAAAATTACCAACACACCTGAAGAGATCACCAGGTCCTTAGAGGACTATCAAGATGCATAATATACAAGCCAAAAAGTAATAATACAAGTATGCAAAGAAGTAAGAAATAATGAAAGAAATCGAACGAGTCAGAATAACTAAGATACCAAGATCTAAGACACAAAGATCCTAAGACACTGGCATGCCATACTAGTCGTGGCTAATAGGTTAAATCAATAGACTGTACTCAAGGCAAGCACTCCCAATCTATAGTGTCTCAATCGCAGTCAAGGCAAGCACTTCAATTGAGACGGTAGCCATTTCTAGTAAAATAATCCTGTAGATCGTAGTCAAGGTAAGCACTCCCAATCTATAGAATGTCAAAGTCAAGTCCTACTCAAGTCATGTCAAGTCAAGTCAAATTATGAGAGTCAGTAGTGTAGGACTAGACGACTCTATCACAAAACACGAGTGATCACGAAGGCAATATAACACACACTAGATGTATATCAAGAATGTAAATGTACGCTAACAAGATAAGTAGAACTAAAACAAGGTAAGTAACCGCAACTCAAGATAAAATAATCATGAATATGATGGGATAAGGAACAGTAAGGAATTAAAGAACATGCATATAAAAGGTACTATACGATTTGGAAAGGTATACTTGCCTGATGTCCGAGTGAGGTAAGATGATGTCCTGGCGACGAATCAACAATAGCGCACAAAAAGGAAGGTGTAAGAACAACTTCGGATGCTAAAAATAGTCTATTATCTAATTATAATTATTACTGTAACTATTACATTTATTTAATAAATTTTGAAGTTAGGATATGGTATAGGTTTTTGTATCATCTTTCCGAAAAACTAAACGGATCGCATTTTCATTTCCGGAATCTCTTGAAATCGTAACAATACCGAAACACGTTTAATTTTTGGACACTATATACTCAAACAGTTTTGCAAAAATTTATAGAATGAATTTTGTCTATTAAAATATGTTTTTGGAAACCTTACCTCGATACTCTTCTTTTAAAAAAAAACTGGAGGCGAAACGGAGTTCGGAGCTAGGAGATATCGTCGTTCCAAGTTGCTCTTGCTGCTAAAAAGCGGGGCTGAATTCTAATGATAAATTTTTGAGTTTCTATTGGACTAAAAATAATTTTGAATTATGGCTGATAGAAGGGGGATGTATTGGGTTTATATAGGTATTTATTTCAGATTTATCTCCTAAATTAGATAGGATTTGATTTAAATTGATAGAAGTTACTTTGTTATGATATAATATGGATAAGGATGCTTTCCTATTAGACTTAGGATTATGATTAACTTAAAATATAGTTCATATTTATCTAAATTATCTATAACATTATTTAAATTACTATAGATAATAAATAGAGTTAATACTTATTTAAACAACCTTCATCTAATTTCATTTATGCAAGCTGAAATATTTAATACTAATTTGACATTTATTCTATATTATGTAAATAGTGTACAATATAAGTAACATGTAAAAAGTAATAAAAGTTATGAAATAAATCCTAAAATTTTGAGAAAAATTGTATAATATAGTTTAGATCCTTTATGTACAAGAAAAATAGCTTTATATATTTTTATACTAAATTCACTAATGAGCACTATACTAAATATATGTAAAATAATAAAAATTATATAATAAGTCAATAAATAGTTATTTAAAAATCCAAAAATTTTACAAATATTTATTTTGAAAAATCAGGGGGTTTACAAAAGTCTTATCTAGATAAGGACTAAGAAGAGTTTTAATTCCCCTTGAATTTTCCACTATCTAATTCAAATTGATTTAAAAGTAACTCAATCAAATATAATCCAAGGTAGATAGATTCTACCTCTAATTTAAATGGTATTTAAATAACTTAATATTTTTTTCCAACTTAAATCACCATAATTAATTACATATTAAATCAACCCATATTTAATATACTTTTTTCGAAATAATATGATAATAATTAATTTCGAAAATACAAATATATATACACTCGTATGCAAAAATAATACTTATATAAAACACAATTTTTCTAAATTACTAGTTATACTTGTACCATAAAATAAAATGGCATTTTTAAATAAAAATAAAGTTTGGCAATCCTCGGCGTGACGCATTTAAAATTTCAAGCAATATAAAATATTTATCGTCTATTATTTTGAAATATTTTCTACATCTATATAATTAAAATATTTTATAAAAATATGTACTTCTCACTTATTCGCACTTGACGAGAAATTTACGAAATGCAAACACGTACGCGACGTACAAATACGAAGTACAAAAATTAATACCATAATTATTTAAAAAATTATAGCATAAATTTAGGGGTTTTACATACTACCAAACTTACAAGAATTTCATCCTCAAAATTTAGGAATAGCTAGGGTAGGGAAGATAGAAAGAGTTCATCAATACCAAAATACGATTAAATTTTTGGATGAGGTAAAAAGACGACGTTCAACACAAACATGCGTTGGAAGATCGTGATTTTGATATCTGCGAAAATACATCATGGTTATGGAATTGAAGAAGGGTCGCTAGTTAAGGTAATAAAATTATGATAACACGAATTAGAGAATAGAAAGGAATTGAGTAGGTCAAAGAGAATAATTTAGACATTTAGGAGAGATGGTTTCTTTAGCGAATATAGTCATCTAGGTTTAAGGTATCATTAAGGAAATGATTTGAATCATTTTCAAGTTTCAAGAACGATTAGAAGGTTGCGATAATGAATCTAGGGTAGAGGAAAAAGGTAACTCAAGACGGGGATATAGTCACATTGGTTGGTTAGTGGTTAACTATCTTGGCAATAGATGGTGGGTAACTAAGGGGATATCAAGTACGAGTGTTTGTCTTTCTAATATAGGCGAAAGACGAAGATGATAAAGAGTTCAAAGAAGATATTATCGAATACGAATAAGTGGCTCAAAGACGATTGAAATTTTCAAAATGAATTGCCAAGGCAGTCACGGATAGAATTCTAGAGGCCAAGTTTAACTATATCTCCATCCACGTCGAACAATATATGAAAAGCGAACCAAAGTGCACTAGGTTGATCAGACCATCATGTACCGGTTCTGATAAGATAATGTATTAGTGGGCGTCCCCAATAACACATATGTCGTGAACAAGCTCGATAAAAGAATAAGCTTGCAAAACTAAGGCTAAATTAGCATCATAAGATAGTCAAAATATAAGTAAGGAATACTAATGAAGAAAATTAAATAGTCAAAGATCCATTAAAATCTAAGTCTTGCCCGAAGTTTAGGCTTATGTAGTCGTCCTAGTATTTTCTTATCTAGGGCTTGGTTGACTAGATAAGTTAGGGTCCTCTGAATTATATAGTCTAAGTAAACTTATCAATATGGGTCATAAGGACAAAGGTTTGTTAGGTCATGAGGTATTCTACCCAACTTACAAGAGTTAAAATAATAGTATGATGGGACAATGGGTCAAGCAATCAAGATAAAGCACAAAGTTAAGTATTTAAAGAATTAAGAAGAACAAAATCACATATCGGATCGAAAGAATTGAGTCGAGGTTGAGTCCCTATCCTAGATCGAAAAATATATCGGTATCATGATAAAGGTTATAGTCTAGTCTTTATGACCCGAAAGTTATATCATAAAAATAGAGTACCAAGGGACGTGTTTAAGTGGTATATGATATACCTACATGAAGGTGAGCTCGTCTAGATCTTACATATGAAATTTATTGGAAGGTAACAGCTAATATTACACTCCAAATATCAAAGTCACGGTAAAGGACACAAAAAGATCTAAAATAAAAAAGTGGGAGTTCATGAAGTGACAATTAATGCACAAACATTAAAGAAGATCAAGTTGAAGCATGAAATAAAATTAATTAAGGAATCTAGTAAAATAATTTAGGGACACAGTTTTCAGAGAGAAGATAGTCTCTTAGGTGGATACAGTCAAAGAACGATTAAATCATTTCTCAAATTTCAAACGGTTAGAAGGTCACAATAAAAGATCTGGATTTGGGGACAGGTCGAGTAAGTCAAAATTGAGATATAGTCACATGGTTTGGTCGAAGACTAACTATACTTGCGTATATACAACTATCTTGGTCATGGATGAAATGTAGAGTACCTCTATCTCATTAGGGTGACCTTGCTTGCTTCTTGGTTCTCTATCAAGATAAGATTTAATCCCAAAATTTGAGTTCCCAATATGTATTTCCGAGCTTGACATAAACTACGATATTCAATCATAATCATAAAAATAATTCAAGTCTTTAATAACCCTAAGATAACCTTTAGTATGACAATATATATATATATATATATATATATATATATATATATATATATATATATATATATATATATATATATATTTTTATATATATTTATATATATATATATATATATATATATATATATATATATATATATATATATATATATATATATATTTATATTAATAACCCTAAGATAACCTTTAGTATGACAATATATAAATATATATATATATTTATATATATATATATATATATATATATATATATATATATATATATATATAAAATATATATATATATATATATATATATATATATATATATATATATATATATATATATATATATATTTTCCCTCCAATATGAACAAACTAAACTTTCTTATTCTCTAGTCGGTTGAGCTCATCCATCATAACTTAAAAAATTTAGATTCTTCTGATTAATCTCAAAATAAGCTTTATCATATCTCTTAATAAATTTTCCATACAATCACAATATTATAAATCCAAACTTTAAACTCAAGATTTAGATAATCTTATCAATCGTGAATTATGCGACAAAATTTGAAGATTTTTTTTTGCACAATTGAAATATTAAACGCAAAATCTAAATAAATTTATCAATCATAGATCGTATGACACAGTTCGAAATTTAAAATTTTCCTCAAATCAATTTATATCCTCAAAAGATATGAATAGCTATAACCCAAAAATCATAAATATTTTCCAAATCTTCAAAATCAAAGATTTTACTCAATCTTCTATCAATTCTTTGGTGAATACTCCTAGTAGTCTCAATATACAATTCTCTCTGTCCTCGAAGTTGGTAATATTGCAACTACCCAACTTAGAATTAACTAATCCTTAAGAACATACTTTTAGAAAAATAAATGCCTCTATATCTTAAATAAGACCTCAATGTATACTAATTGTGAATGTAATCCTTCTAGTCACGTGTTTGACCTATGAGCATATACTAGTGTAGTCATCTTCCTAACCGACATTAAGTACGAGAAAGTAAGGATTTACGGTAGAAAGGGGTCAAATAAGATGCAATCAAGGGAGGCAAACGAGAGTTCGAAGTTTGGAGTCAAGAAAGAATGTCAAGTATATGGATGAGATCTGTTACTACCATATTTTTGGCTTGAGGGTATTTTTGGTCATTTTGACTTTTTGGTGATTTCAAAATTTTATTAATTAAATATGTGCTAATTGTTAGGTTGAGACTTGACCTAAAAACTTAGCCTAATCTAGATTAGCCTTGAGCTTAGAGCCTTGATTAGGGTAACCTAGTAATGACAAGATAAATAATATCTAGATATTCTAAGTAGAATATTT
The DNA here is from genome assembly GCA_029216955.1 of Iris pallida. Taxonomy (NCBI): domain Eukaryota; kingdom Viridiplantae; phylum Streptophyta; class Magnoliopsida; order Asparagales; family Iridaceae; genus Iris; species Iris pallida. The sequence continues at coordinate 1,635,558 of JANAVB010011198.1, read as the reverse complement.
TCCCTTAGGATATTTATGAAAAAGAAAGCTTTATGACTAGTTGAACCAATAGAAAGGCTTAGAATTGGGTGGACAACCCCTAGACACTCATCTAGACCTAAAACCTAACCCTAATTCATCTAATGGCAGCCACCATAGGATCCCCCCTTCCTATAAAGCATCCTTAAGAAAGCCTTTGCCTCTTTTCACATTTACTTAGAACCCTAATAGTTCCTCCCCAAAATTCTTCCCCTAATATCCAAATCAAGTCCAAATTGATCCTAATCAATTGCGTCATCACCCTTTACCATAGTGGAAGCTAGTAGGGGCTTGCTAGCTAGGATTGGGAGTGCTTTGGACAATTGAAGTTCAAGGGAAAACACTCATCCTCACCCTTTTCATTGAGATTTACTCTCAATAGGCAAATACCATGAAACCCTTATTAAATCATGTTTTCTTTTCATTGATGCATGCATATAGGTATACCCTAGCTGTAGAGTTAGTTTGGTGCTAGGTAGTGTCCATTTCGTGTCCGTATCAGACATGTATCAGTAATTTTAATAGAGTGTTCGATGAAATGTTTGTGAGAAATGAATTTTGTTAACTTCAGAATCTAATTGAACAAAAAATTAGGTTAATATGTATATATCAATAATCTAAACGACTGAGTCAAAGTTTGGGTGTTTTTTATGTCCAAATCGGATACGCACACATGAACACTGACACCGTAAGAGTGCCCTGCTACCCGAGTGCCACTATGGACATGACATGGCACATGGCGGCCTGCCACTTGGCACAGACCAAGGGGCAGTGACTGAAATCACACCCCTTGAGTCTTGAGTCATCTCGTATCGTATTGGATACGTAATCATGGGTGCACGGGTATTATACTGTCACTGTGCGTGTGGATTTTCTCCACTGACACGCACTTCGTGTCGACTATGAACACAATACGGACATGTGTTATCTTGTCGAATGTGTAGTCCTATAGGTAGGCTACCTAGGTTAGTGTGCACGAGGTATCCTTGGTTCTATGTCGTGTCCAATTCCCCAGGGAATTGCCGCACGAGCCTGTGCACAGACAGGATTCCTGAACCGTGTATGCACTGTATTAAACAATTCGTGTCCACTCTTATGGACACGAATGACACACCCTAGATACGTATATATATGGGGAACATTCCTATATGACTGATTGTTAATTTCATTGGTTTAATTTAGGTTTTCGAAATGGAGGAAATTTCATATATCAGTCGGGTTCATATTTCCAGTTTATGTTTTGAATGAACTGACAGTAACATATAAACCTATTTCCTGAGAATGAAATACAGTACATGCTAATGACGTATGTTTCAATGAGGTTAGTTAACTATGGTTAGTTTAAACCTGGGTTTATAACTGAGATTGCAATGTTTAAAACTGAAATGGGATTGGTTTCGAAATGAAAACTGAAACCATGTGAACCTGAGAACTCTTTAGAAAGTAACCTGAGATTTCAAATGTTATAACTGGAATGGGTTGCTAAGAAGTAACCTAAGATTTAAATCAAATGTTAAACTGAGATTTTGCAATGTTTGTTAACTGAGTTAAATCTTAAACTGGATTTGCAAATGTTATAACTGATTTAGGTTTAAATGTTAAACTGAAATGTAGATGATGATTCCTTGTTTCATTAACTTGAAAACAGTTTTCAATACTAAACCTGTGAATGCTTAATTCATTAACCTTACTTGTTTCCATAGTCCTCACACACACACACACACACACACACACACACACACACACACTCTCTCTCTCTCTCTCTCTCTCTCTCTCTCTCTTTCTCTCTCTCTCTCTCTCTTAAACCCTTCTTTCTTTATATATATGTATATATATACATAATGTGTGTGCATAGCTTCCTATATGTATATATATATTGAAGTGAAGGTAGATGTATATATATTGCTATTATGTAGTTGTGTGCCTTGTTAGCTAATATTTGCTATGTGCTTGGTTTAGCTAGTAATATTAGCTATGTGTTAGATAGCTTTTGGTTTATTAGATATTTGTTTACATAGGCCTAGACTTTGGTTAGACCTAGAATGATGTCTAACCTAGACTAGTTTGACCCTTGTAGACCAAATCCTAGATGGTTTGACCCCAGTTGACTATAGTTGACTCAGTTTGACTAGATGCTGACTTTGGTTGACCCAGAGTTGACCATGTTTGACTTTGACCTATATTGACCTAAAAATCATGTAGATTGCATTACAAAATTTATTTACCTTATATTAAACACCTTGTGACCTGTGTTGCTCTAAATAGGACTCATCTACTCTGTCTGGACATCTACACTTACCAGATACTCAGGATATCATGCGAGTACATTCTCTGACCGTTTCATACTTGCTAGAACTTATATTCCTGCTCTAGATTACTTTACTTGTATGCTATCACGTTGGTAACACGGATTGGTACTATATGAATCTTTTCATGAGATGTTATCCCCCTAGGGAGCATCAAGTACTTCATGTCATGTGTGTTTCACTTACATCATGTATCTTCATGCTTCATCATTCATGTATACTCTTGTGTTTCATGTACTCTCATGTTCACAGAGCCCTCATGAATCAATTTCACGTGCGCTCGAGGATGAGGCAGTAAGATCATGAATCTTAACATAACATGTCTGGATCCTTGTGTATTGATTAGGGATGGGGGAGTATAAATAGTCATGTGGACAATTTCTAAAGTAGTGTAGCCATGTACAACCTCTCATGTTTATTATCAAGCCGTTCACATGTCTATCTTGTACTCTGATTCACTAGTCACCGATAGTTCTCTACTTATAGTAGATATTTCTATTACAGTTATCCCTTTTTACTTCATGTACATTCCTTCAGTTATTCATGTATCTTACTCTATTGCATATTTATTATCTTCTGACATGATATGAACTGCATGAGATGTATTGTGCTCGTTCCTGTCCTGACTGGACCTGTTGATATATTACAGAGGATGAGGGTGAGGCTTTCTGCACCACCTATTATGGAGCAGCCCTAGACGACACTTGTGAGCTGGACTCTCAGGAGGACCCAGCTCTAGCTGATGTTATTACTCCTACTGCCTAGATTAGTTTAGTTAGGCTTTATCTTACTTATGTTGTCATTTGGGATTTGAGTTGTATTATGTTTTGTTATTATGTCGTTTAGTCACTTAGACTTATTTCCCTTTCTGTTTGTACTTCCTTTGAGATTTTTATATCTATGATATCGTGCTATTTCTACCTTAGATTGTGATTGAGATGTACCATCTTATCCGTGTGGAGAGTATATCTTGTGCAGTTATACTTATACTGTGTTAGATGTTGTGACCTAGGACAGCGTTAGACCGCCGACACTGCGGCGTTGGCTGGACGTACCCACTTCTCGTGCCCCTACTCGGGATGTGGGTCGTGACAAGATCCTAGACTCTAATCCTATTTGCAGGCTCACATCGGTACAATAACGTAACCGAAGTGATAACTTGACCTGCATGGACCACCACAAAAACATGTAACACCCCAGTCCCAAAATACGTATGTATACATAAGCTGTAAAATGCAGTAACCATGAAACTAATCTCATCCACAAATAAATATATATTAAAATCAACTTATAAATGTCATTTATACAAAACGTTGGACGGAGACAAATCCACTGCCAACAAAAAGAGAGAAATACATAGCAACGATGGAAGAGTCGAGCGAAGCGAAAGACGATCTGAAAGCTAGCATCGCGAAGGTAGATTGTAAACTATGTCCTTGGCTAGAGAAACTGCAAAAATTACCAACACACCTGGAGAGATCACCTGGTCCTCAGAGGACTAGCAAGGTACATAATATACAAGCCAAAAAGTATCAATACAAGTATATAGAGAAGTAAGAAATAATGAAAGAAATCAACCGAGTCAGAATAACTAAGATACCAAGATCTAAGACACAAAGATCCTAAGACACTGGCATGCCATACTAGTCGTGGCTAATAGGTCAAATCTATAGACTGTAGTCAAGACAAGCACTCCCAATCTATAGTAAATCGCAGTCAAGGCAAGCACTCTAATTGAGACGGTAGCCATTCCTAGTAAAATAATCCTATAGACCGTAGTCAAGGTAAGCACTCCCAATCTATAGAATGTCAAAATCAAGTCCTACTCAAGTCATGTCAAGTCAAATCATGTCAAATCATGAGAGTCAGTTGTGTAGGACTAGATGACTCCATCATAAAACACGAGTGATCACGAAGGCAATATAACACACACTAGATGTATATCAAGAATGTAAATGTACGCTAACAAGATAAGTAGAACTGAAACAAGGTAAGTAACCGCAACTCAAGATAAAATAATCATGAATACGATGGGATAAGGAACACTAAGGAATTAAAGAACATGCATATAAAAGGTACTATACGATTTGGCAAGGTATACTTGCCTGATGTCTGAGTGAGGTAAGATGATGTCCTGGCGACGAATCAACAACAACGCACAAAGAGGAAGGCGTAGGAACAACTTCGGATGCTGAAAATAGTTTATTATCTAATTATAATTAATACTGCACCTATTAAATTTATTTAATAAATTTTGAAGTTAGGATATGGTATAGGTTTTCGTATCATCTTTCCGAAAAACTAAACGGATCGCATTTTTGTTTCCGTAATCTCCCGAAATCGTAAAATACCGAAACATGTTTATTTTTTGGACACTAGATACTCAAACAATTTGCAAAAATTTATAGAACGAATTTTGTCTATTAAAATTTGTTTTTGGAAACCTTACCTCGATATGCTTCTTTTAAAAAAAACTGGAGGCAAAACGAAGTTCGGAGCTAGGAGATATCGTCGTTCCAAGTTGCTCTTGATGCTAAAAAGCGGGACTGAATTCTAATGACGAATTTTAGAGTTTCTATTGGACTAAAAATAATTTCAAATTATGGCTGATAGAAGGGGGATATATTGGGTTTATATCGGTATTTATTTCAGATTTATCTCCTAAATTAGATAGGATTTGATTTAAATTGATAGAAGTTACTTTATTATGATATAATATGGATAAGGATGCTTTCATATTAGACTTAGGATTATGATTAACTTAAAATATAGTTCATATTTATCTAAATTATCTATAACATTATTTAAAATTACTATAGATAATAAATAGAGTTAATATTTATTTAAAAAACCTTCATCTAATCTTATATATACAAGATGAAATATTTAATACTAATTTGACATTTATTCTATATTATGTAAATAGTGTACAATATAAGTAACATGTAAAAAGTAATAAAAGTTATGAAATAAATCCTAAAATTTTGAGAAAAATTATATAATATAGTTTAGATCCTTAATGTACTAGAAAAATAGCTTTATATATTTTTATACTAAATTCGCTAATGAGCACTATACTAAATATATGTAAAATAGTACAAATTAGATAATAAGTCAATAAATAGTTATTTAAAAATTCAAAAATTCCATAAATATTTATTTTGAAAAATAAGGGGGTTTACAAAAGTCTTATCTAGATAAGGACTAAGAAGAGTTTTAATTCCCCTTGGATTTCCCACTATTTAATTCAAATTGATTTAAAAGTAACTCAATCAAATATAATCAAAGGTAGATAGATTCTACCTCTAATTTAAGCTGTATTTAAATAACTTAATAATTTTTCCAACTTAAATCACCATAATTAATTACGTATTAAATCAACCCATATTTAATATACTTTTTTCGAAATAATATGATAATAATTAATTTTAAAAATACAAATATATATACACTCGCATGCAAAAATAATACTTACATGAAACATAATTTTTCTAAATTACTAGTTATTCTTGTACCATAAAATAAAATGGCCTTTTTTAAATAAAAATAAAGTTTGGCAATCCTCGGCGCGACGTATTTACAATTTCAAGTAATATAAAATATTTATCGTCTATTATTTTGAAATATTTTCTACATCTATATAATTAAAACATTTTATAAAAATATGTACTTCTCACTTATTCGCACTTGACGAGAAATTTATGAAACGCAAACACGTATGCGACGTACAAATACGAAGTACAAAAATCAATATCATATTTATTTAAAAAAATTGTAGTAGAAATTTAGGGGTTTTACATTACCATATAGCTTTTCCTTCCTCAAAGTCTCCAAGACTATCCACAAGTGCTTCTCATGCTCTTCCTGGATCTTTGAGTAGATCAGAATGTCATCAATGAATACAATGACAAACTGGTCCAGGTACTCATGGAATACCTTGTTCATGAGATTCATGAACACAGTTGGGGCATTTGTAAGTCCGAAGGGCATGACCAAGAATTTATATTGTCCATACTTGGTGTTGAATGCCGTCTTCGGAATATCCTCCTCCGTACATTGACCTAGTGATATCCTGACCTAAGGTCAATCTTCAAGAAAACCTTCGCTCCAATCAGCTGATCGAAAATGTCATCGATCCTGGGCAGAGGGTACTTGTTCTTGATGGTGATGTTGTTTAATGCCTAATAATCTATGCACATCCATACGGTTCCATCCTTCTTGGACACGAACAAAACTGGTGATCCCCTGGGTGAAGCTCCATCTCTGATAAATTCCTGGGCCTTGAGCTCATCAATCTGGTCCTTCATCTCCTTAGCTTCCTTGGGGTTGACTCGGTAGCTTCTCTGTGAAATAGGGGAAGAACCAGGTAATAGATCGATAGTGAACTCCACGTTTTGATCAGAGGGTAATTCGGGTAGGTTTTTGGAGAAGACATCTAGGAATTCTGCTATCAGGGGATGAGGGGATCCAGAATCTTCTGTGATGAAGGTGTAGGAGACACACCCCATGATCTTTGGTGCTCGAGCTACCTTAAACTTATGTCCTCCAGGTGAACTAAAGATAACCCCGATGACAGTCTATCAGGGCGTATTGCTTGCTCAGCCAGTCCATTCCCAACACTATATCATAGTTAGGAAAAGGCATAACTAGAAGGGATGCTAGGAAGGTATGACCTAAAATAGTGATAGAACAGGTGTAAGTCTCTATGATGGGGATAGGTCCTCCTCTGGTCATCACTCTACAGATCATCTTACTACACTCTACATCTATATGGTATGCAACAATGAAATCCGATGATATAAAACTGTGTGATGCTCCAGAATCAAATAAAGCTAAAGCCGGGTATGAATGTATTAAAATGGCACCTGCGATGACATCTCCTTCAGGTTCTAGCTCTGCTTCTGGCTCCTCAACGGCCAAAGCAAAAGCTTGCCCGGCCCTGTGCCGGTTGTAACACTGTTGCTGGGTGGGCAGTAGACCCTTCTGCTGTCCAGCTCCGTTGAATGCTGTAGGACAGTCTCTGACATGGTGGGTGGCAGTCCCACAAGCAAGATAGTGTCCCAGCTTCTTCCTACAAATCTCCGCTGTATGCTCGAGCCTCTTACAGTAGGTGCAGTTGGTTGTCTTCGATTGGTTCTGCTAGGGTGCTCTGTGCTGCTGTTGCTAGTGAGAGGACCTGTTGTTGTTGTTGTTGGGCCTCTTAAAGTTGCCCTGATGGTTGCTGCTAGATCCTGGGTGCTCTCTTTTGGTTCGAGTAGACGAACTGGCCTCCACATCTTGGGCCGTCTTCAGCATCTTTTCGTACGTCTTTGCTCTATTGGCGGCAACCATGGTACGGATTTCCTCCCGCGGTCCGTACCGAAACTTCTTGGTACGCTCCACCGGGTATATAAGCTACCAGACGGGGTACAAACCTACCGAGCCGGTTGAACTCGGCTGCATACTCTTCTATGGTACGAACTCCTTACTTCAAGTCATTAAACTGCCTTCCCATGGCTTCTAAGGCAGCTTTCGGGAGGAACTTTCGCTTAAACTGCTTCTTGAAGGAATGCCAGGAGGTTCGTCCAGTCTGGAATCTTGGCTCGTTATTGTACCATATGTTGGCCAGATACCGAAGCTGTAGAGCTACAGCCTCTACCATAAGGCCGGGTGGGACATTAGCAACGCTGAGGAGTCGCTCCATGTCATCCAGCCATTCGTCAGCGTATATGAGGCCTTCAGTTCCCTTGAAAGGCCGCTGATCCATCTTCTTGAAGCTTGTAATATCTCCAACTTTCTTATGGATAATAGACTGTCAGTCAGAATTATATTTCTCCAATAAAACATAAAACTTATCAATTTCACTTATCTTAACTTGGCAGGCCTCTTTTTCGTCTGTGATGAGTCTAGCGCTGCCATAGCGACATTATGTGCATTCTTTATACCCTCTGTAAGCCCCCTGAATTTCAGGGTTTATTTTTATTTTTCTGAATGAATTATTTTCGATAAGTGTTTTATTATTTAATTGTTTTTGATCATTAATGTACCTTTCCGTGACTTTGACTTCTGGAGCGTCAGGGATACCAATCTCTGTAAACTCTCTTCACGAGTTTTGAAGTAGACAAGATTATCTTCGTTTTGATATATCATGTCCTACTTAAATTCGTTCCCTTGTGCTCTTTTTGTATCGCGCAACTTTGGGTCAACTTAGACCAATTAATCATTGAATAATTATTCCCACTTTTATTTTTGATCATCGTTTGCACGTTACCGTGACTTTTAATTTAGGAGCACCAGACCAGTCGTTTTCTCAAAACCAACTTCTCATGAATGATCTACTCGAGACGCTCTCCACCCATGACCTTCGTGTCCCACTCAGACACTCCATTTTGTGCTCCATTTTCTTCGTACAACTTCCGGGTCAATTTAGGCCGATTTATTTTCTACCGTGAAATCTGAATTATTTTCCAATTTAATTTCGGGACCCGACATCGACCCAACCTAGCCGACCCAAAGTATGGACGTGGCCCACATGAAGCCTACTACCCACATGACGCTTGTGTCCCATTTATTGGAGTCCCCGCATATTATTTATTTACCCGTGTTCATAAATACGTATTTAATTTTATTATTGCACCCAGTCCGATTTCGACCCGACCCGGCTCGACCAAATTCGAACCCAAGCTCCATGTTGCCCTCTCATGACTGCCCAAATACCCCACATATTTTTCCCTATTTTTTCTATTTTAAATATCTATTTTTCTCTCTCCACTTTACAAATATCCTATACATATATACATATATATATATATATATATATATATATATATATATATATATATATATATATATATACAAACTAATCCTCTCTCTTCTATTATTTACACCATCTCACCCCCTCACTACCCATAACAGCAAGAAGCCCCCCCCCAAAAACCGACCTCTTCCTCTCTCTATTCTCATTCACTCCCCCTCTCTCAAATATCTCTCTATTAAATAATCTCTCTCTCTCTCTCTCTTTATTAATATCCCTACACAACACTCCCCACACCTATACAATACTCCCCACACCTACCAGCTAAGCCCCCCCTTGGCCGACTTCATCTCACTCTCTCTCTTCTTAAATATCAACTCTCTCTCTCTCTCTCTCTCTCTCTCACTCTCTTTATATTACACACACACACATTTAAACACAAACACACCCACACCACTCCACCCTCCTCCAAGCCGACAACCCCCTCCCCCATGGCTGCCGACCACCACCACCACCGCCGTGAACTTCACCACCACCATCATCCTCCCTCTCCTCCTCCTACTCTCCACCATACCACCACCATCATCCTCCTCACACCATCACCCAAGCCACCACCGCACAGCTGCCCCCGCCGTGCCTGGCGCTGCGCCGCCGCCCCGGTCGGCCGCAGCAGCAGCTGCGCCAGCGGCAGCAGCTGCATGCATACACGCGCGCGGTGCAAACGCGCGTTGCCGCGTGGCCGTGCGCCACTACGTGGCCGGCCACCGGCCACCGACGACCCCCCATACCGGCACGCGACCCCCCGGCGATCACCCCTGGCTGCCGCCTTCCTTCCCGGCACGACGCATAGGCTATTCGTGCGTTTACGTCGAAATCCCGTCGGCGCGCGCGAGTTTGGAACTCAGAATTCGCGCTCCGTCGCAGCAACTTTGTGCATGTTTTCTGGGAGATCCGACCGTTGGATCGGTAAACTTTTTGCTCCGTTGCAATCTCGGTATATCCATCTTCACTCCTGTCAATTTTTGTCCGTTAATTTCGTCGTTTGATACCTCAAAACTGGCCACCAAGTTGACGTTTTAAATTGAACTGTTTTTGGACAGTTTCGTGGAGTCGACTTCGTCAGCTCGTATCTTCGCCGTCGCAGCTCCGGTTGGTGCACTACCAGTTCCTGTGCGTAGCTGGTATAACCATCTTCCTATCTCCTTTAGGTTTCGTTTCATTATAAGCACGTTCGGTTGGTCGAATTCGACGCCAAAGTTGGCCGTCCGAATTCTTTAATTTGCACTTGTTAAATTCCATTTTTGAACCCGGGACTCCGAATTCAATTTCTGACACCACCAGTAGACTCGTGGCATCATTCTGGCATGTTTTCATATAAAGTATGTTTGATTTGGAGAACGTGGGCCCTGGCACGCATTTCGGTGCAAAGCGGGTCCCACTTTTCGAGTCAACGGGTCACTTTGAGATCGGCTCATCGGAATCCAATTCCGGATATACCGTTGAGTTCGTATCGTCATTCTGGACTCGTTGACATATAATTTGTTGAGTTTTGAAGACATTTGCTCCGGCACGCATTTTCGTGCAAACCGGATACCAATTGTCCGTGTCAACGTATCATTTTGAGATCGGCACATCGGAATCCTATTCCGGATATACCTTAGGGTTCGTATCGTCATTCTAGATTTGTGGACATATAATTTGTTAGGTTTTGTAGACTTCTATCCTGACACATTTTTCGGTGCAAAGTGTGTCCAACGGCGGACATCATTTTGGCCCGAAATTACCGTTTTGCCCCTGTGTCTAAATTGGACTTATGGGTATGCTATCCTACTAATTTGACCGTTCTAGATACGTTAGTGATATTTATTTTATCATCCGACAACATCTGTAGATTTTGATTATGTATTATCCTTAATTTGTAATTAATTATTTTTCCAAAAATTGTTACTTTCTGTTTTTGGATTTTTGTATATATTGTAATTGCTGTAAAAATCTGGAAAAAATTGTATTTAAATACTATGTTAATTTAGATAATTTATTATAATTTTTCCAGTATTTAATAAGTACTTTCCGTATTTTATAAAAATAGGAAAACAGAACTCATTTTCAGGAGTCATATGTTTGTTGATTTTTAATAAATATTTATGAGGTTTTATAAATTCCAGAAAAATTAGTATAAATTTCTATAATTAACAAGGATCATTTTGGTACTTTATTTTATATATATTTGAGCTTTTTGTCTATCTCAAAAATTATTGGAACGTAGGGTACAGTTTGATTTAATTATTGAATAGTTACGACTTGCAACTTTTTGTGTTGTTTTGTGTTTTAGTAGTATTGGAACTCACCCTACACTAGTGTAAAGATCCTAAAAAATTAGTTTGGATATAGTGGCACTCTACACTAGACTTTTATGCTAGGTCCCCACTTGACTAGTATCCAGTTAGGAGTCGTGTCACACCACTAGTGATATCTTGATCATAGCTTAGAACTGAGTTTGTATATCACTATTGACAGGACACCGGACATCTATATCTTCGTACTAGTATTCTTGCTTTGCTCGAGGCAAGTACATCTACAAACTCATTTACTGTCTCTTAATGCTAGAACATGTATTAACCCTGTTAAAATACTGATCCTTGAGGTAGCAATTTAAATCTTCACATGTTGTATTACTTACAGTACCTGACATGCTTAGAACATTTCTTATATCTTCACATGCTTCTTACTGGTTCTTAGTATATCTTTCACTATGCATTATACTGCTCTGAGTATTCACATGTTTTATTCTGCTCCCAGTACCTGCCATGCTTACACTGTTCTCAGTATCTCTCACATGTTCTATATCGTTCTCGTATCTCTCACATGTTAGAATATGGGTTATGGGGAAACTGACAGTTGAGTACGTGATCACGACCCCCTTCTCCGTACGTATGTACCGAGCAAGGTTGACATTTTATATGTATACCTTGTCGTAGGCTTTATCTCAAAGCGGATTTGTGCGCATGTACATCTGTCACCGTTTCACTTGTACGAAAGTACATTTCATTATGCGTCCCTAGCATATTGTACATCTATTGACCGATCACGTACCTGCTACAGTTTTAAACATTACATATACATCTGTCTCTATGACATATGTATCCTTGCCATGATAGATTATGAGATATACCATGATTCCAGATATGCCATGTACCCCTATGTTACTATGATACTGTGATCCCAGTTGTACCATGAGGCCATGTTTTCCAGTATTTTCTGTTTTATAGACTTATCACACCATGTTTCTTGTTGTACATCTCTTTCATTATATGTTCAGTACTTTAGTTGTAGAGGTTGTACTTGCTCCCGTCCTGACAGGATAACGTTGTAGGTTCACTTTTCGAGGAGGAAATTCTATGTGATTAATATTATGGCACTGATTTTGAGGACCTGGCCTTAGCTCCAGAAGAGGCCCCAGCGGGGAACCTTGCTTAGTTATCTTTCATGTGTTTTGAGACTTAGACTTTGGTCTGTACTTATATTTGGTTACTGGACTTTGTCTCCAGTTAGTTACTTTGAATGTGTATTATTAAGTCTGTGCTTATGTTACCTTCGCTTATAGATGCTGTGTTGTGATGAACTTTAAATATGGTTTTAGAACTGTTAGCTGCTTAGATTCTTTATTGTCTATTTTTAGAACAGCTTACTACGCTTTGACCAAGCGTAGGCTGGACATGGCTCGGCCCGGCCCAATAATTTGGGTAACGGGTCGTGACGCCCTCCCTCATGATCGCGGTCTGTTCACGATTTGCTTCCGCTTGAGCCCTCTGGGCCTCAAGTACTCCTCGTAGCAGGCCTACGAGCTCGGTAGGGTCCACTGGCACTGGTGGAGCAGGTGGAGGATTCGCGTCAGCAATTAAGAGTGTGGGTCTCTAGGGAATTGGTGCAGCTGCTTACACAGTGGAGGTGTATGCGACATGGGGAGTCCATGCAGCACGGGAATGGATGGTGGGATGCACCGAAGAGGGGTCTGATTGAGCCTGAGTAGGGGTATCCCCGGAGGAAGAAACCTCTTCGTCAGCAGCCCAGAGCGAGTCGTCTTCCCTTTCGCCATCTTCTGAAAGGTTTGGGTACAAACATAAGCAAGGTAGCCTATAGGACTATAAGCAAGCAAAATAAGATATTTAATTGATAATTTCGGCCCTATATTGTAACAGGGTAAATATAATCTAGGTGTTCTAGTTGTTTCTAGAGTCTGTTTTCCTAAAGTCTCATCTAGACCGAGGTCAAGTTACAGGTCTGCATGCTGGTCTAGACTAAGTTGACTAGACCAATTTACAGAACTAACATGCATGGGCCACCACTAAAAATATGTCACGACCCGATCCCAATATAATGGGTCCAGTCGGATCATGTCCACCCTGTACCGTTGTGAGATGGCGACATTAAGCTGTATCGAGCAGTGAACACAAGCATACAAAACTAAAGCAAAAAAAAACATTTTATTAACCTGGAAACTGGTCTGAAATAGAAAAAATACAAACAAGCAAGCATTCAATTATTACATGGTTTTATTTGCAACAAAAAGGGAAATAAACGAGTCCAGGGTACATCTAAAACTCTGGGGCTCCCTGATCAGGTTCAGCTACCTCGTCAGGGTTTGGACCAGGTCCGTAAAAAGAGCTAAAGGTGAGATCCTCATCGTCGCAGTCACCTAAAAATGTTGGGTCGCCAGTCAGGAGGGAGCAAGAACATATTTCCACATCTAACATTCTAAATAATAATAAATAAATTATAAGACAGTTTAAAAGCATTATATATTTTGCTAAATAGTAGTAAAAAGACAGCAGACAATATTCTCAGAAAATACAATGATGCAATTACAATAGTGTTTTGAGTATATAACAGAATCTGTGACCGGCTAGATAGAGGCAATATGTATACTAGCATTCTGGCCAAAACGATAGTATACGATACGGCTCAACCCCTTGTGCGGTAGGGGTTAGCACGAGAGAGACCATCGGTAAACAATGGCTTTGGTCACAGATGTTATATTACTCCCCCAATCAATTCCCGAGTCAATGAGACAATCAATCAATCTATCCATCGATGTGGAGTTCGAGAGGGATCCACAGTGAATCAGTGTCACTACAATACATGATTTTACTGATACAGTACATTTAATTATTAAATAAAATGCAGACATGAAAGATATGAAACTTGCCTTAGGTGTATCCTCGTCGTGGAAAGTAACAGCGAGAAGGGTAGCGGCTAGGGTTCAGGAATTCGAACCTACATTAACAATATCCCGTCCTTAGAACTTAAACGAAGATTGGCTAATAAACCACTAACGTAAAACTATGCTAATTATAGACATTTGTCGTTCTTATTAGAGAAACTAATAATTTAAATATGTAATATTTGGTAAAAACTATTTTTTGAGTATTTTGTAAATAGGGCGCGAAAATAATATATTTTAGAATTTTATCACAAATAATAGCGGTTTTTATCGAACATAATTTTAATAGTAAAAATTGCATAAACTCGGAATATTTGAAAACTAATTTATTTATTTTCTAAGTAAAATTTTGTGAAATGTTTAACTAATACTTTTCCTTTGTAAAGAAAATCATTTTAGTAATAAACAAACGTAAAAACCCTAATTTAATAAAATTATGATTTTATTTGAAAGTACGTTATTATTTCTAGTTTTCATTCCTATAAACTTTATTAGCAGAAAATGGCTAGATTACGAAAATACACATTTATTACCTAAAAACATAAATATACGGTTTTTCTTTTGGCCTACAAATACCATACCCTATATTAAAAATATACTTTGCCACATAATTTATTATTTTTGATACTAAAATTTATCATTTTATAGTAATAATAAAATTATGGCAGAAATACTATAATTGTTGAAATTAACGTTAATACGACATTTGCCATAAAATAATAGTTAAAAAAATTCTAAAATATGCATTTTTACTTAAAATGTAATTATATAAGGTTTTGCCTATAAAAATACGCTTTTGCTATTTAAATAATATTTTGCAGCTAAATATCAATTAATGGATAGTAAAGAGATTATGGTTAAAGTAACTACGACATTAATCATAATCACGTAGTTAACGATTCTAAAACATTAATCTATAATTAATGCCAACATCTCACTAGTACTAACAAGTATGACCTAACTAATTAGGAAACTAATTTAAACCAATTAACTAGATATTTCAGGAACAGAAATGGGTTCTGTGAAACTACAGATGGTTGCAGGGTTTACCAAAAGCTATGACGGAGCACCGAGGGGATGCCTCGGACTTGGAATGCACACGGAATGGCACGGACACGTGCACATAGGAAACGACGATGCGCGAAATGGCGGGACAGTGGCGGGAGCCTGTTGTTGGCGCACGGAGGTACTGTCGGCCAGGGAAATCGCGGGAAAGGTACTGTCGGTTGGGGGGTCGCCGAAGGGGCAGCGACGGCCGGGGTGGTCGCCGTGCAGGTGCTGCGGGGGAACATCGGCGGCGGGGGGTGCCGTACAGTACTGCGAAGGAATAGCGGTGCCGGGGGGCTGTCACGCAGGGCTGCGGGGAGCAGTAACGCCGGGGGCTGCCGCACGGGGCTGTGGGGAGCAGCGACGACTGGGGCGGTCGTCGGGGCGGCTCGGGTCGCCGGTCGGCGGTCGGGGATCGATACGGAAGGAGGGCGAGAGCGGTGTCGAAGAGATCGGCTCGTCACGGGGAGTATGGGGATGGCCCCGATTTCGGGAATGGAGGAGCGGTGAGAGAGTTATGGAGGAAAATAGATTGGAGGAGTTTGGAGTGTTCTGTGAATGGAGGAGAGTTCTGAGTTTTACTCTACGTGAGGGAGATGGAACGTGGGGGTTTTCGCAGAATGGCTGGATCTGAGGGAGAACTGGGGTGAGTGAGGAATGGGTAAGTTATGGGTTTGGGTAGCTAAATATAGGCCTTAAGTTATGGGTTTGGCATTTGGCTCACAATATAATTAATAAAACATGCATTAATAAATAAACACAAATCATGGGCTTCACACAATACATTTGGGCACGTCGCCTAGAGAAATGACTTTAAGTATCTAATTTTCGGGTCATTCCTCGAACCCCAACAATACTATGTTAGAATCATTTGGAAGACAGTTGGTGAAGCCAACCAGTTTTTTATCATCATCATAATTCAGAGAGATTCTCTTACCTAGTCATGGAATACAATCATCATCTTTTCCCTCTAAAAATGGAGGTAGAGTTCTCTTTAAAGCTTTATTATTATTCAGGAAGGAAATAGTAGAAGAATTGGCAGTACAATGGACTCCCTGCAAGATTCTAGGAGTAGGTTGCTTAAAAGGGAAGGTAGTATTGGAGGGATTAGAAGAATCTGATAGAGAAGCTAGTAGTGATGTAAATAAAGTGGTTAGAGGAGGGGGATGGAGTTACGAAGGAATCTTCAGTTTTATGGATGATGTGATTAATTTGTTGGTCATGAGGAAACTGAATGACAGTAGGTTAAATGTTGATAGTTATAATCTATCAAACCACACTACAACGATTAGGGATGAAAGCATGAATAGAGAACAGAACCATACCTTCTATTTCCGCTTTCGAATTGTTTTCAAATTCATGTTTCCGTCTCTGTTCGGATTCAATTTTTTTTACTTCCATCTCCGTCCTCGTTCAACAACGCACTCCCAATTTTCGTCTCCGTCTCCGCTTCCGTCTTGTTAATACTTTCGGGGCCATGTTTTTCTATCCATGTCTCCCGTCCCATTGACACTTTTTTTTCTATATAGCATAATGTTAAAAAGTATCTTAATTCCAAAGAAAAATACAAGACAAGGTTAATAAAATTTGGTTTTCATAAGAAAAATAATATATACTACTAGATAGATCATGAGCCTATACAAATGGGTTTCACATATGGGTATAATTAATCGTGTTCAGATATTTACCGGAGGTGGGAGTACTATGCCCATGCTCGGCCCCAAACTCGATCGAATTTTGTTTTAATCTCCATCCCCACCTTCGACCCCATTTTTAATTTCCAAACCCGTCCCTGTCGGGAAAAAAAATCAACCCCGTTGAATTCGAGGAAAATTGTCATCCATAACCGTTATAAGATGAATGCAAAAGAAGATGGGTTTGAATTCAAAGGGGAAAATGGAAGATAATTACAAACACATTTTTTAAAATAAATAATTATATAAGAATTATTGGACAAAATAATAATTAAAGCATAATCAGACTGAGCATAATTTTCACTATACAACAATTATAATTCCAACATAATTCCTTATCCAGGTATCCAATATAGCTATTGTTAGAAACACAACATGAAAATCGTTCCTCCAAACCGATAGGACCTATCGAGGATCAAAGAAAAAGCAAACAAATAATATACGAAAATCACAAATCAAAAGCCAAACGCAAACACCAAAAATTTTACGTAGAAAATTCAGAAGAAAAAAAAACTACGGAAGATCAAAGTCCAATCAGAAAAGGCCTCCACTAATAAAATAAAGAAAATACACCGACTCCTTTACAAACTCCTCCATTGATCCACACAGATCACCGCAACTACTCAGTAATGAAAAAGGATTACAAAAGTTTACCGAAGACGAGATGAAGAAAAACAATTAACGATGATCTCCTCGATCCGATCTATCTTCGAAATAGACCCCAATCCTTTTTTCTCTTATATGAAAGTTAAAACTTTCTTTTTGATCTCTCAATAATAGACGATGATCATGATGATAGAATAGGGTTAGTAAAAGACCTATTTAAAGCTTTCTTGTCCTACAAGTAGCTGAACTACTGATATTGATCAATACCTAATTTGGGCTTCAGTCCCGACACCGGTAGTATATCGATAGTATATCCGTAGCGGTATATCACAAAGTGCCATTCCAAATCAGAACCTATTCTGGAATAAATTGTTGTCAAATCAGTATACTGTAAGTAAACCGGTACCAGTATACTGATGGTATATCGCTTATACTAAAATGATACTTTTCTAATACCTTCTGATATGTACTGAAGTCGTGTCGCCTTTGTCTTCATTGACTTTTTGAAATTCTTCAACACACGGGTGACACTCGTTGCACTCCAGGGTGTTCTCCACATAGGTTCGGAACCCCACCCAACACCAACAAATCTTTCCTTTTCCAACTAGGTAGAAGAGATCGTTATTCAGATGATCCTCCTACAATACTCAAAATCTTCTTGAGCATATCCACTCCATTGTCCTCTAAGCGTCCTTTGAATCAAGCACATCTTGTATCCAATGATACCGAGTTGTAACATGCTTGGATCGACTATGAAATATCGGGATCTTCCAAAGGTGAATAGCATTTTGACAGACGTGAGCAAATCCCCTCCCTATTGGCAAAACCTTTCCCTCTTCGTGGAATCTTTCCCTTTTCCTCTTGGCAGAACATTCATGAGCATATGCCCTACAATATCCTCTATATGGACCTTCTCAACCGTCTTTTCCTTCAACTCAAGCATATCTTGAATCCAGTGATACCGAGTTGCAATATGCTTGGACCGACTAAAAAATGTCGGGTTCTTTCAAAGGTGAATATCATTTTGGCTATCACAAAGAAAAATAAACTACTCTTGCTTAACCCATTTTCTACAGAAACTTCTCCATCCAAAATAACTCCTTGTAAGCATATGTCACAGCAATGAACTCTGTCTTTGTCGTCAACAAGGCGATACACTTCTGCAACTGTGACTACCATAAAACTAGTCCACCGACAAACATTATCATGTAGTCCAAAGTTAATCTTCTAGTATCCACCTCCCTAATCATATCAGTGTCATTATACCCAACCAACTTCATCTCATCACTCCCAAATGAAAGCTTCCAATTAGTAGTACCCTGAAGATTACAAAAAATTTATTTGACTATACTCCAATGGATACTTTCTGGATTAGAAAGATACTTGTTAACCATACCTACTGTGTGAGTTATATCTGATCATGTACACCCCATGGCATACATAAGACTTCCTGCAACTGAAGCATATGGGAACTTTTTCCATATCTTTCTTTTCATCCTCGGTTGATGGACACTACTCCGTAGTGAGTTGAAGTGTCATGCAAGAAGGGTGCCCACTTTCTTCGATTCGTCCATTCTAAAATGCTGACGTATTCAGTAAATATATTTCTTTTGGGATAACCACAACAACTTGAACTCTTTTTCTCTTTCTCGTCAGATCTACATCCCAAGAATATTCTTCATTGTGCCTAAATCCTTCAAAGAAAAGTTCGTGCCCATTTGGCACTTCAACTCTGCTATCATGGTGGCATTTCGATACACCAATAGCATATCATCGATATAGCTAGAGACATAAAATGATGAAATCATCCTCGATAAATTGCTTCACAAATACACAACAGTCCAACATCATACGTGCATAACCATGCTCTCCCATAAATGACTCGAACTTTTTGTACCACTACTGTAGAGCCTATTTCAGACCGTACAGACTCTTCTTCAATCGGCAGACCAAGTGTGACTTATCATTTTCATAGAATCTCTATGGTTGCTCCATATGTAATTCATCATCAAAATTATAGTAAAGGAATGTTGTATTGACATCCATCCACCCGAATAGATGACAACTTGACGATCGACCAAAAAATTCATCAAAATTCATGCCCTTTTGCTGACTTAACCTTTGATTACCAGCATTATTTTGTATCGAGGATGAGCAACATTATATGTTTGCTTTACTCTAAACTTCGAGCATGTCCAGCTTATCCCATAATGTCTTTGCATTCTCAATATTTTTGTTATAATTATACACATTTTCATCCTTGCCTGATATATCCATACATCTGTATATGCTCGAAGTTCCAATCCTCATCACATTTTTCACTGGGTTCTCAGAAGCAATACCAGAAGATGCAGCTTCATGACGAACAACAAATCTTTCATCTTGCTCCTCCAATAGTGATAATTAGAGCCATTTAGGTTTATCATGTATACTTCACATCCATCTCTTCTACTATGCTTAACTGTCAACTGTAACACCTGACTCCTATTCTCTAACACAACTCTGTTAACCTAGCTCTGGTACCACTCTATTGGGAACAAAATGCAAAAAATTGTTCTCCAAAACTGATAGGACCTGGAGAGGATCAAAGAAAAAAACGTACACCAATATGCCAAAATCACAAATCAAGGCCACACGCAAATACCAAGTTTTAACGTGAAAATCCTGAAAAAAATCATGGAAAGATTGGAGCACAAAAAAAAAATCCTATACCAATTGAATAAAGGAATACACTGACTCCTTTACAAACTCTTTTATCGATCCATATGGATCACCACAACTACTCAAAATAATAAAAATAGATTACAAAAGGATACTATAGAGATTAAAATAATGGGATAACTTTATTAATGAAGGGGAGCTACATATATATAGGAGAGGCTAACCTCTCTCACTTTTTTCTAGGCAATATGGGACTAAAGTCCACTACTGATATTATTAATATGCTTAACACCCTCCCTCAAGCTGCAGCATAGATGTCAATTATGTCCAGTTTGTTACATAGAAATTGAACCCGATGACCCAAAAGAGGCTTCGTAAAAATATTCACTATCTGATCACCGGTCCTCATATGGTAGAATTTTATCATCCCCTTTGTATACTCATCATGGATAAAATGGATGTCGATTTTAATATGTTTTGTCCTTTCAAGAATACATAATTTGTAGCAATATGGATAACAGACTGATTATCACACCACATATCTGATGTGCTCGATCCTGCTTCTTTTTCTAATTCTTGTAGAAGATGCTACATATATAATACCTCTGTTGTTCCATAAGCAATGACTCGATACTCTACTTTTGAACTTGATCGTACTATCACACTCTGCTTCTTTCTCTTTCAAGATACTAAGTTTTCGTCAATAAATACAGAGTAGCCGTAAGTAAACCGTCTATCTGTCAGGATTGCACCCCTGTCAGTATCAGTAAAACACTCAACATAAGTGTGTATATTCAAATTTCTTTTTTTCGTTTCTTGACTAGATA
This sequence comes from Iris pallida, assembly GCA_029216955.1. Lineage (NCBI taxonomy): Eukaryota > Viridiplantae > Streptophyta > Magnoliopsida > Asparagales > Iridaceae > Iris > Iris pallida. Next base: position 1,614,445 of record JANAVB010011198.1, on the reverse strand, counting down.
GTACAGGATTCTGAAAACTGTTTGCCAGTGTGGAACTCTTAGAGAAGCCATAAATCTACTTGTAACACTAACTGTGAAAGAGATGTCCAGACGAGTCATGACTGTCAAGTAGTTAAGTTTTCCAACTACTCGTCGATACTGATCTGGATTGTTCATCAGGATCCCCTCGCCTAGAAGTAACTTAGCCTCTGGATCCATAGGTGAAGTTGCTTCCTTGGCTTACATCATTCTTGCATCATTTATTATGTCTAGCACGTACTTCTTTTGAGATATTACAATATCATGCTTACTCCGTGTGACCTCAAAGCCCAAGAAATAGTTCAATGATCCTATATCCTTAGTTTGAAATTGTTCTCCTAGAAACTTCTTGAGGCATGCAATATCCGGGCTGTCCTCTTCCATGATTATAATATCATCAACGTAAACACCAAGTAGTATCCATCCTGTTGATGTATGTCGATAGAATACCGAATGATGCTTCTTTGATTGACACATGCCAAACCGAGTAACAACATGTATAAATCGACCAAACCAAGCCCGAGGTGATTGTTTTAGACCATAGAGGGCCTTCCGTACACTACAAAAATAAGTCATAATGGCGACGAAATTAGCGACTCCAGATAAATACGTCGCTAAGTTTTGTACTTTTAGCGACGTTTTATATATACGTCGCTGAACGTCACTATCAGCAACGTTTGAGCGACAGTTAGCGACATAATTTATGTTTTGGACAACTGATGTCGCATTCTAGTCGCAAAACGTCACTGTTTTTTTTATTCAGCGACGTTTAGCGACGATACCTTTAAGACGTCGCCAGGTTTTAATAAATAGCGACGGTTAGCGACGTCTTTAAATGACGTCGCTAAAACATTTCATATAGGGTTCTGGCCCGATCGATTTTTCATTTTTTTACCGAAAATTTTCTAATCTCCCGCTCGCGGCGACCCCCTGCCCGACGACCCCATTCCTCCGATGACTCACTCCCTCCGATGACCACCCGACCAGTCTCCTCCGCCGCTGCTCTAGCCCCGGCTACCCCGACCCAACCCCAACGCTGTGTCGGTAAACCCTAACCCTATCTCCCTTTTTCTGATGCGACACAGACACGACCAGACATGACCAGACCTAACCCTTTGACACTTTGACACTTTGATACTTTGACACTTTGACTTATGTCAGAGCTAATCGTCGAGCTTGGGTCCCCATGGACCTATTCATCAATTGGGGGTTCGAATACTAGAGCTCATGTCTAGGGCTGCAAATGAGCCAAGCTGTTTGCGAGCTGCTCCAACCTTGGCTCGATAAAAACTCGTTTGAGCTCGGTTCGTTTAGTAAACAAGCCGAGCTCAAGCTTCATTTTTTAGCTCGTTTAATAAATGAGCCAAGCTCAAGCTTAGAAGTACTCGGCTCGTTCGAGCTCGCAAGCTGACTCGTTTATGAGCTTGCGAGCTGGGTCGTTTAGAAGCTCGTTTAGGAGCTTGTTTAGAAGCTCGTTTGTTTGTTGAATTCTAATTTTATGTATGTTTGTATAATGATATGGTTGTGTGCTTTATATATTTATATGTCCTTAATAATTGATATGAAGGAACTTTTTTAATTAAATTTTTATAAATAAATTGTTAAATTACAGGTACTTGAATTCAAGCGTAACTAGGTTGAAATCGAGCTCATTAAGCTTGAAATAAAGGTGAACAAGCTTGAAATCAAGCTTAATGAGCTTGATATGAGCTTATCGAGCTTGTTTATCAAGCTTGAATCAAGCTTGCTTATCAAGCCAAGCTCGAGCTCAAACCAAGCGAAGCTCAAGCTTAATATAAACAAGCTCAAGCTCTAAAATAAAAAATTTATCAAGCTTGAGCTCGAGCTCGAACTCGATTAATTCTAGTCAAGCCAAGCTCAAGCTTACAAAAGCTTGGCTCAGCTTGGCTCGTTTGCAGCCCTACTCATATCCCCAGCTAAGGTATTGTTACAAGTGTAAGGTTCAGGTGTTAAGTAATTATTCAGTCCCTTAAATAGCAGCCATCACATGTTCATTACTACTGTGCAGTCCACTCCTATGGTTGTAAAAATTTCTATTGATGTTAGTATCAGTCGAAGGAAGAGGAATGGCTCAGGTTAGAAGTGGGTATTGGTTTAGCCCGGGTCCTATACTGCCTATGAGGGCAGTCCCTGTCACAATTGGGTATCAATCCACTTACATGAATCTGTCCTGCATACCATAGAGCATATCATGTTTCAGTCCCCCCTAGGTATGTGTTCAGCCCACATGTGCCTATTGTATTACCTGTCCATCTTGTTGTATAACACACTGCATATCATGTTTCAGTCCACCCTAGGTATGTGTTCAGCCCACATAACCATGTTGCAGTCCATCTCATTAGAGTTCAGTCCATGGGTACACATGAACAGGTAGGTGGAATACAGAACATGTACATTTATGTATAACATTTAACATTATCAGTTGTAATTAGGAACGATTTGCACATTAAGAAGTTTTTCCTTCTACAAACTACCCAGTTGACAAGGTGGTAACCCTGCCAATCTTCCCTCCAATTTGCACATTATGACTTATGTCAAGCTCGAAATGACTTGACAAAGTTTGGCAAGGTATTGACCCAGTTGTCCTAGTGTGACATAGAAATGAATTAGAGACCTAGAATTGACCTAGTATATCATTTTTATGATTCCAAAACACCAATTGACATTAATATTCTATATTTAGGTCTTCGAGGTACCGTATCGGATATTGTTGACATTTCACACTACCAAAATAAGTCAAATCAACGACGAAATAAGTCAATCCTAGAGTGTATAGAGTGAGCCTCCCTACTTCCTTCCTTCTCATTCGGGTCATTCAGTCGACTATTTCGCATCATAGGATATCTACCTCACTCACCCTAGAGAAGTGTGGAAATATTAATTTTAACCATGGTTCACAGTAAAGAGAGGGAAAGAAACTACATAGGATACATCATATCTATTACCACTTGTTGTATCATGATTACTTTTACAAGTGTTTAAACGATGTGCATAGGTATCTATCTTACAGAATTATCCTCAAATGGATATAGAGCTGAATTACTATCTGCGGAATCGTTCGTGGATGTACAACCGTCATCCTGATGACATGTGCGGTGTGCGGGATGAATTCATAGAGGGTGTACACCAGTTCCTGCAGTTTGCCAAGGCGTTCCCTCAGTACATAGACGGTACCAAAATTAAGTGTCTGTGTGTGAGATGTCGCAACTTGAAATATCATCCAAAAGTGGATGTCACGTATCATTTATACTCGAAGGGTTTCACGCCGAATTACTATCAGTAGAGCGAGCACGGAGAACTTGTGTCTTTAGCATCGGAGTACGAGCCTTATGTGGATGTCCACAACAACGCTCCTTACGACGATGGGTTGGTGAATATGGTTTTTGACGCGGCCGGGCCTAGTTTCGATCCGGATGATCATGATGCACCTGAGGAGGCACGGAACCCCGATGCTGCACAGTTCATAGAGTTGCTGGAGAATGCAAGGACTCTATTATATCCTGGTTGTGAGGATCATTCACCGTTGGAGGTGGTTACAAGATTGTTGAGCATCAAGTCCGATTTTAATATGTCGCAAGATTGCTACAACCGTCTTATGGAGTTGCTTATAGAAATATTGCCTGAGGGTGCGAAGTTGCCTAAAGACTTCTACCGGTCTAAGAGGATGGTTAGATCGCTCTGGATGGGATACGAAAAAATCGATGCCTGTCGCAATGGGTGCATGTTGTACTATAAAGATGATAAGGATGAAGACGCATGCAGATTTTGTGACATCGATCGCTACAAGGCATGTGGTAGAGGAAAGTCTGTCGGTGCCAGGAAGCCTACCTCTTCGATGCACTACTTGTCGTTGACGTCGCGGTTGCAGCGGTTGTTTATGGTGAAGGAAACTGCAGAAAACATGAGTTGGCATAAGCGGAAACGTACCGAAGGAGTGTTGGATCACCCATCTGATGGAGAAGCATGGATGCACTTTGATCGAGAGTATCCAGATTTTGCTTCTGATCCGCGTAATGTCACTTTGGGTCTCTGCTCCGACGGTTTTACCCCATTCGGACTTTCGGGATCCCAGTATTCGTGTTGGCCTATAATCGTCACCCCGTATAATCTACCGCCTTGGATGTGCATGAAGACTCCGTATATGTTCCTCACCGTTATTATCCCAGGTCCGAACAATCCGAAAAGGAACATCGATGTGTATTTACAGCCGTTGATTGATGAGTTGAATCAGCTGTGGGAAGTAGGTTCCAACATATACGATGTATCTAGAAAACAAAATTTCCAGATGCGGGCAGCACTTATGTTGACTATCAACGACTTTTCGGCCTATGGAATGTTATCTGGATGGAGCACGCATGGTCGTCTTTCATGTCCGTATTGCATGGACAGCACTAAGGCTTTTCGTTTGAAACACGGAAGTAAACCGTGCTTCTTCGATTGTCATCGACAATTCCTGCCGAAGGATCATCCGTACCGGAGGAACAGGAATGCTTTTCGTGCTGGCGATGTGGAGAAGGCTAATCCCCCGCCAAGGTGGCCCGGATACACGATATGGGAAGAGGTAAAAGATTTACCAAGAGCTATTGAGCAGCCTGCTACGGGCTACAAGTGTGACGGATTTGGTCGCACTCATAACTGGACGAAGAGGAGTATATTCTGGGATCTTCCATATTGGAGCACCAATCTGATTAGACATAACCTTGATGTCATTCATATCGAGAAGAATGTGTTTGACAACATAATTAATATTGTAATGGACGTAAAGGGGAAGACGAAAGACATTCCAAAGGCTGGATTGGACTTGGAAGAAATATGTAGACGTCCTGTATTGCATTTGATAGAGGACGGAAATGGGAAGTTGAAGCAGCCTAAGGCAATTTTCTCACTGGAGAAGGAGGATAAAGTGAGGCTTTGTAGGTGGATTCAAGGTCTAAAATTTCTAGATGGGTATGTTTCGAACTTGAGAAGATGCGTCGACCTCAAGGAGAACAAACTGACAGGTATGAAGAGCCATGATTGTCACGTATTCATGGAAAGGTTAATTCCGATTGCATTTCGAGAATTCTTACCGCAGGCAGTTTGGGATCCATTGACGGAGCTTAGCATATTCTTCAGGGACCTTTATTCTAAGAAATTTCTCGTTGATCGTCTAGAAAAGCCAGAGAAGGACATTGCGGTAACACTGTGCAAGCTAGAGAGGGTGTTCCCTCATGGATTCTTCGACTCTATGGAGCATTTGCCGATTCATCTTTCCTACGAGGCACGTGTTGGTGGACCCGTCGAATATCGATGGATGTACCCGTTCGAGCGACATTTGAATCACCTAAAAAGAAAGGTGAAAAGTAAGGCTCGGGTCGAGGGTTCTATTTGTGAAGTCTATATTCTCAAGAAGATTACAAATTTTTGCTCCTCCTATTTCAAACCTCATGTTGCTACGAATAGAACGAGGGCTCCGAGAAACGACGACGGATATCAAGAATTTAATGATGGAATACTGAAAGTATTCAATGCGTCCGGAAAGCCTTCGGGGAAAATGAAGAAAAGATATTTGAATGACGAAGAGCTAAGGGCTGCTCAGTTGTATGTATTACTCAATTGCGACAAAGATGAAGTGGAGAAGCTAGAGGGGTAAGTAACTTAGGATGATGAGTTTACGCCATCTCAATGAAATAGTATAAGCTAATATTATTGTACTAATCGGCGGTTGCTTCGTTGTTTTCCAGCACATATAATGATGAGTTGAGGCTGGTTAGACCCTACCTAACAGACGAAGCATTAGAACAAGAAATGAGACGTCATTTTCCTTCTCGGTTGAGCGAATATGCAAGTAGCTCGGTAATTACTGGCCTCTTCTAATGCAACTGCGCAATAAATAACTTATTATCGCTGCTTTGATATTCAGGTCGATCGTCTAATTTCACCCTAGATTGAATTAATTAGAACTCTTGCCAAAGGACCAATTACTTTTGTTAAAATATGGCCAAGTTACTGTGTCAATGGCTTTCGGTTCAAGTCGACAAATGCTACGATCAGAGACAGCTTCCTGGATCTTGATTCCACGAAAAATAGTTGTTTGTGTATCAAGTCTTCGAACTACAAAGACGTCGATCCAGGAAATGATTTCTTTGGCAGCTTGCGAGAGATTGTGTAGTTGTCATATAATAATGGCAGAGAACCTGCAAAGATCGTGTTGTTCAAGTGTGAATGGTTCGATCCGATTAAAAATCAAGGTTGGAAAATTGACAAGCATGGTCTTGTGGATATAAACTACAAGCGTAGATATCAAGACTACGAACCATTTGTTCTAGCAACTCAGGCTCAGCTCGTGTACTTCACAGCTTATCCGAGACGGGGAGCAACGAAGTCTGACTGGTAGGCAGTATGCAAGACTAAAGCTAGAGATACTTTTGATGTTGACGAAAAAGCTTATCAGGAGGACGAGCTACCTCTTGTAACCCATATTGTCGATGTGGACTCCACGGAAGTTACGCATTACACGACACATAATGTAGAAGATGTAGAATTATCCGAAGAAGAAGACGAAGCCGACGAAGGCGAAGATGAAAGTGAAGATGAGGAGGAAGTGGAAGATGAGGTCGAGGAAGACGAACAAGATGATTATTCTGAAGATGATTGAGAGAGATATACTTATCTGAACTTAGATGTTTCTTCTAGAATATATTATCTGGACTTAGATGTTTATTGTAGAATGTATCATCATATGTTGTCTTGGTTATTATCTTGTCTTTGTTATACTTTTATATTTCTAGTCTCTATTATTTGTTGTACTTTCATATTTCTAGTCTCTATTATTTGTTGTACTTTCATATTTCTAGTCTCTATTATTTGTTGTATTATCATATGCTGTTATCAGGTATGGCAGGTCGTCGCGGAGCATTCCGAGGGGGACGACGAGGTCATAATCCTCCGATACTTCCTACATGTACTGCTAGAGGACGAAGTTTTCCTTCGGTACCTCCTACTGGTACCGGCTCTGGATCCTCGTCGCCGATTACTCCTCCATATCGGATAGTAGCTGGGCCTACTGGGACGACGTCATGTGACATATCTCCTGGGACGAGTAGTTCCAGGCCTATTGAGAGTGCTCGCCCGTCTAGCATTCCTGCTGCTGATACGACGATAGAGACGGATGAGCAGATGGCGGAGGCTGTACCGACGGCCGAGGCTGTACCGACGGCCGAGGCGGCGGCGCCGACGGTCGACCAGCATCATGCAGATGATGCGTGCGCACCTCCGGAGTAGAGAAGGACGGAGATCTGGGCCGACGGTACAAAGTAGGTATTTTGATTTATAATTTTTTTCTGTTTTATCATAAATTAAGTTTTTTCATGAATATAATATATTTGTATAGATATCGTCCCCCAGAGGTACAGAGACGTCTAGGCCATATGCTGAGGCATAATTATGGTGGTGCTTGGATTAACTACTCTGATGCTCCGGACGAGAGGAAGGCCTTCTGGTTTGCGCGCTTCAAGGTTAAAATATATTTGCTTTTAACATGAATCATATAATTTTTGCATATTATATATAACTGATAAATATTTGGTTTGCGCTCTTCTAGGATATGTTTTTCTATCCACCGCACCGGGCCGAGCTTATCGAGGGGATGTTTCCTGCCGTCGCTGCCAAGCGGATCTGCGACGCTATTAATGATCAGAAGGATCGTGATCGTGCCAGAAAGCCGATCCAAGGTTGGATCACCCCTGATCAGTGGAATGCGATGAAGGCTCGATTCAACGAGCCAAGGTACAAGGAGAAGTCGGAGAAGGCCAAGGCGGCTAGGCAACATGCCTCGAAGTGGTGCGGTGGGTCGATTCCTATGACGGAATATTTCCGTCGTCTGGTATGTCTTTCTCTTTTAGAAATATGATTTTAATACAAAACCGATAAATTATTACTAAGATAATATATTTAATTACAGGTAAGGAAGGTCGGTAACGCCGACATGGTGATCGTCTTCCTGGCCACCCATCGTCGCGGCAGTGACCTTATTGACGAGAGGGCCGAGCAGACCTATGTAAGTATTACAATACGTTATCTTAATTTAATACTTCGTGGCAATTTTAATATAACTTAGTAAATATTATGCAAATAAATATTCATGTAGTTAATAATAATAAGTACATTAATTAGAAATTAGAAATTATAGAGTACTATCCATACTTTCTAGGCCGAGTATCAGAGGCTGCGGAAACGGGCGGCTGCTAGTGCACCTGATACAGGAGAGGCCGGTACTTCCTCGCAGCCCACTCAAGATCCGTCGGCGGACGAGCTGTAGATGACCGCCGCTGGTGGACTTCGTAGGGGTACGTACTACGGTACGGGATCCTATGGCGCCCTAGTTGCGACCCAGTTCTCTAGGGCATCTCCTGCTAGTGTGCATGGTCCACAGCCGTCCGAAGAGTCTCCCCGAGTCCACCAGATGATGGAGTCTCTCCGTGACGACCTGCTACGATGGATCGAGGAGCAGTCTCAGCACCCTACGGACGATCCTGTACTGCTAGCACGATTGGATGCGCTCGACTGCGGCATTATGGACCTCATGGAGACGACTGAGAGGACGGAGCGCACCGTTGGAGGGTTAGAGCGCACGGTGACGGAGCTGCAGACAGGACAGGTGACCATGGTCGAGAGGCTAAGATTGGTGCAGGATTCGATGGTCCAGAGCAATGATAGAATATTATCTATCTTGGATTCATACCACCAGCGACTTACAGCGTTGGAGCGTGCTGGTCCTCCGGGTGCGCCTTCAACATCATCGACTCCGCCGCCTCCACCGCCTTCTTCTTCGACACCGACTCCACCGACATCACTGCCTGCTCCATCGGTATCGATTTCACTTGAGGAGTATGAGTTGTTCTTATCCCTTCGTCGCGGCAGTGCCCCTCCTGCACCAGATTCCTAGTAGTCCTAGTTATGACTGTTTGTTTGTGTTTGTTTCATCCTATTCTATTTGTGACTTGGATATTTGTTGGTTGTGTAGACTTGGATGTTTGGATCCTATTTGTTGGATCCTATTCTATTTGTTGGTTGTGTGTAGACTTTGGTTATTTGGTTCTAGACTTTGTTATTTGGTGTATTTGGATGTTATTATTCGTTTATGTTATTATTCGTTTCAATTGGATGTTAATATGCTTCTGTGGTTTACGTTTACCGGTGTTGAGTGTTCCACCGAAGGGGTCGACGAACCCAGGGAGAAAAGAATATCTGTTATACTGTCTTTATGGTTATATTTTTAAACTATAGGGAGAAAAGGACATTCTGTATTTTATTTTTTTATTTTTTTCAGATTTATCGACGTTTACCGACGTCCACCGACGTACGTTTGCGTCGGTAAACGTCGGTAAATCTGCAAAATTTTCCAGTTTACCGACGTTTACCGACGTCCTTATACGTCGGAGAAAGTCGGTAAACGTCGGTACACGTCGGTAATTGTCAGCCCCTGTTTTTCAAAATTAATTAAATTAGAATTAATTAGTTGCTAATGACCTGTTTAGCATTAAAATAATTTATTATGATTTTTAGGAATTTTTCTATAATTTTTAAATGATTTTTAAATGAGTTTTAAATACTAAAATACCATTTCGTAATTAATTAAAATGTCTTAATATCATTTTGTAATATTTAGAATTGTTTTTATATCAATCTACAATTTGTTGAATTGTTATAATAGCAGTTTGCAATTAATAATTTGTTTTAAATGGCGGGTTGCAAATTTTATTTACAACTATTAGGCGCAGTGCTATTTCTGTAAATTTCCAAACTCTGGGGGGGGGTTTTTGCTAAACCTAACCCTAAACCGACCACCGCCTTTACGCTGTCGTCGCCTCCGGCAACCATCACCGTAACCCTAACCCTAATCCTAATTCTAAGCCCTAATTCCACCGCCCTAGGGTTCTATAAATAGCCCCTGACCCCCCAGACCCTAACCCTAGACTCACCCGACCACCACAGCCCCCTACGCCGCCGCAATCAACCCATCTTCCCCGACGAGACTCGCCGGAGATCGCCCTAACCTAGCCCGACGCCTACACACCCCTTCGACCGCCCCGACCACCACCATTCGACACTTCTCGCGGAGACGATCGCAGCGCCACCTTCCTCCGCCGACCCCAACGCGTCCTCCGTCCAGTCGCCGCCTCGAAAGCCCGCTCGACTTGGACACGTACGTGTCTTCTGGCCCCCGTATCCTATTGTGTCTCGTTTTCACGTATGAGACACGCCAACACGCAACAACTCTAGTGGTGAGTGCGGACACGGCAAACTCGTGTCATGCGTGTCGTAAATGACCCAGACACTTAGACTCCTGTGTCCCTAACTGTCAGGACACAGGGTTTGATTTATCGGATTTTTAATAATATTTACTTAAACCTAAATAAATGAAACCAGGACCCTACCCATAACACAAAGCTCGGGTTGACCCCCTGGCCAGCCCGACCCAACTCGAGAACCCGACCCTGTGGGCCGAGTTCGAATCCCCCCCTGCTGTCTGTTTCTTTTTCTTTTTCATTTTGTTTTCTTTTGTTTATTTTGTTTATATATATGTATATGTATATATATATATGTATATATATATATATATATATATATATATATATATATATATATATATATATATATATATATATATATATATATATATATATATTATATATATATATATAATAATATATATATATATATATATATTATTATATATACTGTATTATATGTATATATATACTGTATTTGTATATATAATACAGTATATATAATAATTATATATATATATATATATATATATATATATATATATATATATATATATATATATACAAATATTGTATACATATATATAATAGTATATATATAATAATATATATACACATGAACATATATATATATATATATATATATATATATATATATATATATATATATATATATATATATATATATATATATATATATATATATATATATATATAACATGTTGTTGTTATATATTTATATATGTATTTCACTCTACCTAGTGTAAATTATTATTATGAAAATTTCACAAGATTATTTTATTTCATATTTTGTGACTTGTGTGTTTTTACCACTTTGAAAATATATTATTATTTAAAATCCTGTATTTTATTACTACAACTATTTGGTGTCCAGGCCTAGCATAGGTTTTTGGGTCTAAATATGTTTTCACATATTCAAGACATGTACAAGTCATATTGGACTTGATTCATGGTCTTGGGTCCTGTATTTGAACTCTGGTTCAAATTATGTACATGGACAAAATATGCAGATAATTAATTATTTAATTTCAGATTGTGTACCATGCTGTTTTTGAATTCTAAAAATACTTTAATTGCTGTTAAAATTCTAGAAAAATAATATTTAGATACTATGTTAATTTAGCTAATTTATCATAATTTTTATAGTATTTAATTTACAGTTTTGCCACTTTTTTGGCATATGAAACCAGAACTCACTTTCTGTGTACTTATGAAAACTGATTTTTATAAAATACATGTACTAGTTAATAAATTCCAGAAAAATTATAATAAATTTCTATAATTAACAAGGTTCATTTTGGTACTTTATTTTATGTAAAATTAAGCTTTTTGTCTATCTCAAAAATTGTTGGAACACAATGTACAGTTGATTTATTTATTGAATAATTACGACTGGCAACTTTTTGTGTTATTTTGAGTTATAGCCATATTGAACCTCACCCCACACTAGTGTAAAGACCCTAGTAAGTTAGTTATAGTATTGTGTCACACCATATTGGTCTCCTATGCTGAAGTCATCATTTTGGCTAGGTGCCCAGTCACAAGTCGTGTTGCACCAATTAGTGTCTTAGCATTTTAGCTTAGTGTAAAAACTAAGTTTATGTATTTATTTCTACAGTGACGAGTTACCAAGCATCTATAGCATTTTATCGCAGCTTTGCTTTGCTAGAGGTAAGTACTTTCTACGAACTTTACATACTGCTATAACAATAAACTGCGATTTACCAACCATGTTAAATGCTGATCCTTGGGATAGCAAGTTAGAACTTTACATGTTGTATTACTTTCAGTCTCTACCATGTTTAGGATAGTATCTCATATGTTTAAATAATGGGTTAAGGGGAAACTGTTAGTAGTGTACGTGAGCATGACCCCCTTCTCCGTATGTATTTATCGCGCTCGGTGACATTCTATATGTGACCGTGTCGTATGTTCTGATCTCGCGTTTGTGTATGGATATACACCGATGCCGTTCGTGCACGTATGTGCATGCCAAAAAAACTTGATATGTGCTGTTGTACATCCTATTCACCTATTGACCGATTCACGTACATGCTACGGTTTTAAACTTTTAAACTATATGCTATCATTTCTAAAAGAACCAATTAAACCATGATATGCCATGATTCCAGTTTATTACATTCCTGTTCATGCTTCGTATATTTAGTTTGCTAGAATCAGTACTTGCTCCCGTCCTGACAGGATAACGTTGTAGGTATCCTTACTGAGGAGGTGTTGCTCTGTGACTCATATTATGGAGATACTGCCGAGGACCAGGCTTTGCCTTACGATAATGTACCTGCGGGAAAACTTGTCTCGTTTGCGTAGTTGCTTGGGATATTTAGTGTAGTCATGTATTAAACTACGTATTTTGTAACTGGACATGTATCCAGTTTACATTTCAGACTTGTACCTGGACTTATTACTATATGAGACGACTTTTGTGTTTGGAGCATTTATGACTTTTATTCACTTATAGAACTGTTAGCACATTTAGTCTTATCTTGTTATCTCTAGAACAGCTTACTGTGCTTTATCTCAAGCGCAGGCTGGACATGACTCGGCCCGGCCCAACAATTTAGGTAGCGGGTCGTGACCTATTTTTAGTGGTGGCCCATGCAGGTCGATGACTAAAATGTTTGGTTACGTTATTGTACCAAGCATGCCTGCAATTAGGAACTTAAGGTAAATAGACAATATTAGGAGTGACGCTTAGAACACCTAGAGGAATACTAGGATTGCAACATAGGAAATACATCACATGCTTGCTATTATAATTAGATTTTCTTGTCTATGATTGCTTACTTTAAAACGAGTCCTTATAAGTCCTTTTTATTGTAATTAGATGGTGCTTACTCGTTCATCCCAGTATGTCACACCTGCGAATGGCACACTCTCCATCCTGTCAGCTGGGCAGTTGACTGATACACCCCACCCCCACCTACCATACTCCCCCACTCCACAAATCCACAAACCCAGATGCCTCCACCACCTTACACATCACAGTCCCAGCAGGACCCGATACTTCCACCACCCCCTATTACTATACCTACCTAGGCTTCCGTCACACTCGACGGAAACCAACTGCTCACTCTGATCCAGGACTTCCTAACGACCCATCAGGAGCAGACCACCCTACTCTGCCAGAGCATGGAGCGTTCTGAGGAACATACCGTGGTCCCACCACCTGTAGAGCCACGACAGAGAGCGGGGATGATCAAGGACTTCATGGGTCTGAACCCCAAGGATTTCTCAGGGACTGAGGGCATAGTAGTAGCAGATGACTGGCTAGACTCGGTAGAGAGGAAGCTCCTTGGAGTTAGGATGCCGGGTGACCTCCAGGTCAAGGCAGCGAGATTTCTGCTGATAGATTTGGCAGGAGTTTGGTTCCGAAATGAGCCGTTATTTGCGAAAGGGAGGGCCACTTGGGATCAGTTCAAGACCTAGTTTAAGAAGAAATTCTTCTCGACCACCGCTAGAGTAGCCATGGGGCTACGATTCCAGAACATCCAGCAGGAGAACCGTTCTGTTGATGAGTATGGGCAGAATTTAGTCGCCTGAGCCGTTTCGCTCCTAGTCTGGTTGCATACCCAGAAGAGATGACCCGTAGGTTTTGCCATGGTCTAGTTCCAGACATTGGCATTCTTATAGTGGCGAACGGTACGACTGACTACTACCAGAGCCTAGAGTTGGCCCGGAGCATTGAGAAGCGTCTTCTGTCTAGCAAGAGACCGACTTCTGTACACCTCGAGGGACCGTCCAAGCGTCAGGCTTTCCAGCAGAGAGCACCGATGCCGTACCAATAAACATACCGCCCCCCTACATCACATCATCCAACCCCGCCAGTTAGAGCCCCGGGACCCCGGCAGCAGCAGAAGGGAACCTTGTGTACATTCTGTAAAAGGGTAGGCCACGATTCTTTCATTTGTAGGAAGAGGTTGGGACAGTGTTCAACTTGTGGGTCTGCCACCCATCAGCTTCGAGACTGCCTAGTAGCGAAGACTAGAGGGCCGCTTCCGACTCGGCAGCAGAGGTTTGGGCAGCATCTGCAGCAGCAGAAGGGACCTCAGGGGAAAACTTATAGCCTAGCCCTTGAGCCGGAGCCGGAGCAGGTTTCGGAGCCAGATTACTTGGCTGACGTCATCACAGGTCATGTTTATTTGTATACTTTTCTAGCTCTATGCCTGTTTGATTCTGGCGTATCTCATAGCTTCCTATCATTAGAGTTTATGTATGAATACCACTTAGTAGCTACACCTACTGCAGAGATTAGTAGAGTGATGACGGGAGGAGGACCAGTACCTATTAGAGCTATCTATAGATGCTCTATTACTATAGCCGGGAGAGAGTTCAGGGGACGATTCTTTGTGATGCCACTCCCCGATTATGATATCATATGGGGATGGACTGGCTTAGCTATGCCCATGCATCTATAGACTGTCATGAGGGTAGTATTCTGTTCAGTCCCCCAGGTACAGCACCATTCAGTGTCAGGAGGACAGGGCCGGAGATCAGCCTAGAGCCGAACTGTTGTACGACAGTTGGGGATGTAGCACCGCCACACCCTGTCATTAGGGAGTTTATGGATGTATTCCCAGAGGATCTTCCAGGACTTCCGCCTGACAGAGATGTGGAGTTCACTACAGATTTAGTACCGGGTTCGTCACCAGTATCCCGGGCTTGCTATAGAGTGAACCCCAAGGAGGCCGTAGAGATGAAAGAGCAGATTGATGACCTGTTGAAAAAGGGTTTCATTCGATCTAGTGCTTCTCCATGGGGAGCGCCAGTGCTCTTTGTGCCTAAAAAGGATGGTACAGTTCGGTTGTGTATAGACTACCGGGCCTTGAATGCCATCACCATTAAGAACAAATATCCTCTGCCCGGGATAGATGATTTGTTCGACCAGTTGAGTGGGGCGAAGGTGTTTTCCAGGATAGACTTGAGATCTGGGTACCACCAGGTGAAGGTCAGGGCAGCAGACATCCAGAAGACGGTGTTCAACACGAAGTACGGGCAGTACGAGTTTCTGGTGATGCCATTTGGTCTCACAAATGCACCAGCTATCTTTATGAATTTGATGAATAAGATATTCCACCAGTATCTAGATAAGTTCGTCGTAGTGTTTATCGACGACATCCTGATATACTCGAAGACGCCGGAGGAGCATGCAGAGCACTTACGGACAGTTTTAGGGATTCTGTGGCAGGAGAGATTGTTTGCCAAATTGTCGAAGTACGAGTTCTTTTAGACCGAGTGGAGTTTCTCGGCCATGTAGTTACTGGAGAGGGAATCTCGGTGGATCCTAGGAAGATTGCTGCAGTTGAGACATGGAAGGCTCCGACGTCAGTTTCAGAGATCAGGAGCTTTCTGGGTTTAGCCGACTATTATAGGAAGTTCGTCCAGGACTTTGCTAGGATAGCTGAACCCAATGACGAAGCTGACGCGGAAGGACGCAGAGTACATTTGGTCAGAGGACTGCCAGGCAGCATTTGAGGAGCTGAAGAGGAGACTGACGACCGCTCCAGTTCTGACTTTACATTCAGGTTCTGGAGGTTTCACCATATACAGCGATGCTTCTGGAAAGGGGTTAGGATGTGTCCTACAGCGGCATGGGAAAGTGATTGCTTATGTATCTAGGCAATTGCGGACTCACGAGCGGAACTATCCTACCCATGACCTAGAGTTAGCTGCGGTAATCTTTGCACTCAAGTTATGGAAACATTACTTATACGGAGAGCGTATAGAAATCTTTACTGACCACAAAATCTTGAAGTATGTGTTCACGCAGAAAGAGCTGAACATGAGGCAAAGACGATGGTTGGAGTTAATGAAAGACTTCGACATCGATTTACAGTATCACCCCGGGAAGGCCAATGTGGTGGCGGATGCGCTGAGCAGGCATCCAATGGTATGGTATCTGATGATAGATCGGCATTTGTGGGAAGATCTGGAGAAGCTCGATATCGAGCTAGTTCGGCCAGGATCAGTGATACAGATGATGGCGCTTGACATTCAGTCAGGTTTAACGGAGCAGATCAGGGAGGCACAGTCTACAGATGAGAGCCTTCGCAGACTTCGGGCCCAGGCTTTAGCTGGATTGCTGGATGACTTTACAGTAGTAGAGGATGGATCATTGAGGCATGGCAGTCGATTGTGCGTGCCGAAGGGAGAGCTGGTAGACGCAATCTTGCAGGAGGCGCACCGATCGAGATATTCTATTCACCCTGGTGCTAACAAGATGTACCGTGACTTGCGGGAACATCTTTGGTAGCACGGGATGAAGAGGGATGTATCACGTTTCATCTCGAGATGCCTAGTTTGCCAGCAGGTCAAGGCGGAGCGCCAGAGGCTAGCTGGTCTGTTACAGCCGTTATCCATTCCCGAGTGGAAGTGGGAACACATTACGATGGACTTCGTCTCAGGGTTTTCTCGTTCCCAAGGAGGGAAGGATGCCATTTGGGTCATCGTGGACAGGCTGACGAAGTGTGCACACTTCATACCCTTCAAGGTGGGGCTTTCTACCGAGAAGTTGGCGGAGCTATACATGCAGCAGATAGTTCACTTGTACGGAGTACCCGTGAGCATCGTGTCTGACAGAGACAGCAGATTCACGTCCCACTATTGGAGGAGCTTGCAGGAGGAGTTGGGCAGTCGGCTCAAGTTCAGCACGGCGTATCACCCGCAGACAGATGGACAGTCCGAGAGGACGATACAGCCACTGGAGGACATGCTGAGGACCTGCGTACTGGACTTTGGAGGATCATGGAAGAGCCATCTGCACTTGGTAGAGTTTTCATACAACAACAGCTACCAAGCCAGTATCGGTATGTTTTCTTTCGAGCACTATATGGACGACGATGCCGCACACCGCTCTTTTGGGATGATGTCGGGGACAGAGTTATGCTTGGGCCAGAGATGATCACGGATGCAGCAGAGAAGATCGGGATGATCAGAGACAGGCTCAGAGTAGCTCAGGACAGGCAAAAATACTGGGCTGATGCTAGTCGTAGACGGTGATATGGTACTAGTGAAGATATCACCTACTAGAGGGACGATCCGGCTCAGACGAGGAGGGAAGCTGAGCCCCAGATACATCGGGTCGTTCGAGATACTTGGCAGGATTGGAGAGGTAGCTTACAGGGTTGCACTTCCACCCAACCTAGCAGGAGTTCACGATGTCTTTCACGTATCTCAGCTGAGGAGATATGTTTCGGACCCCAGCCATGTGCTAGATCATTCAGAGTTGGAGATCGGGTCGAGCCTTACAGTTTTTGAGCAGCCAGTGGAGATATTAGACAGGAGGGAGAAGAGGCTGAGGAACAAGGTTATACCCTTAGTACGAGTAGCTTGGAGCCGTCACTCTCCGGGTGAATCTACTTGGAAGAGGGAGTCGGACATGAGGGAGAGATACACTTACTTGTTCGATCCAACCGCTGCGAGGGAACCACCCGTTCCTGCCTGATACCTTAGAGGTTAGTTTCGATCGTAGCTTTAGTCATTTGTTGCATTGTTTGCCATGTTAGAAATTGTAGGGTCTACAATCCTTGTGAATTTCGAGGACGAAATTTTTCAAGAAGGGAAGACTTGTCAGCCCCTATTTTTCAAAATTAATTAAATTAGAATTAATTAGTTGCTATTGACCTGTTTAGCATTAAAATAATTTAGTATGATTTTTAGAAATTTTTCTAGAAATTTTAAATGATTTTTAAATACTGAAATACCATTTTGCAATTAATTAAAATATCCTAATATCATTTTGTAATATTTAGAATTATTTTTATATCAATCTGTAATTTGTTGAATTGTTATAATAGTAGTTTGCAATTAATAATTTGTTTTAAATGGCGGGTTATAAATTTTATTTACAACTATTAGGCGCAGTGCTATTTCTGCAAATTCCCAAACTCTGGGGGGGTTTTTGCTAAACCTAACCCTAAACCGACCACCACCTTTGCGCTGTCGTCGCCTCCGGCAACCATCACCGTAACCCTAACCCTAATCCTAATTCTAATCCCTAATTCTACCGCCCTAGGGTTCTATAAATAGCCCCTGACCCCCCAGACCCTAACCCTAGACTCACCCGACCACCACAGCCCCCTACGCCACCGCAATCAACCCATCTTCCCCGACGAGACTCGCCGGAGATCGCCCTAACCTAGCCCGACGCCTACACACCCCTTCGACCGCCCCGACCACCACCATTCGACGCGTCTCGCTGAGACGATCGCAGCGCCACCTTCCTCCGCCGACCCCGACGCGTCCTCCGCCCAGTCGCCGCCTCGAAAGCCCGCTCGACTTGGACACATACGTGTCTTCTGGCCCCTGTGTCCTATTGTGTCTCGTTTTCACGTATGAGACACGCCAACACGCAACAACTCTAGTGGTGAGTGCGGACACGGCAAACTCGTGTCGTGCGTGTCGTAAATGACCCAGACATTTAGACTCATGTGTCCCTAACTGTCAGGACACAGGGTTTGATTTATCGGGTTTTTAATAATATTTACTTAAATCTAAATAAATGAAACCAGGACCCTACCCCTAACACAAAGCTCGGGCTGACCCCCTGGCCAGCCCGACCCAACTCGAGAACCCGACCCTGTGGGCCGAGTTCGAATCCCCCCTGCTGTCTGTTTCTTTTTCTTTTTCTTTTTGTTTTCTTTTGTTTATTTTGTTTATATATATGTATTTATGTATATATGTATATATGTACTGTATTTATATATATATATATATATATATATATATATATATATATATATATATATATATATATATATATATATATATATATATATATATATTTTTCACTTAAAAAATATATATATATACCCATATATAATATAATAGAGTATTTAAAAAAATATATATATATACATATCTATTTATGTATATATATGTATATATGTTCATGTGTATATATATTATTATATATATACTATTATATATATGTATACAATATTTGTATATATATATATATATATATATATATATATATATATATATATATATATATATATATATATATATATATATATATATATATATATATATATATATTAAACATTTGTATATATGTATCCATTATATATATATATATATATATATATATATATATATATATATATATATATATATAAATATATATATATATATATATATATATATATATATATATATATATATATATATATATATATATATATAAATATCTATATATTTATATGTATTAAAATATATATATATATATATATATTATATATATATATATATATATATATATATATATATATATATATATATATATATATATATATATATATATATATATTTTAATACATATAAATATATAGATATATATATATATATATAGATATATATATATATATATATATATATATATATATATATATATATATATATATATATATATATATATATATATATATATATATATAACATGTTGTTGTTATATATTTATATATGTATTTCACTCTACCTAGTGTAAATTGTTATTATGAAAATTTCACAAGATTATTTTATTTCATATTTTGTGACTTGTGTGTTTTTACCACTTTGAAAATATATTATTATTTAAAATTCTGTATTTTATTGCTACAACCATTTGGTGTCCAGGCCTAGCATGGGTTTTTGGGCCCAAATGTGTTTTCACACATTCAAGACCTGTACAAGTCATATTGGACTTGATTCATGGCCTTGGGTCCTGTATTTGAACTCTGGTTCAAATTATGTACATGGACAAAATACGCAGATAATTAATTATTTAATTTCAGATTGTGTACCATGCTGTTTTTGAATTTCTAAAAATACTTTAATTACTGTTAAAATTTTGAAAAAATAGTATTTAGTTACTATGTTAGTTTAGCTAATTTATCATAATTTTTATAGTATTTAATTTACAGTTTTGCCACTGTTTTGGCATATGAAACCAGAACTCACTTTCTGTGTACTTATGAAAACTGATTTTTATAAAATACATGTACTAGTTAATAAATTCCAAAAAAATTATAATAAATTTCTATAATTAACAAGGATCATTTTGGTACTTCATTTTATGTAAAATTAAGCTTTTTGTCTATCTCAAAAATTATTGAAACACAATGTACAGTTGATTTATTTATTGAATAATTACGACTGGCAACTTTTTGTGTTATTTTGAGTTATAGCCGTATTGAACCTCACCCCACACTAGTGTAAAGACCCTAGTAAGTTAGTTATAGTATTGTGTCACCCCACATTGGTCTCCTATGCTGAAGTCATCATTTTGGTTAGGTGCCCAGTCACAAGTCGTGTTGCACCAATTAGTGTCTTAGCGTTTTAGCTTAGTGTAAAAACTAAGCTTATGTATTTATTTCTACAGTGACGAGTTACCAAGCATCTATAGCATTTTATCGTAGCTTTGCTTTGCTAGAGGCAAGTACTTTCTACGAACTTTACATACTGCTATAACAATAAACTATGATTTACCAACCATGTTAAATGCTGATCCTTGGGGTAGCAAGTTAGAACTTTACATGTTGTATTACTTTCAGTCTCTACCATGTTTAGGACAGTATCTCATATCTCTCACATGTTTAAATAACGGGTTAAGGAAAAACTGTTAGTAGTTTACGTGAACATGACCCCCTTCTCCGTATGTATTTACCGCGCTCGGTGACATTCTATATGTGACCTTGCCGTATGTTCTGATCCCGCGTTTGTGTATGGATATACACCGATGCCGTTCGTGCACATATGTGTATGCCAGAAAAACTTGATATGTGCCGCTGTACATCCTATTCACATATTGACCGATTCACGTACATGCTACGGTTTTAAACTTTTAAACTATATGCTGTCATTTCTAAAAGAACCAATTAAACCATGATATGCTATGATTCCAGTTTATTACATTCCTGTTCGTGCTTCATATATTTAGTTTGCTAGAATCAGTACTTGCTCCCGTCCTGACAGGATAACGTTGTAGGTATCCTTACTGAGGAGGAGTTGCTCTGTGACTCATATTATGGAGATACTGCCGAGGACCAGGCTTTGCCTTACGAGGATGTACCTGCGGGAAAACTCGTCTAGTTTGCGTAATTGCTTGGGATATTTAGTGTAGTCATGTATTAGACTACGTATTTTGTAACTGGACATGTATCCAGTTTTACATTTCAGACTTGTACCTGGACTTATTACTATATGAGACGACTTTTGTGTTTGGAGCATTTATGACTTTTATTCACTTATAGAACTGTTAGCACATTTAGTCTTATCTTGTTATCTCTAGAACAGCTTACTGCGCTTTATCTCAAGCGCAGGCTAGACATGACTCGGCCCGGCCCAATAATTTGGGTAGCGGGTCGTGACAGTAATCATCCCAGGAATTATCGACATTTATTGACATTTTAAACGACGGTAAATGTCGGTAAATTCCCAGGATTTTACCGACGTGTAGCGACTTTGAACACGTCGCTAAACCACCGACGACACGACGGCAATCGTCGGTAAATTTCTAGGTTTTTACCGACGCGTAGCGACGTTAAAAACGTCGCTAATCCACCGACGACACGACGATAGACGTCGGTAATATACCGACGTATATATACGTCTGTAAACGTCAGTATTTGCGACGTTTGGCCACATTTTGAAGATTAGCGACTTACATTTCTGCGACAAGCCCAAAACGTCGGTAATTGTGTCGGTAAATATTTTTAGCGACGCAATTTGTCGTTTTAGCGACGTCTTAAGGCGTCGCTAAAACGACTTATTCTGGTAGTGGTAAATGACACACTTTACCTCCCTTGCAATGAACCTAGGAGATTGCATCACATATACTTTTTCATCATGATCCCCACAGTGGAAAGCATTTTTGATATCCAACTGCAGCAATGGCCAGTCATAGCGAATAGCCAAGGCCAAAAGGATACGAACATATATCATTCTAGCAATGGGAGAGAAGGTTTCAAAATAATCTTCATCATAGGTCTGAGAATATCCTTTAGCTACCAGACGAGCTTTTAGGTGATCGAAAGCGCTACTAGTTTCACCTTAATCGTGAACACCCATTTGCAACTCACTTGGAGGTAAATCGACTAAGTCCCAAGTATGGTTCTCACGGAGAGCTTTTATCTTCTCATCAATAGCAGAATGCCAACTGGGATGTTTAAGTCCCTCCTTAGTATTTTTTGAAATTTGAATCCCATCAATAGTAGCCACCAAAGACTGAGTGTAGCAGGTAATTTCTTTGTAGTTGTCAACATACAAGGGATGATTACGACAGGCATGACGAGGGCGAGGTGCTGGCAGAATAGGCAGAGTTGCTGGAGGAACTGACGGAGGCAAATCAATGGAACTAGAAGAGGATGATGGTTCTGTGACCGTAGGCACTATCTGCGATGTTCGATCGAGCGACGTCGGCACTGACTGAACTGGTCTTTGTGGACCATCGGACCGTGATACTGGTTCGCTACGGGAGGGCACCCTTATATGGGGTCGTTGTGTTTGAACATGAAACAACAAGAAGTCCTTTTCTGTGTAAACATGAGGAACTGGATCTGTAGTTTCTGTAAGTGGAGGAAACATGGTTTCAACGAAGGTAACATCCCGAGAGAAAAAAATACCTCTTCAAGGTAGGAAAAAACACCGATATCCTTTTTGATTTTTAGAATATCCAAACATAAGAGCACGCATTGTTTCCAAGATATGGAGATTCTTGCGCTCTACCATACCATTCTATTACGATGTGTAAGGACAAAAAGTTTAGTAGATGATGCCATTATGGGACATATGAGTAGTGAACTCACGAGATACATACTCATGATCATTGACACTTCAAAGGCATTTAATTGGAACACCAAATTATGTTTTGATTTCGACATAAAAATTGCACCAAATGTCAAATAATTCAAGGAGATTTTTTATAAAATAAATAAAAGTGACACGTGAGTAATGTCACACCCCGCTCCCAAAATATGGCGAGACGCGTACGTAACAACATCCCTAGGTTATGTGACATATGAATACTCCAGTACCCATATTCGCGATTGTCGCCCGTAAGGTTCTAGGATAGATTTATTTCACGTCTTACCACTACACCAAATATGGGCTTTTACGGCCCGCAAAATGTGTCGTAAAACAAATTTTATGGCTCAAAGGGTCGTGCCGTAAAAGCTCATGCCGTAAAAGGGTAGTAGTTTTTACGGCGTGTAATAATAGGCCGTAACATAGGTAAATGCACGTCGTAAATGAAGGTGTTGGAAAACATCGGATCTTATTTACGGCCCAAAATGTAGGCTGTAAATACTAAACTTTTATGACTTGCAGTGAGGGCCGTTAAAACTATTTCATTGCTTCAGTTTATGGCACATGTAGCAAGCCGTGAATAGGAAAAACAAAAATATTTTTAAGGCATGCATTTGTGGGTTGTTAAAGAGTTGATGAATTCCATTTTGTGGCTTGTAAGGCGTGCCGTGATTATATATATTTTTAATTAAATTCACATTTGTATAGCTACAGATACAAATTAATCAACCAAAATCAAATATGAATATAATCTGGTTCTCACACAGTATTTCCAGCAAAAATTAAACTAATTGCACATTGAGAATACTTTCTTCCAACAAATAGAGCTGCAAGTTGGACTAAAACCATAAACATTAATAAGATGATACAACATGATAGAATATTAACACAAAGCAAAAATCATTAAACAAGATTTCCAAGAACAAAATTCATTAAACAAGATTTCCATGAGCAAGTCATGTTCTCACTACAAGACTCAAAGCAAAAGTCTTTAATCTCAAAGCAAAAGTCACTTTCTCACTACAAGCAAAAGTCACTTTCTTACTACAAAAGCAAAAGCTGAACACTTCAAGAGTATCAAATGAGTCTGTGGATTGCCAAAAAATGTTATAGAGTTGGGAACTATTGGACCATGTCAGTGTCTATACTTGAGCTTAATGTAAAACTCTTGGTCCAAAGAACATTGTCAGCACATTCTGCTTCAGCAAGTAGGCTCCCCAGTTCGCAACCTACAAAGAGAAACATATATTATAACAAAGAGAAACAATCCAGGAGGCATGAAGAAAACTAATCCAACTAAACCAGTAAGTCAAATTAATAACCAGTTTAGGAATATCCATGTACATAGACAGTTGTAAACATTTGGGTTGGCTTTCCGGATTGAGGAGCTCTTCTCATAGGTTCTTCCACCAACAACCAATCCCTTCACTCCAAACCATGTGCCATAAGTGAAGCAAACAACCCAAGAGCCATACCTGGATAGAATAAGTCTTAGTATCCATCTGCATGTTTATCACAAACTATATACCAGTAACAACTTACTGACTATTAGTAATGGACAGGGGTGAAAAAGGAAGAAAAAGTAACCACACAGAGAGCAGACATCCAAAAAGGTGAGTAGCTGTACAAACCATGAACCATCAGAATTTTGTATCCTTTCAACAAACTGAACTGCTTTTTCAATGCAATCTTCTATCTCTTCTCTGCGATGACCAGGATATAATTTTCTAAACAATGTAAGTACTTGGATCGCTGCTGAAGTACACTCAACATACCTACAATTGCATATAAATTATTGCAACCAGCAGAATGATATTGAGTACAAGAAAAGAAAAATATTAGAATCTTACGGGTAATCGATGACAATGTCCCCAAACGTTTCGGCAGGATTTACAATCTGAAAGCAGAAAGTATTAGAACAGAAAATTGAATCTAATAGTATTACAGCATGTAATGGTCCACCTTTCTATCATACTAATAGAATGTAAACTCATGAAGAGAAATGCTTAAAATGCTTGACCTTGGAGAAGAAAAATATAAGGATCAAGACTACTAAGTACTAACCTCCAACCAGGCATATGATCTTGTCAACTCATAAGTGGCAAATCCACCATCCTTGTTCTACAATATGCAGGAGATAAATTAGATATAAGTGAGTATTATTTCCAAATCATATTGGGTTAGACAATTATTAGGTAATACTTGATGTCTTTACGCCATACAGTTTTTAATCAAATGCCTCGACAGTCAGCATCTAGCAAAATAATACACTTCACTGCAAGTTGTATGATTTATAAATTAAATTGAAACCCCTTGCCAACCTACCATTAGGGATAGAATGACATTCACAGCATTATAGAGTCGGTTTTCAACTATTGGATCACCAACAACTTCTGGAGAAATCCTTGATAACAAGAGTGCAGCCTGCAAAAGAAATAATGTTATAAAAACAATAAAACCATCAGTATGATATAGTATAAGTCAGTATTATTCCTCAACTTGGTCACAGATTTCAAATAGGTTCTTCCATACTACAAGTCTACAACCATGATGCAATTCTTAATGGAAAATTCTATCATCTTTTGCTTTCATCGACTCAACATCTGGATCAGGCAATCCTTCCATGAAGCCTACTCTATTTAAAGCAGTGATCTGCAGCTAACCTTATTGGGAAAGTCATAGACGAAAGTGAAATGTCTCATATGGGTGAATATAGATTCTGACCTTTAGTCCTTCTGCTGTGCAATCTGATATGGGCCATCCATGATCTGCAGTAGAAAAGGGCCTTGCACCTTTTGAAATATGACGGAACCAGAAACTAAGATCACCAGGGCAGTCTTCAAGAACCTTAAAGGAGAGGGGCAAGGAAAGAAATTAGACAATACAAATAGGCAACATGTGGAAATGGGTTAGAAACAAGGAAACTGCAAGCTTATGATTCAGTTAACCTGTGATTCTTTTATGTATTTGTGTGCCTTCTTAAGAGTAAGACCAAATTCGTCATAAAGGTCAGTTGAGATGATGGCTTGAACAGTAAAAGCTGTGTCCCATAATTGGCTTCCATTATAACCCTATAGATCATGAATAACGCATAAGCCATTTGGAACAACATCAAGTATCAGTAAGCAGCAGTCTGAAAATGATTTACTACAATAAAATTCTTAAACATTACAAAATTCCTAGAGAGAAAGGGACTCAAAAAATGGTGAATAATTTCATAGATAACAGAGGATTGAGAAAATACAAACCTTTACAAAAAGATTAAACCCTAGAAAATCCTAAAATTAGAGAATTTGCTACATAAAGCAAATAAACCCTAGATCGAACGCTAGAAAATAAACGACGTGGGACAATTTTGGAGGTTAAGAAGATTACCTGATGATTTGGGAGGGTTCCGGCGGTGGTTCAACCGTAGGGGAGGGTGTTTCTAGCGTCGAATTTTAGGGGTTTTGAGGGGGAGAAGAAAAGCTTTGAGAAAACTTTTCGTGAGCACGGGGTCTGGGAGGAGAGTTTCGCTGATATGGTAAAGGAGTAGGGATCTATAATTTTTGAAGCCATTAACTGGGTTTGTTAAAAATTTTTGGAGCAATTAATTAGACGGGATGTGATTTAGGGCACAAATTTAGCAGGCCGTAAAAGTCTATCTATTTTACGGCCTGCAGTACAGGCCATGAAATGATGTGAGAATCTTAAATGTTACGGCTCGCATAAATACATGTCGTAAATGATAGCATTTAACGGCCCTAAAAATGCATGTCGTATTAAAAAGCAAAAAAGGGAAATTTACGGCTCGCATTTATCGTGTGCCGTAATATTATATCATTTACGGCCTGCATCCAACGCACGCCGTAAATTAGAGGCCGTAAAAGCCCTAATTTGGTGTAGTGTACCTTGCATAACAAAATCAATATCATTCTAAAAGTGACATTCTAAGCTATAAATAGGAAAATGAACTACTCTACCCAGTGTAACAATTAACCCAATATATAATATAAAAGTATACCTGAATTAATGATATAGAGAGTATTCTGATTCCAACATAATTGCCTTCAAAAGTAAAATCTCGTTTTTGTTCTCCAGCTTCCTTTCAACTTGTCGTAGCAGTTCCTTGGAAGTATGTCAACAAATCTAGTGAATAATACTAGGTCGTCAATACGACGAGCAAGCCCTCCGTCAAAGGAGTAAAGTAGGTAAGGTAAGATGATAAATTATCGAAATTAAACCGGAGAAAAGGATAATTTTAAAAGTAGATTTACTGATAAATTTTTTTATAGTATTTGCATCTTTTACCAAAGGAATTTAGCTGTCAGGTATAAATATATAAACCTCAGACAAATCCTGTATGCAAATGCAATATTTAGATAAACACTTCTGGATCACACAACTTCTATTATCTCAACAACAATTCCATTTACCCGGGATCAGGTTTATACTTGAATGGGCAGTGCTTAGATTTATCCGTCCCACCTATATCAGGAATCACATAATGATGTGATATAATCAGGATAACACATGAGTTATTTTTCGAGTTATCGGAATCAAGTGTTATAACAATTATTGTATGTCTTAAATTTTTTCAAGAATATCGGAAGCAGGCTACATTGGATATTACAGGGCCAAATTCGGGGATTCGGAATCGAATAAAAATTAAGAAACAAGAAAGTGAGCTAAGCCTCACCTTGGACATCGTATGGCCGTACGAATGTCGATAACATGAACTGATCAGTTTTTAAAATATAGTTGTTGTAAAGAATTCGAAGGTGTGATCCAAAGGTTTCTCTCTCATTCTAATACAATTCTAACCAAAATGTGACTTAGTTAAAAGTTGTATCTCGTTTTTCGTGTGATAGAAAACACACATTAAACAAGAATAAAGTTAAGTAGGAGATTCCGTCTTAGCGGAATAAAATGTCAAACTAGAATTTGTGTGACTAAGGCAACACTTTCAAGGATTTCAAGATCAAGGTGGTATTAGGGATTTGAATCTAATTTAGAAAATAGATTTCGTTTATTTCTATTTCCAAAAATAGCTAAATCTGGAATTTCTTAAAAAAATTCGGGAGAGTCTCCTTTGTATTTTGGAGTCCAAAATTTTCATAAAAGTAATAAAACACACCTTGAGCAACCCTCCGTAGAATTCCCGGGTACGCTGACCCCTTCGGTGGAGCAACTATCAACACCGAGACACATACAGTTGAATATATAATATTAACATATAGAATAAATAAGTCTAGCTTCTTAACTTGACAATTTTATTTTTATTGCTAATAATCAATGATTTGCAATATTCACTACAAAATCCAACTAAACAAAAATATTAGAACAACATAGTCTATAATAGCATTAATAATTCAAAAATTAACACCATCAATTGAATATGAGTATATAACTATTTTCAAACACAAATTTATTCAATTAACTTATTTGTAGGATATTGATCATTCCATGTTTAGGATAAAAATCTTACATAGGAAAATAATTACGAACTTTAACCATACTTTCCTAAGAATTGATTTAGATTTTTGATTTTCCGAAATTCACGAAGCCTTGGAGTACTATGCTTAAACCTACTATATACAACAAATGCCTACTCAATCCCTCACTATATTTTCATTCTCCAAACCGACATGGATAGCATTCTAAATAATGCAAATGTTGAATTTTATAGAAATAGATTCACAATAGTCAAAATATCGACTACGGGTTATACATATTAGTAATATATATAATATAGGAACCCAACCTATCTCTCTCTAGTCTTTCTAATATATAAAACGAGCACAAGGATTTCATTGTAACATTCCTAAAAACTTATAATGCCGAATTGTAAGGGATAAATTAAATTAGGACCAAAAGAGGTTGATACGACCTTGTATCATTTTCTGAAATGCATACATGGGTTGTCTATATAACCCTAGTCTACTAAATCATAAGATTACTTTTACTAGTTTTAAGAACATCCAATAATAACCAAAATAAAATTTCGGACATCAACTAATTATTATATCCTTGTGATATTGTAAATATTATTATACGATGATATGCTAGCTAATATAAACAAAATGACTTCCATATCCATAGAGTACGTGTCAAATTATGGTTTTGTATTTCTATTTCTAAGTAGTAGGGGGGCAACTAAATAAACATATATGCATCATGATGTTCAAGGGGTGGTTATAACTTACTTTCTTAAGATTTTAGCTTAATCAAACACTTGGGTATATTTATCTACAATATTGAATTGGAATATGCTATATATATATATATATATATATATATATATATATATATATATAGCATATTCCAAAATATATATATATATATATATATATATATATATATATATATATATATATATATATATATATATATATATATATATAAAATATATATATATATATATATATATATATATATATAAAAATATATATATATATATATATATATATATATATAAACCAAACAAACAAGCCTAACCCATGACATCAATTATTTTCTTGTGTCAACGTATCCATGTTGTGTCCCGTAATTACCTGTCCAAATTTCTTTGGACACACGTGTCCGTATCACATCATTATTAAACATAAATTCCTAACCAATTTTATATACCAAAATTGGTAATGTAAACACTACAAGGAAAATGACGATTCTTAACGGTTTATAAGTTGACAGTAGTCAAAACTGTCAACAATAGTGGTTATCTTGACGGTTTTAGGCTTACGTCAAGAGAGGCCACATTTTGTGTTAGTTTAGCAATTTTATAGTATAATAGTTAACGGTTTTAGATGATCTATCAAGAAACATCAATTTATTTATTGACGTTTTGGTGATAACCGTCAACAAATGTATGTACGAAAAACTTGGCGGGATTATTTCAGCTGCCATTTTAGTAATTTTTTCAAAACTTTTATATTTGTTGACGGTTTTGGTTCTTTTTAATTGAGGAATCCAGCAAACTTTCCCTCGATCCCCCCTTCCTTTCCTCCTCATCTCCCTAACCCTCTCCTCCTTGAGAGAGAGACCCCCTCTCCTCTCCTCTAAAGAGTCTCCTACAGCTCTTCTTTCTCCTCCCTAAGAGAGAAACTTTAACCCTAGTTTTCCCCTCTCCCTAATCTTCTAGGGTTTCATCTTGGGTTTCAATCTGATCTTTTTCCTCCTCTCTAATGGCGGATAATTCTTTTCGTCCTACAACATTGTTCTGCCGCCTCCCGACGGGATTGAGCTCGTGAAGCAGCGGGTGCAGGAGATCGCAACGAAGCTCTTCAGCGATGCCGAGGCCAAGCGCCCCAAGACCGTGAATGGCGTCGGAGCCTCGGCCAAGAAGGGGGAAATGGCAGATGCCTCCAAAGGATGCGCTCGATGCATTCGTCGGTATCAATGACGTCGTCGACTCTGTCGCTGTCCTGAAACTCGAGGTTCGTCTCCCCCAAATTTCTAGGGTTTCTATTGGTTATTATTGGGTCGGAACAACACCCATGATTTTCGGAGGGGCGGAGCAACACCCGTGATCCTATTCGTCCAACAAAGTATTTTCAGGTCAATTATTTTAGCTGTAGCTTCCCATCATTTCTCTTCGATGGTATAACTAAAAGGTTTGGATATTAAAATTCAAACCTGAATGTATTTCTGTTGGGTTCGGGTACATGTGAAACCCGAAAGAAAATTCAGGTATGGTTTGGGTTCTCTGATAAAAACATAAATATTTCTTTATACATGTACATGAGTTAGTCTATGGCTAGTTGAGGCTAGAATTCTCACCATATACATGGGAGAATAGATGTTAATATTTTTACCAGGTCAGGTCCGGATGATAAAAACCAAAACCCGAAAGTTGTTCAGGTCAGGTTTCAGGTACAGAGTTGTACCCAAAAGATCTCATGTTCTGGTTTAGATTTTACATCAATCCTCCCAAAGCCAAACCCCTTAACAGCCCTACCCCAGATTAATATACAACTGATTCAATTTCAAAGGGGATGTATTAATGGAAAAAAGAAAAAGTGTACAGCAAGAGATCTGGACTTCAAGCAAAAACAATGCACATTCAAGAGCAATAAGATTGATACAGAACTGATCAAATCATTCTTTGAAGGATACACAAAGGACCTTTGTTTAATTTGAATTGGCTCATCATGAATCGGTTCAATTTACAAAGATGGTAAAGTGAATTTGAGAATTGGACAAGGGATTCTAATGTCCACTTTTCTCTACAAAATTGAGGAACAGAATCCACTCAATTTATTAGTAAATTTGAATTCAATGGATTGGTTGTGTTACCCACTTCCAATGATAACTTTACCTCCTATATCAGAAAGGCATTTATTCCAAAAAAGAGAGTTTGCTTACACATTAATATGGTTGGTATCTTACCTCTCTAAGTGAAAAGCTTGTATTTACAATTCATGGCAACCAAACATGTGGAAGGATTTCATATTTAAATTTATTGAATTCTTTTATTTTTTGTAAATTTTATTTTATCTTCAGATAAAATTTCTATTATGGAGGAAAACGAGGAGGATGATCAATAATCTCACCTACGAATAGGCATTCAATCGCAGGATGGATCTTGACATGAAGATTCTCTCCAGGTTCGAAACCCTAACCCCTATATTGATCTGCTGCCGATTTCATACTAATGAGTCTTTAGATCAATTTTGGAAGAAACTAAGTTCCTTAAAATTTTATCAAGTTGGTGTCTTTGTTAGAAATTCCACAATCAGTAGATTTAGTACTTTTGAAACTTAGACGTGATTTCAATAAAGTCTGTAATTTTTATGTTTGGAGATGGTTGTGGTAAATTAGTATATTCTAATGGGTGGATCTTCCATAACTTGTAGATTACTTTGAGTGGGTATGTAATTTAGTTTGAGATTTCATAATTCTCTAGTGTATTGTACATTATCGATCACTAGTACCGCTGCTCCCACACCAGTTCCTGATATATTAATTTTAGAGCGAAGACTTGCATGTTAGATACAGTAATGATCATCTAAAGTGCCTTCCTATTGTTGCATGTTCATTTCAACTTATAAATGCTACTTGTATTGCAATGTGAGGTAGGTTGTCTGTAGTATTGCAAATGCCCTTAGATCATAAGAGTTATAGGCTTTCGGTGTCTTAAAACATCTATTTATCCATTGTAGTCATTTGTCAGTCTTTAGAAAAAAAACATGCAAGGTTAAAATTAGTTTATCGATAGAGTTCATTGCTAGTCACTTGTCGGTCTTTGGCAAAAATGCAAGGTCTCTGAATGTTATTACTATGAATTGCACTTGGCATATTTATTGCACTTAGATTTATTTATTGCATACTGAATGCTAAAACTTGTTTTGGGTACCATTAAAATTTCTTCTCTAACAATAATGACATATTAGACAATAGAGTGACTGCTTCCTAGTTTAGTTCTGTTACATGTTATGATATATATTCTATAATTAAGAGGTATTCTCATCCCATGATAATTTGAAGAGTAATACTGGTAATATTTATTTTTGGATGAATAGTGGTCCAGTTAATTTACTGTTCTCAATGGGTTGGCAAACAAGGACCTTCCATTCCCCTGCCAAAGGCCATTTGGTTGTCCATCCATTTGGCCTTTTGTGTTATTTATTAGTAGTAGAATTTATATGATTCCGTCTTCTGTTCCCAAGGAAAATAGAAAACTAGATATAACCCATAGTGTATTCAACCAAACCAAATCTAGATGTCCAGTCATACTCAACCAAATTCTAAAGAGTAACCATAAATAAAAGTGTACTACCAAAATATGTCCATTTAGCGACGGCCACATCCGTCGTCCATCTGTCGGCAATCAATATTAGCGACCGATCACTGACGGATCTTGGTCAAAATAATCCGTCGGCAATCAGCTCGTTGCTAATAATGATCCGTCGCTCAGTAGTCGAAGAGCAACGGAATAGCGACGGCTTTTCGTCTTCACAATACGATGCATTAGCGACGACTTTCCGATGGGCTTTCGTCCATTTCAAGTATTAAATACTTAACTGTGTAGACGCTAGCGACGGATAGTCCATCGGTAAACCGTCGTAACAGTGTATCAGAAGATATCGTTCCGTCGCTAGACCGTCGATCTCCGTCGCTAACAAAGGACGGATTAGCGACGAAATACTAACGAATTATCCGTCGACCATGTTCTGGAAATGCTTGACATTTCTAAAACCTTGGCGACGGATAAATCGTCGCTACGCCGTCGACAGAGCGACTGATTAGTGGCTAATTATCCGTCGCCATGGTTCTGGAAATGTCAATCATTTCCAGAACCTTGTCGACGGATTGCCCGTCGCTACGCCGTCGAGAGAGCGACTGATTAGTGGCTGATTATCCGTCACCTTGGCGACGGATTTTTTGTCGCTATTCCGTCGAATTATATACCACCAGAACCATACCGACGGATATTTTGTCGACCACCCGTCGCTACCTGGAAACAGTTTCAAATCTCCAGTTAGCGACAGAAATTCCGTCAAAAATTAGTCGGAAACTGGAAATATTCGTCGCTAACCGGTCACTAGTCCGTCGCTAACTGAGATTTTTTTGAAAAAAAATTGCAGCACTTTCCCTGTTCACAAAAATATGCATAAACCAAACCAATATATAACGCACACCAATTATCCAACAATCACATAGACCAAATATATAATGTACACCAATTATCCAAGAATCACATAGACCAAATATGCACATACGAATTTAATGCACACCAATTATCCAAGAATCACATAGACCAAACCAAATTAATATAAAATAGACATTAATTATCCTGAAGAGTAACCTAATATACGTCGTTATAATCCGACCATAGCACAAATAATCCAAAATTCCCACAAATATTTCAAATTTTCTTAATTACAATATTTTAAGGAGAAGGAGGAGTTCGATTGCCCGGTGGTGGTAATCCTGCTGCGACCGACGAATATACTCCTCCACTAGGTACGGCAGTAAGTCATCGTAGACACTGCTCGGAAGTCGGCGTAGCTGCTCTGGCAACATGAGATCCAGGAGTGCCGTTACGGTCGGAGGCGGTACCAGAGGGGCATCAGGGTTGAAAGAAAGATGACCCACGGAAGAAGGACCGACACCAGCAGTCGACGGACCGGCACCAGTAAAAGACGGACCGACACCAGCAGCAGATGGATCGGCAGCAGCAGACGGAGGCGGAAAGTATGTGGCAAATTGCTCCCGCAAGGACGATTCTACCTCGTGCAGCTGCATAAGCTGCGACCTAACATTATCGTCTGCCGGGGCCGGGGGTGGAGGCGGTGTCTGTGGAAATCTGTGCGTCGCCATGTGCAACGGCCCTAGGGAGCCGACTCCGTACAGGAGCCCTTTCTTAAAGCCGCCAACGGTATCTACGAACAAGTCGTTACGAGCGGCCAAAGAAGAGGGCGTCCGGGCGGGCGTCGTTTCACCGACATCCTCGGTGTCAGTTAACTGAGCCCGACTAAGGGCCTCACGATACGCAGCCTATCAAATGAATGTGTTTATATTATAAGATTTACCTAAGTTATAATCTAAATCCTATCTTTCACTAAGTTAAGTGTGAATCCAAAGTTTACCTAAGTTATAGTCCGAATACTTTTAATTCTAACGTAAATCTCATAAACATAAGTACTTACATCAGTCTCCTTGGCCCTCTCGTCGACGAAGCTTTCGTCCTTCCATCTTTTATGCGTATGCTGGAACACGTCGTACATGGTGACCGATTCTGGCGCCCTTTCCTCCTTCACCGCCCGTTGGGCCTGCATACGAAATTTCTGCAGAACTTAATTAACTCCGTATATTAATAATACCTAATTCGATAGTGAAATGAATTTACGGTATCTCACCAGATCTGCAAGCGTCGCTGCGTGGGGCCTTGATCCTCCCGTATGAAGCCCCGCGGCCTATCGGTTCGCCTTCGCCTTCTCTAATTTCTCCTTGTACGCAGGAGTATCCATCATACCTAAGAGGTCCTCATAATACTCCTGCCGGATCTAATTCGGCCTCGTATGCCCCATTTTCAGGTCATGAATCATATCCCGTATCTTTTTCGAGGCAGCGCTTCTGTAGGTCCTGCGGATCGCGTCCTCGCGATGGGGGAGGCCACCAGTACGTCGTCTAACATAGAAATTCAATTATCATGTAATTTAAAAAATGGTTGATTAAAGAGTAACTAATAATTAACCAGAAGATATAGATATATACCCTCAACTCGTCGAGCCAGACGTACTTCAAGTTTGGGGGCACCGACAAAAAGTTGAGGTAGGGACCATGGAAGTTAGCCCTGATAATTTCTCCAAGAGCCCTGGCAACATTAAACGGAAAAAACCTACAAAGAAGAAACGACTGGATTATTAACTTGAAAAAATGAAAGAAATTTAATAAATTATCTTAAATTTACTTACGAGGTCCCCGCGGGCCATAGCTCTCGTCGGAACTCGCCTCTCGGCCTCTCTGGTGCCGTCGGAGAATCCGCGGGTCCGCGCATGTACTCTCCAGTAACCAGATAGAATCGAGTATGGGGGTACTCTGGGGCCCACTGTGCAGTAACTGGGGGATCCACTGGTGGATCCGCTGCTGGTGGGTCCGATAGTGGAAAGGATCCGCTAGCAGATCCGGACTCATGCCTCGATGAAGTGGTCGATCGACGGTGGGATACGTCTGTGCCCGGGGTACTCTCCGGGTCGGGGTCGCTGGATGGGGTCACATCCTGGGAAGATTGAATGTGACCACGACCACCAGCACCACTACGACCACGACCATGACCACCACCACCACCACGACCACCACCAGCACCACGACCACGGCCAGCCATCATGACCTGTAAATAGAACACATAAACATAATTAACAATATAAAAGTATAAATGAATATAAAATTCTAAACTAAAATATATATACCACCAGTAGGGAGACGAGTGCCGCCGCGACGAAAAAGACTAGGAGTGTCATCTGCAATAAGTAAATAATCGACTGAAAAAAACATGAATTCACGTAATTGCTTTTATGAGGTCAAACTTAATTCACGTAATTGGAAGTATTTTTAATATACAACAATATTTAACCTAATCATCGTCTTCATTCTCATCCTCGGCCTCGTCTTCATCATCATCATCATCCTCATCCTTATCTTCATCGTCGATTTCATCTGTATCCTCATCCCCATCAAATTCGTCTTCTTCTTCTTCTTCTTCTTCTTCTTCTTTGCCTTCTTCTTCTTCTTCTTCTTCTGCCTCAATATTTGGGACAAGATGCCTCTTTCTCCCCTGGTTGACAGCTAAGTCTTGTGTATCAACCTCTTTCTCCCTTCTATTTTCCTCAACAATATTTTCAACATCCATTGTATTCGAGTGTTGTCCCAAGTATTAGAACTTTTCGATCTGGTCCCCTTGGTATGCTGGGTCTCCAACGTTGAATGTATTTCTAGATTTAATCTTGCATACTGCCCACTAGTCAAATCGATCTCGACGACGCCTTGGGTAGCTTGTATAGTAGACTTGAACATCCTGATTCGCTATCGCAAATGTATCGGACCCTCTATACCTCCTGCGATGATTTATATCGACAAATCCAAATTGTTTATCGATTCTCCAACCGATATTTGGTGCCGTATCGAACCACTCACATTTGAACATCACAATATGTATATCATATGGGCCAGTATATTGTAAATCTACAATATCCCGAAGCACTCCATAATAGTCAAAGTTTGGCTCGTCGTCATAGATGGTGCCTCTTATACAAACACCGAAATCCTTGGTACTGATGCCGTCATTAATAAATTCGACATTTATAGCATTCTGAGTTGACATAAACCTGAAGCCGTTAATGACATAGCCTGGCCAAGTCTTTATTTGCTTCTTCGGTGCCAATGCCATATAACGAATACTCTCATGAGTGAGTGTTGTTTCAGGCAATAAAACCTATAAACAAATATTTATAATTTAAATATTTTAGATTATATATTTATAATCTCAATTATAATCACAGTTACTTACGTATTTGTGAAACCATGACAGAAATGTACAATCAACCTCTCTTTGAAGTCCCTCATCGGTAATATCGGGTGTCCTCATTTTGACTTCATCTCTAAATACACTATTAGAGAAAATAAGAATATATAAGTGTAGTCACTTACTTCATCAAATTAGAGATTATAACGAGTGCAAGTGTACTACTTACTTCTCCAAATCTTTCACTTTTTGTATGTCACAGTTTAACAAGACATATCGGTGAACGGCATCATACTCGTCGTCTGTCAACCACCATCTTTTACTAGCCCCAACAGGCTTGCCCCTTACATTGAGTATACCTCCATCCTCAACGTTCTCATCATTCCATTGAGGTCTATTTCGATTTGTCTTAACATGAGTATCGAAATAAATAGTGCAGAAGTTTGACACCTCTTCGATAAGATAGGCTTCGCATATCGAAGCCTCTATATGAGCCTTGTTGCCAACTTTCTTCTTTAGATGGTGTAGGTATCTAGAGAGTCAAATTATCTTGAGAATTAAGAATGAATTTTAAAATCTACTGAAATTTAACTTAAATTATATCGATTTTTATGTACCTTTCAAATGGGTACATCCATCGATAATGAACAGATGTACCGACACGGACTTCGTATGCTAGATGAATCGGTAGATGCTCCATGCTGTCGAAGAAGCCAGAAGGAAATATTTTCTCCAACTTGTAAATTGTTAAGATAATCTTCTTCTCAAGTTCAACCATGTGTTGCACAGTCAACTTAGTTGAACAAATATCCCTAAAGAATATAGATAGTTCGGCCAACGGAACCCATATAGCAGAAGGCAACAACTCTTTCAAAGCAATGGACAGTAATCTTTCCATAAACACGTGGCAGTCATGACTCTTCATTTCCGTTAGCTTGCGTTCATTGAGATCAACGCATCTTGACAAATTCGACACATAGCCGTCGGGAAATCTTAAAGTAGATACCCATTTGCAGATTATTAATCTATCTTCCTTGCTCAATGTGTATTGTGCTATCGGCTTACTTAAT
Source organism: Iris pallida (assembly GCA_029216955.1). Classification (NCBI taxonomy): domain Eukaryota; kingdom Viridiplantae; phylum Streptophyta; class Magnoliopsida; order Asparagales; family Iridaceae; genus Iris; species Iris pallida. The sequence goes on along the minus strand of JANAVB010011198.1, from coordinate 1,576,298 downwards.
TGTCCAGCAGCTCCCCTTTGTATCAAGTTCATATAAGGATGCTTGCATATCTCGGTAATGTCTTGTCTTGCTTTTGGATTGTCCTTCATCTTTCCTTTAATATCCATGACGGTATTGAAGACATTATCGAACACATTCTTTTCGATATACATAACATCAAGATTATGCCTTATAAGATTATCTTTCCAATAAGGCAAGTCCCAGAAGATACTCCGTTTGGTCCAGTTATGGCTTTGTCCGAACCCATCGACACGATTGTTCGATGGATCTTCCATTACAGTGGGCAAGTCCTTTACATTTTTCCAAATATCGTATCCCAACAATCTGGCAGGCGGACGAGAAAATTTTTATTTTCCAGCTCTGAACGCGTCCTTGTTCTTTCTCCAAGGATGACTCGCGGGCAGAAATTGACGATGACAATCAAAGAAAGAAGTTTTTCCTCCATGCTTAAGGCGGAACGCCTTACTATTTTCCATGCATATCGGACAAAACATGGTGCCGTCAGTACTCCATCCCGACGGCATACCGTATGCGGGAAAATCATTGATTGTCCACACCAGTGAAGCTCTCATCTGAAAGTTCTATTCCCTGGAAATATCATAGGTCGCGACGCCGATCTCCCACAGCTGTTTCAGCTCATCCACCAACGGCTGTAAATATATATCGATATTCTTCGTCAGATTTTTGGGACCCGGTATGATAGCTGTCAAGTACATATAAGGAGTCTTCATACACATCCATGGTGACAGATTGTAAGGGGTCAGAATGACCGGCCAGCAGGAGTATTGAGATCTCGACTGCCCGAAAGGGGCGAAGCCATCAGAATATAGCCCCAGACGTACATTTCTAGGCTCTATAGCAAAATCTGGATGACGCAAATCGAAATATTTCCACGCCTCTCCATCCGAAGGATGTGACAATTCTCCATCGTCCTTTGTGCGTTCTTCGTTGTGCCACGTCATGTGTTCTGCTGTATTCTGAGACATATACATCCTCTGCAAGCGCTTCGTGATCGACAAGTAATGCATATACTTATAAGGACGTCGTTTTCTAGTTGACTTTCCTTTTTTCCTGACTGGCTTGTAACGATCCGTATTACAAAAGCTGCAACTTTCTATATCCTCGTTCTCCTTGTAGTATAACATGCAGTCGTTGCGACAACAATCTATCTTCTCATACTCCAGTTCCAGTTGTCGAACCATCATCTTCGACTTGTAGAAGTTTTTTGGAAGCTCTTTTGATTCCTTTGGTAACACCTCCTTGATTAGTTATATAATCCGATCATAGCAAGTTTGTGGCAAGTTAAAATTGGACTTTATGTTCAACAACCGCATCGTCACTGACAGTACGGAATATGGCTCACAACCAGGACATAAAGAAGTTTCAGCATCCTGAAACATATCATAGAACTCCTTCACCACGGGATTAGGATCCTCCGGATCAAAATTAGGCCCTGTCGCGTTGTACACCATATCTCGTGCAAGGTTCTGCAGGTCTCCATAATCAACAGAGCATTCGTCGTCTTCGACGACAAAATCTGTTACAGCATTATCATCAAAAGCATAACTAGCAGCATTCGCAACCTGTCTTTCCGCATATTGTTCACCTTACGATGACCACAGGCCGTAATCACGTGCGAAACCCTTACGGGTCAAATGATCACTACGTCTGAATTCGTGTTTCTCGACGGACTAAAACTGTCGAAAAATGCATAATTCGACGGTTTTGGTCCGTCACATGGTCCGTCAAAAATAAAGTGTAGTTTATTATAAATGATGGTTTTTTACCGACGAGAAGTAGGTGGAGAAAACGACGGGTTACGTCTGTCGTATAATAAATGACGGACTACATCCGTCAATAATTCCGCTTAACAGCATTCCTCCTGTCATCCTATTTTTGACAGACAATATCCATCGAAATTCTGTAAAATATTCACCAGAATTATTTTTAATTAATTAAACATATTTTACTGTAAACTATTACGCACATTGAATCTGAATGTAAATCGAAGATTCAATGAAAATGAATATATTCATTCAAGCAATTGACAATGAATATATTTAATTCAAATGAATATATCACAAACCATTCAAGAATCACAATTGTAAATGAATACATTAAATTCAAAATGAACACAACCACCAATTAATTTAAGAATCTCAATTGACATTAAATATCACTAATTATACATTGTTTTTGTAGTATCTAAATACTTGCAATTGTTCTCACACATAACATCCAAACTAAAAAAGGAATAGTATTTCAGAATACAAATGCTAATATTCAAATCCTAATAAATTGAACAGACTCTTTTGGCCAATTGATCAAATCACCAAGCATAATATCTTTAAACTTTCCATCCCCTTCAAACAAATATGCATTGCGGTCAAAGATTTCATCAATGATGATACTATAAACATCTTCCTTTGGTGGTGCATCCAAATTTAAGTGTCCAAAAGCAACATGTTTTCTTTTGAAGTCCTTTAGAAAACATGTCTTTGGCAAGTTGGATTGTTCCGGCACCTACAACCATTGAAACACAAATATACAATATTAACAAGAGTAAAACTATAGTATCAGTGTATCACTCAAATAAGGGTGAATAAATACCAATATCAAAGTGCAGTTTAGATCAGTATATATACCTCAGAAGTACCATGAACTGATGATGATGACTGTTGTGTTGTTTTGGGATGGTTACTTTTTATCATTTCTTTGATTGTAGCCATTTCTTCTTTGAGTGTGATTAGATCAGTCTCCATAGCTTCATTTTTATTCTTTAATTGACGAGCCGTCTCTCTACTTGCAGCTGAAGCACGAATCTCTGTCTTTGAAACACCTCCACCCATTCCACGAACATAACCCTTTCTATCACGCCCAAGTACCTAAACAACATATTAATAGCAAGGGGATTATTTTCTACAAGCTTTCATTTTTTTTCCTACAAGATATAGACAAAATATTTATTAAAAAAATCTCACAAACCATTGCAACAGGGTCATTGTCCAAATCATTTTGTCCCAAGTACGGATCATCTTCTACAAGCTTTCTAATTTTTTCCTACATGATATAAAATGATGCATTTATATGATTAATCAAACTCTAAATCAACAAAGTTATTATTATAATTAAAAGAGAGTTATTCTTACAACGTAATCGTTTGAGCTGGTAGAAGAATTAGTATTCTTGGGCATATGTGTGGTCACGTATAACACGCTTCTATTGACCTCACCAGTAGGACTCTCTTTTTTCTATATCAAAAGAGAAACAAAATATCATATTGCAATAAAATGTAAGAAAAGAAAAAAGGAAAAAGGAAATAAAGAAATATGTATTTTAAGTATTACCAGGTCGTGTGCGACCCTCGCGCATCCAGTCCTACCGGTTGTATGTAGTACCTTAACTTTTTTTCTCGCTTTCTTACCAACTTTACGACGAATACTGTCTTCAGGAGTAGAGCAGAAATCAACAAAGTCTTCCCAATCTTCTTTCTTCATAATGTTAATAGGCTTGTTTCTTTTTCGCTCAGCAACAGTTGGATACATATCACACATTTTTTCGGAGGTTAGACTTCCAATTTTTCCAAGAAATATTAGCTTTTTGCAAAACTTTAGCCTTATAAATTTCGGGCACAACATATCTACTCTGCAAAGACAATTTTCTTCATATGTTAGACATACATAAAGATTTAACATTTTTTTATAATTCACATTTACTCACATTAACACCTCTCCATATGTCTTCTTTCATACATTGTGGAACCTTTTTCCAAGAATCAATTGCAGGTGGACAATGTGTCTTTGTTATCTTTCCAACAGTAGTTGCAAATTTTTCTGATTCAATATCAACAGGTCGTCCATAATCATCAAAAAGGATAAGTTTTGGAGCACCTAAGAAAATTTTCAAATATTAGAGCATATTATAAAACATATAACATAGGAACTATTAGATAAAGATATTGATATATTATTAGATAAAGGTATGAAATAATCACCGATTCGATTAGAAGTGCTTCCTTGATAACCACTAGAAGGATCCCCATTATTAGATTCATCCCCATTAGCTTCATGATCACTATAAAGTTCATGTTCATCTCTACTGGGTTGGGTTCCATCTCCTGACATAATGAAAAACTAAAACAACAAACAGAAATGCCAATTAAGATATAAGTAACTATAAAGTTCATGTTCATCTCTACTGGATTGGGTTCCATCTACTGGATTGGGGATTGGGTTCCATCCCCTTTGGCAAAACCTTCTTCAGAAATTGCAACAATTCTGTGAAAAAAGCCTCAGAGCATTGGTATCTAGCTTTCATGCTCAATAACTCTACTATAGCCGAGAGTTTTGTATGTTGATCATCACAAGAGGGATATAGGGGCTGCATTGCATCTTCCAACTTCTTTTTGTATTCAATATCCACCGGGGGATCATCTTGAACGTGAGCAGCATTTTGTTGATCAAGGTCAATAGGATCAGCACGTCCAAATGTATCGTTGAACAGGTCTTCCATTCTTGGGAAGGCATTTTCAGTATGATCAACGGTTGATGAGCTAAGAGCCTGAGCATTAGCAACCGTTCTACGAGGTAGTTCTCCATGTTCGACCCAAGTTCGATATGACTTGTCCACTCCATTACAAACCAAATGCTCTGCTATTTCACCTAGTTTTTTTTGCATGAATTATAATTGCAACATTTGTCACAGGGACAACAATACCAGCCATTTCCACCTAATTTGTCCTTTGTGAACTGAATGAATGATGCAACACCTTCTAGATATGCATCTGACAATGGAGGCGCATCCATCCATTCCTTACTTGGGCGTATAGAAGACATCTAATAAAATATAAAATTATCATCAATAAACCAAAAAAACATTAAACATGAATTAAGAAACAAACTAACAAAAATGTTAAGTCTAAGGCCCAACACTGGTGTTTTCTAGGACAATTCAGCATCCAGAGAACCTCTGGTTGACATGTTATCTTCTGGATTACAAAGAGAAAAGTTGGATGATCAGTTTGGTTTCGATCATTTAAGGTTTTTATCTTGTACATAAAATTCCTATTAGCTGAGTTCTAAGGTTTTTATCATGAAAAAATATGGAGAAAGAAAAAAGAAAAAAAAAGAGTGGCCCAAACCCCTATTAGTTAAAATTTTTCTTATTTTTATCATGTACATAAAATTCTATTTACTGATTCTCAAATAAATTCCTCAGCAAACATGAATGAATCTCTCTCTCTCTAAGGTTTCAGTTATACTAAAGTTTTGGTTCGACTTTACAAATCCCCAATCTTCTACAGTTCTGTTAATGACCATTCCCTTGCTCGGATCTTGAAAAGATGAAAAGCATTTAAAACAAAAACAAAAAAAGCCTGCAAGTCCAGGTGTAATTAATAAGGGGAAAACAATAGTGTTCACTTCAAGGGACAAAAGAGTTGTAATTAACAAGGGACAAACAATAGCGTTCACTGCAAGTTTAAGATCTTCCAGGGGGTTCCCATCTACGGACCCTTTTGTAAAGATACAAAACCCCTTTTCCGATCCAAAACCTATATTCATGTTTAGATTAAAAAATATAAGAAGAAGAACTTACCCTTGTTCTTTGATGAACCACGAACAAGGAATGATTTTCGTGGATTTGTCGGCCCTCGGCGTTAATTTGAGAGAAGAAAGATAAAAATTGAACTAGGGCTCGCTCATCACAGCTCCAGGCAGAAATTTAAGAGAAGAGAGAGAGAGATGGAAAAAAAAACCTAGGGCTTCTTTATCACAGTTCAGTCTCTAGGCAGGATGCACTCTACAATATTACTGAGATGTGTGGACACTGTTTCCACGTTGAACTAGTGCAGGAATAGAGGAGGGGAAGCATGCATGTTCATGTTGGGGGGCAAAGAACATGGGCTTCTTTGGGGGATCAGAATACTGTATTGGAGGGAAATCATGCAGTGATGGTAAAGCAATCAAGGCGGGGACGTCTACCTCCGACGGATCTGAGCTCTGTGCTGGCTTCGAGGCTCCTTCGACGGACCTATATGGGGCCACCACCTCCAGGCGGGAACTCCAGGCGGGAAACTGATCTAGGGCTTCTTCACCAGAGAGATAGAGAGAGAGAGAGAGAGAGGGGAGGCGGGAACTCCAGGCGGGAAACTGATCTAGGGCTTCTTCACCAGAGAGATAGAGAGAGAGAGAGAGAGAGAGGAGAGAAAATGGGTCTTTTAGGCTCCAAAGTGCAGCGGGCAAGAATTTTAGGGAAATTAAGTCTCGTGAACATGTACTTTACTTTTTGATAGGTTTTAAAAGAAACGACAGTTTTAGTCCGTCAAAACTATAGCAACTGGCATAGTCCGTCGTTATTAGCGAATCTAAAGAGTCAAAAATTAATGTTTTTGACGTAGTGGATCTCTTACACTCACCACTTCTTCGTAACGTCTATTGCGACAATTACGACATGGATACTTGATTTTGTTACCATCCATATACTGAGCTTTGCTCATGGCATACTTAAGAAACACTTCCATGCCTGCCTGAAAATTGTCACTCACACCTATTCTGCTCTCGTGTTGTCGTTTGTACATCCATGTATGATCAACGAAATAACTATCCATCACAGATTGGATGTAAAAATCTGTATCATAAGATAAACTAAACAGAATTAGTATATAAACATGTAACTGGTGGATCCGCTAGTATATAGGCCAGATGTACTTAGTATCGACCGTATCAGACTAGTATCGGTCTATAGGTTTGGTATAGGCCGTATCAAATTGGTATTGACCTTAGCGAATTGGTATCGTCCTATCCGATATGTATCGGCCGTATAGCTAGGATTCGTACCGGCCTTATCGATCCGGTACGAATCCTAGCTATACGGCCGATACATATCGGATAGGACGATACCAATTTGCTAAGTTCAATACCATCCGATACGACCTATACCAAACCGATATACCGATACTAATCTGCTACGATCGATACTAAGTACATACGGATACCGATAGTTCGATACCGATACCGATAGTTCGATACCGATACCGATAGTGCGATACCGATACCGATAGTCCGATACCGATAGTGCGATACCGATACCAATAGTGCGATACCGATAGTTCGATACCGATACCGATAGTCCGATAGTTTGATACCGATAGTTCGATACCGATACTGATAGTCCGATAGTCCGATACTACCGATATCGCCGATAAAGATACTCATAGGAAAAGTCCGATACCGATTCCGATACCGATACTTTGAACCTTGATATATATATATATATATATATATATATATATATATATATATATATATATATAAAGCAATAGACTTTCTCATCCTATTTCTTAAACTAGGATTTGTCATATTACATTTTCTTTAAAGTATCGGCCGATACTGATCCGATACGGCCGATACCGATACGGTTTGGCATGTTCCGATCCGATACCGACCGATACCAAATATTGACCGATGCCGACATTGGGGGTCTTTGTTAGTTAGATATGACATATGTTAGATTTATTTAGAAAATATATGTTGGTATCCTACTACTAGTTAGTATATTGGGATATGGATACTAGAAGTATAAGATAGTCGGTTAGATGGTTAGTAATAAGTTAGTGTCTAGAATGAGGTTAGTAGATATAAGTTAGATAGCTTATATGTTAGATGGTAGTTTATTAGAGTGTGTGTTTTAATATGATAGCTTAGAGTTTAGATAGATATATATTGGATATGTATAGTATCTTAGTTTTAGAGATTAAGTTAGATATTCATATATTAGAGTTAAGATACTTGGTAACTTGAGATACCAAGTAGTATATTAGAATATGTTGGTTAGTTAGAGATGTGAGTTAGCTAGTAGATGTTAGAATTAGTGTATAGATAGATGTTAGAATTTATATTGATAGTTAGATAGATGGTTAGAAGTTAGATATTAGAGTGGTATGTTTGTATCTTAGGATTCTAATGTTGGTAGCTTAGGATATTGGTTTTACCTTCACCATTATTTGTTTCCCAATACCAAAAAATCTGATACACAGATCCGAAACTGCCGATACTACCGATATCACCGATATCCTATTTCTTAAACTAGGGTTTGTCATATCGCCGATACTACTCATTGTATTTGTACCCCGCACTGTCCCGTGAATGCCACCCCCGCCGCCCCCCGCTGCCCCGAAGCGCGGTGCCCCCCGCCGCCCCCCGCAGCCCCGTGCGCGCCAGCACCCCTCCCACCCCCGCCGCACCTCCCACCACCCGCCGCCCCCTCAGCCCCGCGCTGCCCCGCACGCGCCACCCCCGCTGTCTCCGCCGCCCACGCAGCCCACGACACCCCCGGCAGCCCACGACACCCACGACCACCGAGAGAGAGAGAGATAAAGAGATTACCTTTGGGAGAGAGAGAGGAGAGGTCGTCGATCACCGTCACGGGAGAGAGAGAGAGAGAGAGGAGAGTGAGGTCGCCGACTGCTGCGGGAGAGAGAGGGAGAGAGAGAGGAGAGAGAATGAAATTTGGGGGGAATGAAAAGTTCCCCCCGTCATTTCAATTTAAGTCTGGGCCCTTTATTTAGCGACGGATAAAACCCGTCGCTAGACCGTCGCTCTTTTTGATACTTGCTGACGGAACATCCGTCGCTACGTCGTCAAAGAATTGTCCCGCCATTTCTCTCAATAATTCCCGCCAAATAATCGACTGCATGGCGAGGACTAATTATCCGTCGCTATATCTCTGACACCCTAACGACGGATGAGCGACCTTTTCTCCCCCTTAAAATAAAATAAAATTTGTATCGGCTTGTCGTCGGTACGCCGTCGGTTATTTGCCGCAAATTCGTCGCTAACGCCGACGGAACTTTTCCGTCGCTATTGTGTCGTCGCTAATTTACTGTATTTTGGTAGTGGTATAATATTTGTTCATCATAGCTAAGGCATCTTCATATGTCCCTGAGTTAATCTTCATGTTCCCCCGAGTTATGTTCACCGGCATTATATAAGCAATGTATCAGTTTGCCATCAAAAAAATAGATTTGCCATCAAAAAATAGAAGTTTGATTGGCAAGTGAAAGGGCAAAAACATTCAGAACAAGAAAGGCATCTTGACGTACTCATATTTTCTCCATCCAAGCCATATATAATTAGCAAAACACTCCTCAGTCAAGAATTATAATGAAAGTGCAAACACTCCTCAGTCAAGAATTATAATGAAAGTGCAAACACTCCTCAGTCAAGAATTATAATCAGCAAAACACTCCTCACTCACATTTACTTTGCATGGAACATTCTTTGCCATTTTTTCTATTAATGTTCCAAACTGCCAAGTGCTGACATGTTGCATGAAAATTCATTGTCTCTTAACCGTTCTTAATTATTAATATGTTTTTTTACCCATATACACAGGCCTCTATATGGCATATTGCTCTCTATTGTAATACTCTGGTGTATAATTTCTCTGTGCTTTATCTTCAAGTTCAAATAAGACATAAGCTTCTCTCTATTGTAATACTCTAGTGTATGATTTCTCTATATGGTATATTGCCCTCTATTGTAATACTCGTTAGTGTGATAGCAGTAAACATGTTAGAATTTATCAGTTATTAGATGTACATGAGCTAAATTTATTTTATGGATTACAGGTAACATTTTATTGTACTTATGATGTTAGTTTTTTATAACAATTTTAAGCCAATCACATCACCACCAAAGGAATATTAAATTGAAGAGTAGTGATTCTTGTCTAAATTATTTTCTGCTATTCTCCTCTCAATTTATTTTCCTCAACAAGCATATATTTGCAACTGATTCTGAATCCATGTCTGAATATGTTCAGGAGGGCCTTGTAGTGGAAAGGGAACTCAATGTGCAAATATTGTTCAACACTATGGGTTTACTCATCTTAGTGCTGGGGATATTCTGCGTGATGAAATAAAGTCTGGTTCTGAGAATGGGTATAGAATGATATCTTCTTTTTTTGTTCTCTCTAGCCTATTTGTAGTCATTGTGCACTAATGCAGAATACTAGTTTCTTTTTTAAACAAATACATGCATGCTTCTTCATGATTGATGGCTTGTAACATTTGGATACTTCAGTTTTTAATTTGTACATTGATACAATTCATACATGCTAAAAAAATTTAAACATGTTGTTCTCTGATACAGTTTATATCAGTTTGTACAAACACACATACTAATTAAATCATTTCATTTTGTTCTCAGTTATCAATTTATACAAACATGTGCACATAAATGATGAAATATATTTCTCTTCTTCTTTCAGGAACTAAATGGAAAATGAAGGTGCTATGAATATGGTAGGGAGGTGCTCCGGCTGGGTTTGCTACCTATTTTTGTTTTATTTGTATAATTATCAGTTTTGGATGTTTAAGATGTATGGAAACTACATACTTTGGTTGGATATATTTGGATATATTTGTGGTTGGACAAGTGTTGGATGTTTGTGATTGGACGTGTGTTGGAAGTTTGTGGTGTATGAAGAGTATAAGTTTATTAATATAAAAATTGGGTTTTATAGTTATTTGATGTGTGTATATCTTTCCGTTTATTGATATTATGTGTGTTTGATTCATAATATATAATTATAAATGGAATTTTGGCTATACAAAATTTAGTTTCTCTTGTCGGTTATAAAACGTCAACAATTAACTCAATCCTACTGCAAGAGGGCTTTTCTTGACGGCTAATAGCCGTCATCTAGGCCGGAGTCAAGAAAAGTTTTTGCCTACATTGACGGTTTCTAAAAACTGCTATCTTGACAGCTAAAAAAAGTCAAAAAAATTATTTCATATGACGGCTAAAAACCGTCAAGAAAAGCCAAGTCAACGACCGTCAAGAAAGGGGGGGTCTTTTCTTGACTCCGGCCTACTTGACGGATCCGCAACCGTCAAGATACCCATTTTTTGACGGGGAATCACCGTCAAGAAAAGCTTTTTTTCTTGTAGTGAAAGAACACAAAATTGAAAGTATGAACAATTTGAGATAGAAAAAGAAGAGTGCTTGCCTTGGAAAAGCTTTGGATTTGGGAACTAGGGCTTGACCTTGGTGGATTTGGAGATTTAGATTTTGCTCCTCCTCTTCTTCTTCTTTTAGTTTTTTCTTCTTCATCATTATCTTCTTCTTCATCTTCCTTCTCTCTCTCTCTCTCTCTTTTGAAAGAGGGGGTTTGGGTTTTGGTGATAGGGATGAAGCTGATAATGGTGATGTTGGAGGTGGTGATAGGGGTTACGGCCACCAGGGGAGGCCACCGACGGTGGAGGGGTCCGGCCGGACGGCTGGCGGCAGCAGCCACCGCGGTTTCGCCGGCGGACGCGGGTGCGTGGGCGGAGTGAGGAGTGGAGAGAGGGAATGAGAGAGATGGAGAGAATAGGAGGGGGGAGGTGGAGATGATTTAGAGAGAGATGAGAAGAGTGAGAGAGATGAAGAGGGGGAGAAGGGAGGGACCGAGAGAGTGAGGGAGAGGGGCGGTGGAGTGATGGGGGCTGCTCCTCTCTCTCTATATTATATATCTCCTTTTTTTTCTTTATTTTTTTCAAACATACTAATTAAACCCATGCATGATGACATATGTCTTCATGTGAAATTACTTAAATACACTTGTTGTTCATGCATAGGGACAAGTGGGGGTTGAGGTGTCATGGTTAATTTGTAATTTGTAAATATTTACAAGGGCTTATGCATAAAATTTTAATTTAGAAAAGAAAATGGGTTTAATTGAAAATGATATAAAATCAATGATAAATAATTATTTATTTTTTTAACGAATATAATATAGAGAAGAAAACAATAAAAGCATTATTTTATTAGGTGGTTATTACAGGTAATCATCAATAAATGTAATAAAGTACTTAAAATCTATTATTGATTCAACCGGACAAGGTTCCCGTACATCAGAATGTACCAACTCGAAAGGAGCGGATACAATTTTATTATGACTCACCGGATAATGAACCAGATGATGCTTAGCCAAACTGCACGACTCACAATAAAAGAAAGCAGGAACATCTAAAGAAGGATACATTTTCTAGAGAGCTTAGATTGATAGATGGCCTAACTAACAATGTAACTCGAAAGGATCAAGTTTCATACCGGCACAGACAACAAAAGAAGGTACATCAAACAGGTATAAGCCTTCAGCCACATGCCCCTTACCGATAGTCTTTCTAGTCTTGAGGTCCCTAAAACACAACCATCAGGAAAAATATTACCGAGTAATGCATGTCTCGAGTAATCTGACTAATTAAAAGTAAACTGAATGAGTTTCCAGGTGTATATAACAGAAATGAGTGACAGTCCAAAAGGAAGACGTGCACTTCCACGTCCATGGATTATTAGTGAACTACCATTGGCAACAGTAAAATTGAAAACATGACCTACCGAGACATAATTGTGAATCATACCTACGTTGCCAGTCATGTGAAAAAATGCACCAGAGTCAAGCACCCATTACTTAGACCTGACTATACATGTTGTCGAGTACCTGGTTGTGGTTCCCAATGTGGATACTTCACCACGACGTTAAGCTTGAAAGTCAAGATAATCTGTACATGACTCTGTAGTCATCTGAACAGACCGAATGCCATCCTCAGGAGCATCTGATGTAACATTGGAAGCAGAAGATTAGGATACTGCCACAGAAAATAGCCATGCTGACCACAGTTGAATCATATGTACGATCTTACTCCATTACTACCGTTATTACCTCGTCCCACATTATGACCAGCATTTCGGTCACCACGTCATCCACCATGACTACTACGAAATCCAGCACGAGCAGCACCAAGAGCAGATCGATCAGTAGGGGCATCACCCGGAGTAGTCTCAACGACTTTTATTGCCTAAAGTACACGATAGTGAGCTTCTATCATAAAAAAAAACATTAGATCCAGCAATGATTTGAGAGCGAGCACAGTCCGCATCAGGACGGAGAGAGACAAGATATGCTATGACATGAAGCTGTTCACGTTGAGCCCTTGCTTTATTGATATCCTCTATTAGAGGTAATGCGCGGTCGATCTCATCAATCATAGCCTTAAAGGTCCGTAAATGGTCTTTATAAGATTTGTCTCCCTGATTTGCTTGGTAGACACCAAAGATCGAGTCATAAATGCAGGACAAATCGTATTTTCCATCAAATGCCGCTTCTAGAACCTCCTATAATTCTTTCACAAAATTCGTATTCTGAATTATGTCTTCCACCGATAGTTCTATTTAATTTATCAACTGTGTATACAGTCGATTATCATATGTCTTCCATTGCTCAAACATGGGATCATTCTCTGCTGGAGGGTTGTCAGTCAGATATTTGGACAACTGTAGTCCCCGAAGCGTCTTTTCGACCTTCTTCCACCATGTCGAGTAGCCCTTTGGTCCGTCCAACCGTCGATCGACAAGTCGAATCGATGAAATCGTTGTGCTAGTGCATGTTGGTCCCGCCATTGCATTTTCGATATTTGTGTCTGTAGCACTTCTATTCGTCATAGTTTCTGTCATCCTTCAGGATTCCTGATTCGACTGTCGATTTGATCTTTCCAACTTGATAATCACATCAACTTTGCTAATGCGCTATAAACGTGGCCAGAACCGATGCGCGCATAGGAAGCAGATATAAAAGTGGATCACACAAGCAAGGACAAAGAGAAAATCCAAGTTACCCTCTGTTAGATCCTGATGTGAAGATCAAAGAAAAAAAACAAAGATTCATGCAAAACAAGCAACTTGTCCGCTCTTTGTTAAATTTATGAAATTAACATTAAGAGTCAGAGGTTTCAGCAAACAAACCAAATGTTTACCCTCTGAAAATTTCAAGTCAATTGTTGAGAGTCTGAGGTTCTTGCAAACAACAAAATATTTACCCTTTGAGAAATCCAATAATTTTTTTTTTTGAATTAGGTTAGGGTTTTGAGGGGATTGGGGTAGCTGCGTGGAATAATCTAGTGTTAAGATTTGGACCTTGATCCATGAAGTTGGGGAGGGGCTGATTTGGGGGGTAGGCAGTGTGGAGGGGGGCTGACAGGGCATGGGACGATTGGCAGGGAGGGCAAGGGGGACGGGGGCTGCAGTAGCAGCAGTAGGAGCAGCAACAGAGGGACAAGGGTGTAGAAGCATAAAAACTCTCTGCTGAAGATATCCCTTCGCCAAAGCGCAGAAGATGCAAAAGACTGAGGCTCAGAACAAAAAAACAAAAAAGAATATATGGAGAGAAGTCCCTTTATTGTCATATCTACCAAAGTCTAGTATAGACACATCAGGACTATACATAAGGGACTAATTCTGTTCTTCTACAAAGGATCTAGTACAGATTCGACAAAATCCTAGAGGGATCTACGAGGGATACAGTCTTCATCGAAGCGCAACCTTCCTTCTTCTCGATACACACACTGGAAGATTGACCTCCACCGAAGCATGTTCTAATTTTCTTGTGGGCGCAGCCTCTCAGAAGCATATCAGTAACTCAGCACTTTGAAGAAGCCAGAGCCTTCAAGCCAGAGGTGCAACCACCTGCCTGCGCCAACCTCAGAAACAAGATGGTGGTACGCTCCCTCCTCTTCTTTTATTTCAGAAGCCAGTGTCTTCACTCCAGAGGCGCAGCTACCTGCATGCGCCAGTCTTAGACGCGCAAGGGTGCCATACCCTTCCCTTCGCAGCGAACGCCTTCACTGTTCAGAGGCGCAACTACTTACCTGCGTCCGCATGAGGCGCATGATGGTGATATACTCATACCATCTCCATTCCTACGGCACAATTATCTGCTCCGGATCAGAAGCTTAAGTCAATTCTCTACAAGAGACTTGGGAACTCACATCACAAGCGATGCAAGTCAACCTGTCGCTCCAAAAGCACAGTAACCTCGCCAACTTGAAGCACAAGCCTACTTGTCACCTACAGCATAGTGACTCCGGTAGCCCAAAATACAGCTTCATAAGTTGCTCTATATGCACATAAGTCTCGTCGTAATTCGAAGCCAAGTTCACTCATCACCTGAAAGCACAGAGGTTTCATCGTCTCCAAAAGTACGATCTACTCGTCGCCCCAGAAGCACAGCAGCACTTAGTCCTCACCAGAGGCGCAGGAAGCATAGGTCCACCCCAATTGGTTTGTTTAAATCGCCTCTTGTAGAGAAGATTGGGATGAAATCATGATTGATATCATATCAGATTGATTTAAATCTTAGGCGAGGATCAGTTAGACTCCAAATCTAGGATGAAATCCCAAGATTTACTCGGTTGTATCCGAGCAAGCAAATCGGCATGCGCCACATGTCACCTCCTTCGGTTATGTTTACAACCATCAGAGATCTCATTTGAGGGGAATCTCGATGTCCGCCACGTGTCAGCGCCGCAGAAGCTCGTACCGTACAATGACGACAGATTTTTTTATATCTCAGGAACCCTAATGCACATCACATATGTGCTTGGTTCTCTATAAATAGAAGGAGTTCTTCCACCAGAAAAAAAATATATAAAAAGAGAGAGGGAACATTGACAATCGACAATCTTTAAAGCATCAACAATCCTTATCCACGAAGAGTCAACCACCCTTATCCACCTATCAACCAAAGAACCAACCAACTATCTTTAAGGGATCTTTCCATCCTGACAACCTCTTGATCGGTGACCCCAGAGTCCCATCAAAGGCGCCAAAGAGCCATAACAAGGTTGATTCGTCGTCAGATCATCAATGGAGTAATGGAGCCACTACAGCGCTCGATCTCCACCATCACACTTTCCCAGAAATCTTTTCTTCCTGTTCTTAGAATATCATGTTTAGGATTTTCTTCTTTGTACACAAATACCTTATACGTTCAATAAAATAAAAAGTTTATTCAACCTTTTGTTACGTCGTACAAAATGGCAACTCTGCTGGGGTCGACCTTCTCCTCCAATGAGAAGGCGGTGACGTAATCCGATGACAACTTGCTGGGAGCTTCTCAAGACATGTTGGTCGTACGCTTCGACCAATAGGCTTTTGAAGATCTCCTCTCTGATGAAAAGTCGAAGACTTCGAAGCAGTTTATACCACCGAAGAAGACTCGGCATGTCTGGAGGCCTAAGGCGGCTGCAGCCAGCAGCACGATGGCGAGAACTACGTCTCAGGACCCCCTCAACGTCAAGGCAATAGAGAAGATCCCGGCTGCTACAGCCTTATCCTCTCGCCCGATTCCCATCCGGGGAAAGTATGGCGAAGAAGATGGTGGTTCCATGGTTGATCTGACGAAGGAATGATGCCAAAGGAAGCGCACACCGGTCCAACCCTTCACGACGGGAGTATTGCTGGTAAGCAGATCTGTCTTTGACAGAATCGCTTTCCCTTCAGGTAAACCTTCGATGGACTCTGAATACTACTCGCCCGCTGGGGGTAGTAAGAAGAGATCTCAGGTGGCTCGCACTTTGTACAACAAGCGTGCGACACCAGCGGTAGACCAGAGGCCCGTGTTGACAGTAACACGCGCAGCCGACAGAAACCTATACAAGACTGGCTCTCGTACTCCGATGCCTCAACCAATCGAATCTCTCTTCCACTGGTTACTCCTGTGCGTAAGCTAAGCTAGGGGTACATCCTACGAAAAGGGAGCCACACGAGCAGCGTTCCCGCAGGAGCGACAGGAGGCTTCCTTGCCAGACCCGCTCTGACCGTGCATACATGCAGCTTCCCTGCGTGTACAATGGGAGTGCTATGATAGAAGATCCAACCCTCTGTCAAGCGGAAGAAGGATTTGTGGTGTAAGACGTGCCTAAATCAAGGCACTCTTGTACCCAGATTACCATCAACTGTCATTGTCAGCAGACGGCTGTACCATCGCCGAACAGGCGTTCCGTCTTTCAGAGACTCTAATCCATGCCGACCCCATGCCAGAGGCTTAACAGGGGATCGGTGAGCCATAGAGAAGACAAGCCCCGCATCGCCACATGCTATGCGGTGCAGGGTTCCAGAGCTTTCAAGAAGCCCTCGCAGAATTCTTCCATATCGGTTGCTAAACCGAAGAGGAGGTTAGAGAACAGTAAAGTTAAGGTACCCGATGCAGGTATGTTCCAAGGCACTCATTCTAGATCTGCATTGGGTGCCTTGTCAAAAACTGGGGTAGCCAGCCTCCTACAATGCATGACAATCCTGTGTTCCAATCTGACGAGGCACAATACGACACAAATGTCTTCATTGGCGCAACCAGTTACCAGATCGGGGGTAGCAACCATACTGAGTCCGAAGATGATCACAATCTTACGGTATATCCTTAGGACAGCGAGACTCAGGCGTCTGAACCAGAAAGTGAAGGATCCATGGCTCCCTCGAGTCACCCTCACACTCGATCTGTGTTCATGGCCGATGGCAATGAGGAAGACAACAACGAAGCTCTCAGACGTATCGAAGTCCTCGAGACAAAGGTAGATATCCTGACGGACACCATGAAGACCCTATCATCGGTCATAATCGACCTCAAGAGTAGCATGGTCCCCTCTACCTCTACACCTGCACGTGATCCACCAACCAATAATGAATCCAGCAGGTTGCCTACTGCCAATCAGGTAGGACCATCCTCGTCTACTCCATCGCTACAGGCTCCGCAATGCCGGTCGAGATACAGCAGGCCATCAAGGAGCTATATGCTCGTCATGATGCTTAGGAGAAGCGAGCAACGCTGTGGAAGATGGGATCCGGCAGCCATACCATGCCGAGTGGGACAACATCATCTATCCTCCCAAATACAATCCGTAGACGCTTACACCTTATGAAGGGAAGGGGTCTCTCCGATAATACTTATGGTACTTTGCCTCAGTAATGAGGAACCTGCCAAAGGATGACGCCCTCCTGTCCAATATTCATAGGAGCCTTACAGGGGGTAGCCTATGAAAGGTTCTGCAGTCTTTCGGATGACTGCATCTCATCATTTAAAGACCTGAAGACTCGTTCGTGGACCGATTCTACGAAGGTGGCATGAATATGACCATGTCGACCCTCATAGAAATTGTCCAGAGGCAGAAAGAGCCTGTCTGCGCATACATTGAGCGCTTCCGCCAGGCAGCCCTCAGATTTCCACCCAGCATGCCCGAACCCATGCTTATGGACTCCTGCCGCAAGAATATGATGCCCGCTATAAAATTGTGGTACAGTACTCTCTGTACGGAGTGGACACCTTTCTTTACAGAGGCGGATGTCGCACAAAGGAAAGCCCAGGACGCACAGCTCCTGGGGTTACACTTTCTTGCGCCCGAAGATAAGGGGAGACGCTCATCCAGCAACAACCCTAAAGACAGAAAAGGCAAGCAAGCCATGACCATCAACATCTCCAAAGGTTCAGCAGCTGCAAACCCCAAGTCTGCGGAAGCGCAGAGGCCGAGGGAGACTTACTCCTTCAATGACGAGGATACGCTGGAGCTCTTCGAGATGCTTACAAAAAGTGGCAAACTATCCAACCTGACACCCAGGCGTCCTGATGAAGTGGAAAAGGTGGACCATCCCAAGTACTGCCATTATCACCAGTACGTCCATCACTCAACACAAGACTGCTATGTATTGAAGGAAAAATTCAGTGCCTCATTAACGCCAATGTCGTATCGTTGGATTATGAGGAGAAGACCGTCACGATCAATATGGTTACTCTTCGTTCGGAAGTTTTCCAGCACAGAGGTACAAGTTGGCATCATCCCTATTCCAAAGGCGACGATGGAGGTAGTCAACCTTTCTCCAATACGGGGCAACGCTCAAGGGCTCATCCCGTTTTCCATGCCTCGAGGCAAAGTTATATGGATACATCCTGACTTGGTTCCCGACATGATGACATCTACGACCCTTTCTGCCAAGGGGAAGAAAATTAAGGCATGTTGTATGGTCTCGACGTCGATCGACAATACTTTGGTGACCACCCGCTCGGGGCAGAGGCAAGAGGAGAGCCAAGCTCCAGACCAGGAGGAGTCTCCATTAAAAACTCCCTTTGTCCCAAATATATCAATAGCAGGTCTACCTCAAATCCCTGAGGCACCAGAGGCGGGTCCATCCCGGGCCCCTACCGTGGACAAGCAGAAACAGATGCAGGTTCGTTTCGACAAACCTCTCAAAAAGGATCCGACAATCAGGCCTACCAAGCCCTACAACTTCGATATTCTATCCTGAAAAATCTCAGCTGAAGACATCCCTTCGCCAAAGTGTAGAAGATGCAAAAGACTGAGTCTCAGTACTAAAAAGACAAAACAGAAGATATGGAGAGAAGTCACTTTATTGTCATGTCTACCAAAGTCTAGTACAGACACATCAGGACTATACATAAGGGACTAATTCTATTCTTCTACAAAGGATCTAGTACAGATTCGACAGTGCCTAGAGGGATCTACAAGGGATGCAGTCTTTATCAAAGCGCATCCTTCCTTCTTTTCAATACATACGCTGGAAGATTGACCTCCACTGAAGCATGTTCTGATTTTCTTGTGGACGTAGCCTCTCAGAAGTATATCAGTAACTCAGCACTTTGAAGAAGCCAGAGCTTTCAAGCCAGAGGCGCAGCTACCTTCCTGCGCCAACCTCAGAAACAAGATGGTGGTAGGCTCCCCTCCCCTTCTTTTATTTTAGAAGCCAGTATCTTCACTCCAGAGGTGCAACTACCTGCCTGCGCCAATCTCAGACGCATAAGGGTGTCATACCCTTCCCTTCGCAGCCAACGCCTTCACTGTTCAGAGGCACAGTGACTTACTTGTGTCCACATGAGGCACAGGATGGTGATATGCTCACACCATCTCCATTCCTACGGTGCAATCATCTGTACCGGATCAGAAGCTTAAGTCACTTCTCTACAAGGGACTTGGGAACTCACATCACAACTAATACAAGTCAACCTGTCGCTCCAAAAGTACAGTAAACTCGCTAACCTGAAGCACGAGCCTACTTCTCACCTACAACACAGTGACTCTGGTAGCCCGAAACACAGCTTCGTAAGTTGCTTTATATGTACAGAAGTCTAATCGTCATTCGAAGCCAAGTCCAATCGTCGCCTGAAAGTACAGAGGTTCCATCGTCTCCAGAAGCACGGTCTACTCGTCGCCCCAGAAGCACAGCAGCACTTAGTCCTTGCCAGAGGCACATGAAGCGTGGGTCCACCCCAATTGGTTTGTTTAAACTGCCTCTTGCAGAGAAGATTAGGATGAAATCATAATTGATATCGTATCAGATTGATTTAAATCTTAGACGAGGATCAGTTAGACTCCAAATCTAGGTTGAAATCCTAAGATTTACTCGGCTCTATCTGAACAAGAAAATCGGCACGCACCACTTGTCACCTCCTTCGGTTAAGTTTATAACCACCAGAGATCTCATTTGAGGAGAATCTCGATGTCCGCCACGTGTCAGCGCCGCAGAAGCCCGTACCGTACAATGACGGCAGATTCTTTCATATCTCAGGAACCCTAATGCACATCACATATATGCTCGGTTCTCTATAAATAGGAGTTCTTCTTCCACAAGCAAAAGAAAAAGAAAAAGAGAGAGGAAACATTGATAATCGATAATCTTCAAAGGATCAGTAATTCCTATCCACGAAGAGTCGACCACCCTCATCCACCTATCAACCAAAGAACCAACCAACCAACCATCTTCAAGGGATCTTCTCATCCAGACAGCCTCTTGATCGGTGACCCCAGAGTCCCATCAAAGGCGCCAGAGAGCCATAGCGAGGTTGATTCGTCGTCAGATCGTCAACGGAGTAAAGGATCCACTACAGTGCTCGATCTCCACCGTCACACCTTCCCAGAAACCTCTTCTCCCTGTACTTAGAATATCTTGTTTAGGATTTCCTTCTTTGTACACAGATACCTTATGCGTTCAATAAAGCAAAAAGTTCGTTCAACCTTTTGTTACGTCGAACAAGGGGGAGCAGCATCATGAACGAGGGTAGGGGACAATGGCGGGTGGAGGTGCTAGGGTTTTGTGGAGAGAGAGAGAGAGGGAGGGGTAGATGACGGTTAGTGTTTTGGCTCTGATACCATGTAGATATTAGAATAAGGAGATAACTTTATTAATATATATATATAGGCCATATATATATATATATATATATATATATATATATATATATATATATATATATGGCCTAAGTGGTCAGGAGTTCGAGCCCCAGTGGAGGCAAGTTCGCCACAATTACCCATTGTTTCAATATATATATATATATATTTTTTTTGTTTCAATATATATATATATATATATATATATATATATATATATATATATATATATATATATATATATATATATATATGAGAGGCTAACCCCTCTCACTTTTTTCTAGGCAATGTGGGACTAAAGACCGCTACTAATAATATTAATATACTTAACAGTTACCAAAGATGAGATGACGAGAACCATCATCGATGATGTAATTCTCTTCCCAAAAGATTCAAATAAAAAGTTTCTTAGTTCAGATTAATCTCTCAAATTAGATATCAAATATTTTAATAAAATACATGAACAAAAATCTTAAACAAATAAGTTCTCAAAACAAATTAATTTAATATTAATTAATTCAATTAAAGGAGAAAAATTTAGTAATTAACGAATAGGAGAGAACATAATTAGTAGTTAATTAAACAATTAGAGTGAGAAGTATCTAAAAACTCTAATTTAGGCATGTGCTTAATAAATCTCTCTTCAATTAAAAATTCCTTTTGCAACCTATTAACAGGGCCCAACTTCAAACTAATTTTTCTCGTGAACTAAATGAAACACAAACCCACTACCCAAAGCGCACAAAACCCGCGGCCCACTAAAATTCATTTTAAATCCACTCCTTGTCTTTGGTTCAAGAAATGGGTTTCCTTCTCTAACCGTTCTCTTCATCGGGAGCAAGCTCTAGCCGGTGGGGTTTTTGTCTCCAACGACCTTCCTCTACCATCCTTGCGTCCATCAATAGCATCGACAAGCTCCGCAGCCACTTCCCTTCGAAGAGGACCGAGCTCTTCTCCAAGGAGCACTGTCGATCGAGGAGGACGAGCCCCGACCAAATCATCTTCCCTGGCGAGTCGATCGTCGTGATTCCAAGGTGATATTCTTCTTTCGAATCAATTTGATCTGTTGTTTCTAATTGTCTTCAATAAAATCGCAGTGAGTTCTTTGAATCTTAACGAATTCCATTCTTCGAGTCTTTCTTAACCGACTACTTTCCTAGAATCTTCGGTCATCTCCTTTGACTTCAACTGTTACGAGCCCTGGTTTGTCAATAATACAAATCGATCTCAAGCACGAAGTCGACTACAACGAGTGTTAGTCCCGGGGCATGATTGTGGGATTAAAAACTGTTGAGAATCAATAAGGGACTTTTAGTCCCACATCGGAATATGTAGTATGTAGAGGAGCTAGGCTCCCTATAAGTAGTGAAGTAGTCCATCAATAAAATTATCCAACCATTATTTTCTACATGGTATCAGAGCCATAACTCTCTCTCTCTCTCAACAAAAAAAAACAAAAAAAAAATTTTGCCGACCCCCCCTTCCCTTGCCGACCCCCTCCTCGCCGACACCCCCTCGCCGACCCCCCCCCCCCCCCCCTCGCCACCCCACCACCAGCAGCAGCCCCCTCGTCGTGCCCCCCCCTCGCCGATACCCCATCGCCGACCCCACCCACCCTCGTCGACCCCCCCCCTTACCGACCTCCACCAGCAGCCCCCCCTCCCGACCAGCAGCAGCCCCCCCGACCACCGGCAGCCCCCCCTTCCCGACCTCCAGTGGCACCCCCCCTTCCCAAACCCTAACCCTAGCCACCACCATGTCTAGCCCTAGCCTTTCCATCTACCACAAACCCTAGCCGTCCTCCTTTTTTCTTAAAAAAAATAGAGTATTTTGAAGACAGACGACTGCCAAATGCTTTATTTGCACCAAGTCTGATCCTCGCTTACGCCGTTTGGAACTAACAAATGCTTTATTTGTTATTCTTTCTTCACATCGGGATCTCTACAGAGACTGATCATGTCTCCTCTGGTGTCCTGACGTGTTCACTTTACATGCACGTGCCGGTGCTGGCCAAGTTAGTAGCGCATTCGTAAAGTCTGTGGCATCGAAGAAGATGACGAAGATGACGAAGACAAAGAAGACGACGAAGTTGGGGAAGTTGTCGACTCCGACGTCGAAGACGCCGAAGAAGACGACGAATAGGGTTCACAGTTGAAGAAGCCATGGATTCGATCAGTGGCAAACTGACGGCCGAAGAGATGAAGGCCTTGGTTGATGATATCTTATTAAAAGGATTAACCGAGGCAACCCCACGTGTGATCCATACTGATGTGGATCCGTCACCTTACAAAATGGGAAAATTGGAGAAGCTGAAAACGAAGTTGGAAGGAACGTCCAACTACTTGAAGTGGTCGTGGCAGGCGATGCGGACGCTAAAAGGACGTGGCTTGGTTGACTATGTCACTGGCCAAGCCAAGGCGCCAGCCGATCACTCCGCAAAGGAGTTTGCTGTTTGGGAGATTGTCAACAACGTAGTGACTGGGTGGTTGACTACCTCATGAATCGACCAGGTGTCAGAAAATGTCGAGGCAATGGAGGCTGCTGCTGATATATGGCGAACTCTAAAAGATATGTACTCCGGCTCAGGAAACCCTATACGAGTCTTTCAACTGCAAGATGAACTCGATAGGGTGGCCCAAGACGAATGTACCATCTCTGAGTACGCAGCCCTGTTGAAGAAGTACTGGTCTGATCTGGATCATTATGATCCTCTTGGGATGGAAGATGCAAAAGTCGAACCGACATTCGCGAAGTACTTTCAGACGTTCCTGGCTTATATTTCGCGACAGCGTATGATGAAATTCCTGAAGGGACTACACCCTGTATTTGAGCATAGACAGAATATCCTCCTATCCCAACCCACACTTCCGACCTTGGAAGAAGCTATAGCCGTCATGACACAGAAAGAAGCTCGACTGAAGTTGATGCCCAACAAGGGCTCCTACCAGGGGAAGCAAGCCACGGTTGAAAAGTCTGCCCTTACTGCCTTCAATCAACCTCTATCTGTGGGTGGTGTTTGCCACAATTGTGGTGACTCCGGACATTACATCTGATTTTATCCAAAACCCTTGCACAATCAGTCTAATGATCGAGGACGGGGTCGTGGAGGCCGACATGGTAGTAGAGGAGGATATGCTGGTAGAAGGGGCGGACACAAAGCAAATCTGGCGGAGGAAGGGGGAGAGAATCAACTGGCTGAAATAACCCCGCTTGAGCGGGAGTTCCTTGAGAAGTTCCGAGGCACAAAGCTGGGTTCGGCCGACAGTCCTGGGGCGTCTTCCACCTCGGGAGATCACATCACTTGCTTTGCCCAAACTAGCACCGGTAATTCTGTACGTGCTCTTGCATCTGTCCATCAGCCAGGATGGATTATGGACTCTGGGGCATCTCGCCATGTCACGGGATCCCGTGGTGCATTTCAGGACTATACTCACCTACCATTGCCGGAGAGTATTCAGACCGCTGATGGTACATCTAGCCATGTAATGGATAAAGGCACTGTCGCATGCACCCCTTTCATCACTCTAACCAATGTCTTACATGCTCCGTCTTTTTCTGTCAATCTTCTATCAATTAGTGCCATTATACTTGATCTTAACTGTACTGTTTCCTTTGACATTCCTACGGTGAATTTTCAGGAGAAAGGGACAGGACGACGACTTGGGACTGGCACATGGCATAAGGGGCTGTGGTATTTAGACAGGACTGGACTGGACAATACATTGGCATCCTTGGTAGCTGACGCACCACCAGAAGCTTCATGTCGTAGTGTTGAAGCCGACTTACTACTCCACCACCAGCGTATCGGTCATTCCTCCTTTAAAGTTATTAGTCGAATGTATCCGTCCTTATATCAAAGGGCTAATAAAGAGAAGTTATTTTGTAATGCTTGTGAGTTGGAAAAACATACCAGAAGCTCGTATGTGAGCTCGGAGAATAGGAGTTCAACTGCTTTTGATATGATACATTCGGACGTATGGGGCCCTTATCCTACAACCGGAATTAATGGCTTTCGATGGTTCGTCACCTTTATTGACTGTTATACCCGCGTGACATGGGTCTACCTTATGAAGAATAAAAGTGACATCCTTGAGGCTTTTAGGGACTTTTATCGACGGGTGAAAACACAATATGGCGCTAAAATTAAGTGTTTCCAGTCTGACAATGGGACGGAGTATACTAATAAGCAGGTTGCTGAGTATTTTTCAACTCATGGAATACTACATCAAACCTCATGTGCTTATACTCTGGCACAAAATGGTGTGGCTGAACGAAAAAATAGACACCTGCTGGAAGTCGCACGGACGATGATGCTGGCTATGAATGTCCCGAAACACTTATGGGGGCAGGCTATATTGACGGCCTCTTATCTCATCAACAGGATGCCATCTCAAGTATTGGACTGGAAGACACCGTTGGAGATGCTTACTGGGGCAACTACATCACTGTTCCACCGAAAGTTTTTGGATGTGTGTGCTTTATCCAAGATAATAGGCCAGGCATTGGCAAACTGGATCCTAGGGCAGTTAAATGTGTCTTTGTCGATTACACGGCGACTCAGAAGGGATATGCATGTTGGAATCCAGTCGAACGGAAGATGTTTGTAAGCATGGACGTTACATTCAGAGAACTCGAACCATACTATTGTTCGGATGAAGGTTCAGCATTTGGTGACACACTAACACAGATGGTGTTAGACGTGAGGGGAAGATAATAAGCCCAAATATGGTCGTCGGATCGGTTCCGTATCCGGTTGTAGAAAACTGGACGAAAGGGGGAGAGCACAATGACTCAGATACAGAGAATGAAGAAGAAGATACATATGTTTCGCAGGGAGAGCAGCAGACAAGGGAAAAGGAGCTCCATGTCTACAGATGGAGACAACAGAAGTCCAGTACCGTGCCTATGCCGTGCCCTGTGCCTACTGTACCAAGTCCCTCGTCTACTCATGCTCCAACTCCTGAAGATGTTGCCCCGCACTGAATCACTCGGATTCTGATGCAGATCTCTCCGACTCGGATGGTATGATCTCTCCACCACCTATTGCTCCCTTAAGGAGATCTTCTCGCATCAATGTGGGTAAGGCTCCCGCTCGTTTTGATGATTACGAACATGATATTGCCAACTTCTTGTCTTATTCTAACATTTCTTCGAATTATCGAGCCTTCATTGCATCGTTAGACTCTACTTCGTTGCCCAAGTATTGGCAGGAAGCAAAGAAAGATCCAAGATGGAAAGCTGCAATGATGGAAGAACTTGGGGCACTAGAGAAAAATAAGACATGGGAGCTGGTTCCATTACCCAAAGGAAAGAAAGCTGTGGGATGAAATGGGTGTACACAGTGAAAGAGACGCCAGAAGGAAAAGTAGAGCGGTACAAGGCGAGGTTGGTTGCAAAAGGATTCACACAGTAATATAGCATAGACTATGATGATACGTTTACCCCAGTAGCAAAAATGAGCACCGTGAGAACTCTGGTCTCCATTGCAGCGAACTATGGATAGAAGCTGTACCAGCTGGATGTGAAGAATACCTTTCTTCATGGGGACCTACAAGAAGAAGTATACATGGAGCTCCTGCCAGGGTGCTACGCAACGAAATCAGACAGAGGGACGTCGCAAGGAAAGGTGTATAAACTGAAAAAGTCGCTATACGGGCTCAAGCAATCTCCTCGAGCCTGGTTTGACAGATTCAGAAAGGCTGTTACAGGCATGGGATACCGTCAAACAAATGCAGATCATACGGTCTTCCTCCAGCATGCAAGAGACCACATCACTATACTTGTTGTATATGTAGATGATATAGTGATCATGGGTGATGATGAAGTCGAGATCACTAAGCTGAAGTCAAAACTCGCGAAGGAGTTTGAGGTGAAGGATTTAGGAGCGATGAGATACTTTCTAGGTATCGAAGTGTGTGAAGGCGAACAGGGAATTGTTCTATCACAAAGAAAATACGCACTAGATCTGCTGAAGGAGACAGGGATGCTGGAATGCAAAGCAGCCGTTACTCCAATTGACCAGAAGAGTAAGCTTGGAGCAGAAGCAGGAGAGCCTGTTGATCGTGAAAGATATCAAAGACTTGTAGGGAGATTGATTTATCTGGGATACACTCGCCCTGATATCTTATTTGCGGTGAGTGTAGTGAGTCGCTACATGCATGATCCAAGAAAGGGTCATATGGAAGCAGTATTTCAGATCTTGAGATATCTGAAAGGAACGCCAAGAAAGGGGCTATGGTTCAAGAAGAATGGACGTATAGAAGTTTAGGGATACTGTGATGCAGACTGGGCGAGCTGCATAGACGACAGAAGGTCTACCACGGGATACTGTGTTTTTGTAGGAGGAAATCTGGTCTCATGGAGAAGCAAGAAACAGTCAGTGGTAGCACGGTCGACAGCTGAAGCAGAATACAGAACAATGGCTCTGGGAGTGTCAGAGTTGCTGTGGGTGAAAGCATTGCTGACAGAGTTAAAACTGGATAAAGGAGCACCATTGCATCTTCTGAGCGATAGTCAAGCTACAATAAGTATAGCTAACAATCCAGTTCAGCACGACAGAACGAAGCACATCGAGATTGGTCGATTCTTCATCAAGGAGAAGCTGGAACAAGGGATACTGAAGATTGACCATGTCCGCTCAGAAGAAAAAGTTGCAGACTGTCTGACTAAGGGTCTTAGTTCATTAAGTTTGTCGAAGCTATGTAACAAGATGGGGATGATCAATATCTATCGCCCATCTTGAGGAGGAGTGTTGAGAATCAATAAGGGACTTTTAGTCCCACATCGGAATATGTAGTATATAGAGGAGCTAGACTCCCTATAAGTAGTGAAGTAGTCCATCAATAAAATTATCCAACCATTATTTTCTACAAAAATAGAGTTTGGAAACACTTCAAGGAAGGTGCACAACTGAGATCGTAGAGGATTCAGGGATACAAAATCAAATATAACACTTCGAAGAAGACACAAATGAATTTCGTAGCAACAGCGATAAAAGTCTACAAAAAGTTTCTGATTAGATCAGAGAAGATCTCGTTCTTCCTCTTAAACTAGGATAGAATGAGTTATATGTGGAGAAGAGATGAATAGAAGAATAAAAGGGCCTGCTGGGGTGACCAATCATCGGAGCTCAAAGCTAGATTCGCTTCACACAATCAGCTTCCTGGAACCAACAAGTTCAAAGGTGAACTGAGGAACACTCTGTCGAAATGCTCTTCTGACTCCTCGAATGGAAAGAACTCTTTCTTTACTCTCTGAATTTTGTAAACCTCTCCAATGAGATAGAAGAGAGAAAAAATATAGGGACAGTCCAGTAACCGCCTAGTATAAAAAATGTTTGGGACATGGTAATGCGGATCCGTGAATGGAGGAACATTTCGTAACTGATCAGATCGTGAACAGACACGACAACACTTATAGGTGCGCACTACAGTAATTTGTGCCAACTGCACGAACTGCACCCCCGCACACTCGTACAAAATGTGCACAAGGCACCCGTGTACAGCGTGCACTCTCTCATAACTGTTCAGATCGTGAACACACACAACAACGCTTATAGGTGTGCGCTAGAGCAATTTGTGCCAACTGCGCCCGCGTGCACTCGTGCACAATACACACAACGTACACATCGCACCCATACACAATGCATACCTGTACATCCATACACCCATGCACAATGTGCATAGTGCGCAACGAGTGCAACTAATGTGCACTATACGTCTAGCGACGATGCTGACATTGTAAGTGCGCCAACAAAATGCCATATTATGCCTCATAATCCCATGAGCCCGAGTTCGAGTTCGATTCGTAGCTCATAAGAAATTAATTCCAAGAGCATGACAAAAAGCATAAATGCTTTTTTTTTGGAGTTAGCATTCTTTCCACTAGAAAGACACTCCCACATGACACCCATGTGCCTCTCCATACTTCATGTGCATCTCTCAACACAAGCAAAGCTTTATATAGAGATACTACCCATTTAGCCTAGGCAATATGGAACTATCTTTCCAGTCTCTAAGGCAAAACACCAACAACGTGGTCTTCCTTGGCTTTTAGATGAGTTCAAACCTTGTTTCATTGATTCAATTTGAGTTCAAAAATTTTCTTGCTTCATGTGACCATGATGTGTTTACTGGAGTGTCTCTAAGAAGCCTTTTATTGATACCAGAGTTCTCGATGTTGCGAACGTCTCTGACCTCCACTAAATACCAAGGCTCGACATATCGGAGAAGACTGTGTCTAATGCGGGCTAAGTAAGGCTGTGTCCAATACGGACTTAATATTGGATTATGTATCTGTGTATCCAACACAGTGAGGTGAGGCCCCTGTCTTCGTCTTTCTTCTTACTCGGTTCTATTAAGAATAATAAACCAAATAAACTATTGAAGGTTAACTCAATATGTGTCGAACCCGAGTGGCCCTTGTGGTTAGCGGAGAGAGGCATAAATTTTTTGGTTGGGTGATGGAGGATGAGTGGATCGAGCTATCTACAGTGGGTTAATTTGTACCAGCCTATTGTGAATTAACAGGCTTAGGCCGAGCCCAATAATAACATTTAAAAGTAAGCTTGGGCTCTAGTCTTGCGGGTTCTAATTAAATTAGGATAATTCTGGGCTTGGTTTATAAACTCGTAATTGAGTCGAGTATATTAAAGAGAACAGAACTGAAAATGAATAATAGACTTGGACATTTCTATGAATACTAGAGTATACTACTGGGTTTTTGATATAACAAAAGACTATTATGGACTTAGAGATAATTCTTCAAAGTTTTATATTCCTAAATGGATAAGTTGGGGTTATATGATTTGAATATGAGCTTGAGTATTTATGTATACTAAGTGATGGGCTGAGCCTTACTTCAAATTAATGGGTTTTATTTATAATATATAGTTGGGTTTCAGATCAATTACTTTGGTTTAGGGGCCTCTTTATTATTAGCTTTAATAATGTTTGGTTAGAATGGCTATAAGAAATAAGAGTATGAAAAACTAACACATAAAGCATGTATTTATTGGTTGGACTATGAGCAAATTTCAGGACCTGAGGCAAGTATATCATATTTATGTTTCTCAATACTTTATAAATGTTGTTTTTCTTATTTTTCTGGCCTAGTTGCATATTGTGACCCATTCTAACACGAGGTGATTCTTGTATTTGACTTTGCATCCTTGATACTTGTCTGATATTGATTGTTAAACCATGGGGAGGGAAAATGTTAAGTAGATATGTGGATAAATCATTGATGTACAAACCATAGTTCGACATACACTGACGTATGTTCAAATCTGACCCGTCTGAACCCAAGCCTTAGCCAACCATATATCGAAAATGACATTTCAACACATATAGAAATTTGTGTGACTATTCTTGTTTCATATTATATTTCTCATGGATTCTTGTGTTAGCATTTAGTGTTGCATATTCTACTTTTTATATAGCATTTACTTTCCAGCTTTATTTTGTATTGTGCGATATTTTATATGGTTGTACTTTGCTCAAATTCTGACTGAATAATTGACATATTAAATGAGGACATGGAGCAACACTTATGGATCAGATGACAATATTTTAGGACCTAGAAGACTAGGATAGATTACTATATATATACATTCACTCTGCCTGAGAAATCATTAAGGCGTTTAAGCTAACCTTTCTACAGGATCCATTTTCCGCAGAAAACAACAGTAGACAACAGTGGTTGTAGGTCTGTAACCTCTCCATGCCCAATAGGACATATACCCACCGTTCCTGATATTCTTTCGATTAATGGCCTCCCTTGAACCAAAAGCTAGATGCCTAGTAGATTTCTCTTTGAACTAATAGCATAAAACTTTATGGTAGTATTGCAATAATACAATATCAGAATGCCTTCAAGCCCATTTTACAAGCTGTGTCATCGACTAGCTGGTGCTTGAGGCCCTTGGTGAATGGATGTGCCAGGTTCTCCTGACTCTGAACATCAATCACTGTAATAACACTCCTCTTGATGAGATCGTGCAATGCCATGTGCTTCAACTACACGGTCCTCTTCTTTCCGTTGAAGAGGTCATTTGATGCTACCGTCGTAGTCGCCTGGTTGTCGTAGTATATCGGTATCTTCGATATTTGTGCCCCAACCTCTGGAATATCATACATGAGCTTCCGAAGCCATTCTACTTTCTTTGCTACGATATCAAGTACAAGCAACTCAGATTCCACGAATGATCGTGAGAGCATAGTCTGCTTCTTCGATTTCCATGATATAGCAGCTCCATCCATTGTGAAAATATATCTACATGTGGACCTCTCGCTCACTTCTGAGTACCAGCTGGCATCACTGAAGCCTTCCACTACCGGTGGATCTCTGCTGTAGTGCAGTGCATATGTTTGAGTCTTCTTGAGATATCACATAACCCTTTTACAGCTTTCCAGTGTTCAATACCTTTGCTTATGAAACGACTCAGCATTCCTACGGCGAAAGCTATGTCAGGCCTTGTGACAGTAATAGCATACATCAAACTTCCGATTACGCTTGCATACTCCAGCTGCCTGACGCTTTCCCTTGAATTAGTCTTCAGCTTCAGATCACACTTGTACTGCGTATCGATCCCTGGAAGATCCTGATACCCATAACGAGTGATCATCTTCTCAACATAACAAGACTGTGACAGCGCTAGTCCAGTGTCTGTCCGAATGATCTTGATCCCTAAGATCACATCAGCTTCCTCCAAGTGCTTTATACTGAACTTGCTTGAGAAGAACTTCTTTGTCTCCGTGACACAGCCCATATCCGTACCTAGGATCAGCATGTCGTCCACGTACAGATAAACGATTACACCTCATCCATCAGCGAACTTCGTGTAAACACACTTGTCCGTCTCGCTGACCATGTAGCCAGTTGACCTTATAATCTTGTCAAATTTCTCATGCCACATCTTGGGAGCCTGTTTATGACTGTACAAGGATTTCACCAACTTGCATACTTTGTCTTCAAGACCCTTGATGACAAATCCCTCTGTTTGTTGCATGTAAATCTCTTCGATCAGCTCGCCATTTAGGAAAGCCATTTTCACATCTATCTGATGTATCACCATCTTATGTATTGCTACGAGAGCAATCAACATTCTGATGGTGATCATACGGGATACTGGAGCATATGTGTCAAAGTAGTCAATTCCCTGCTTCTAAGAAAATCCCTTGGCTACCAACCTAGCCTTGAACTTGTCAATAGTTCCGTCTGCTTTCATATTCTTTTTGAAGATCCATTTGCATCTGATGGGTTTCGCTCCTTCAGGAAGATCAACCAACACCCAAGTGTTATTTGAAGTGATGGAATCAATTTTATTGTCAATCGCCTCCTTCCAGAAAATTGTGTCTCTAGTCTTCATCGCCTCATCATAGGTAAGCGGATCAACTTCCACAGGATAGGTGATAAAGTCATTTCCGAAGTCCTTCGGCCTCCTCACACACTTCGCTGATGGCTCAATGAGTTCTGGTTCAACCGTTGTTTCAACAACAACATCTTCTTAGACTACTTCTTCATTGAAAACTTCACTTTGTTGTGCACCCTCATTGTTTTCCGGTACATCCGTAAGAACAATATTCTTGTGCCTTACAAATTTGTCTTCAAAATATTCTGTGTCGCGAGATTTAATGATATAATTTGACTCAATATCAAGAAATCTTCGAGTATCACTCTTCTCGGCATACCCCAAGAAGATCGTCTTTGTAGTTCTTGTCATAAACTTATGAATCTTCAGATCTGGAAGCTTGACATATGCCAGACACCCCCACACTCGAATGACATTCAAGTTAGGTCTGACCTTGAACCAGAGTTCATGAGGAGTAATGTCTGAAGTTGCATGAGGCACTCTATTTAGAATAAAAGTGGCCGTCAATGCAGCTTCTCCCCAGTAGCACTTTGGAAGACCCGTAGTCAACAATATTGAGTTAATCATTTCTGTTAACATTCTGTTCTTCCTCTCTGCTACTCCATTTGATTAAGAAGAGTACGGAGCCGTAGTCCCATTGACAATTCCATGTTCTTTGTAGAACGATGCAAATTTATGAGACCTGTACTCTCCACCATGATCACTTCTTATTCTTTTGAGTTGTTGTCCAATCTGCCGCTTAGCTTCGGCTCTGAACTCCTTGAACTTCTTGAAAGCGTCGTCTTTAGCCTTCAGCAAGTAGACAAATGCATACTTTGAGAAGTCATCGATGAAGGTTATGAAATACTTCATTCCGGCCTTTGTAGAGAATTATTTGAAGTCACAGATATCGGAGTGTACCAACTCCAAGATCTGTACTTTAATAAACCCGAGGAAAGGGTTTCCTTGTGATTTTCGTTTGAGCACAAACTTCACATTTCTCTACCTTACCCCCATACTTGGAGATAAGTCCTAGACTAGATATTTTGTTTATTCGTTTACAATGAACATGTCTTAGCCTATTATGCCACAACTCAAGAGTATAAGCAGAAGGAGTGATTGCATTAATTACATTTGACTGATTTACAAGCTGAATTTTGAACATTCCTTCGGTATAAAAAGCTTTCCCGAAATATGTTTTCTTAATAGATATCACCATCTGGCCAGCATTGATGTCCATCCTGAGGCCTGCATTGTAGAGTAGGCCTTCTGAGATCAGGTTCTTTGTGATAGCAGGTACATGCTTCACACCTTGAAGCGTTAGAGACTTCCCTGAAGTCAGCTTCAAAACTACTGTCCCGATCCCGAGCACTTCAGCTTGTGCCAGGTATGCCACCATAACCACTTCAGAAGTAGGTGTGTAGGTGGTGAACCACTCCTTGCTGGAACAGACATGGCAAGTGGCGCCAGTGTCTACCTACCAGTCAGAATCAGCCCCAACCGCAGTGACCTGCACAATCATAGCAACAACATCAGTGATCATTGAGACCTTACTAGGCTCACCTTGCTCTGATTTCTTGGCCATGGATTTGAATTCACTTTTGAAGTGGCCCTTTTTGCCACACTTGAAGCAAGCCAGATGGGACTTTGGATTCTTTTGCTTGAAGGAAGTCCCCTTGACTTTTTGATTGTCAGGGTCCTTCTTCTTGATGTGGGAAGCCGCCTGCTTTTCCCTTAGTTCCCTAGTATGAACCATATTGGCGTTAGCTAATTGCTTGGACAGTGCATCCACTTTCAGTTGAGCCCGGTCCTCAACATATACTTCCTATAGGAGATCTTCGAGAGAAATCTCCAACTTCTTCCTATGCATGTTTGCATAGAAATTGCTCTACCCAGCAGGGAGCTTAGAGTCAATCCTACCAACCACAAACTTGTCGGTAAGGGGCATCGCCTCATCCTCCAACTTCTGTCGCAGCTTCAGAAACTCTTTCACCTATGGCAGCATTGGCTTTTCATCTTCAAAGAACCACTTGTGATATTTCTTAACAAGAAATATCTTGCTCCGGTTCTTATTTTCGTCATAAAGTTTCTCCAGAGACTCCCAAATCTCTCTGGCAACAGTCTTCTTTGAATAAGATTCGGCAAGGGAATCTTCCATATCATTTAGGATCATAAGTCTGCAAATGCTATTGTCCCTTCTCCACTTGTTCTGGTTCTTTACAGCCGTAGCGATTGTGGCTGCAGATCCAGTTTCTGGAATAGTAGGTTCCTCCTTAATCAACATGTGATAAACATCAGAGAACTGAAGATTGAGGAAAACCTTTCTTTTTCTGATTTGATAGTGCTCACCATCAAATTGCTCTAACTTAGAAAAGTTAGGATTGATGAGTGAAGCACGAAAGTTTTCCATCATAGAATTATAGCTTTAAGTTTGTTATTGCCTGGGCACAATTTTCGAGGGAAAAACTTAGAAGGCGAAACAATTGTAAAGATAATGTTTCAACACAACTCTTCAAAGAAGGCACGCAACAGAGATCCTTGGTGGATTCTGGTAAACGAAGATCTTAAAAAATTTTGTTACAGCAGTAATTTATTTACAAAAATCCAAAAATATTT
Organism: Iris pallida; assembly: GCA_029216955.1. Classification (NCBI taxonomy): domain Eukaryota; kingdom Viridiplantae; phylum Streptophyta; class Magnoliopsida; order Asparagales; family Iridaceae; genus Iris; species Iris pallida. Next base: position 1,541,340 of record JANAVB010011198.1, on the reverse strand, counting down.
TGTAAACAACAGCAACCGAATGAAGTACTTCTAAGAAGAAGGTACTAATCCGAATTACTAGCAATAGCAAAGATGACAGGCGATGGATGGAACAACTCCTGCTGGGGTGAATGATCACCATTGCTCAAAGCTATATTCGCCCTACACGAATAGCTTCCAAGAACCAGCAAGTTCGTTGTAGAACTTTAGAATACTCCTGCTCTTCTGACTCCTCGGATGGTACATGGACTCCCGTGTAAAAGCAACACTGGTGCAACGCCTTTCTTCTCTTTCAACGCTTCTGTTTACTTGTGTTAAGAAACACTTGTAAACTCTCGCAACTTTCTGTATTATCCTCTGTACATTCCCTGTGAGAGAGAAGAGACCTTTTATTGGCCCGAGTTGCAACTGCCCGGTTAGCATAACGTTTGGGACATGGTAAAAACCACTTCGAACGTGTAGTAACCGCTCAAATCATGCACATGTACGATCTGATGCAAGTTGCACACCTCGCGCATCCTGCGCGCCTTGCACACCGCACGCAGAACATACACTGAGCCACGTGTGCCACCTGTATGCCTTGCGCACCCTCCGCCACCCGCACAACTGGTTGAGCAACTGGGAGCACACCTGGCCGTACAACTTGGCACGCAACTGGGTGCACACCTGGTCGTGCCACTGGGCGTGCACCTGGCCGTGCCACTGGCCGCTCAACCTGGGCCGCGCAACCTGTCAGCTCAACCGGCTGCGCAAGTGGCTCGCACAACAAGCACAACTTAAGCGCACTATGTGCCTAGCGACGATGCTGACGTGCTAAGTGCAAAGTGCACCAAAAAAATACCATATTGTGCCTCATGAGCCCATGAGTCCGAGTCCCAGTCGCTAAGCCCCTACGGGGCTTAGCTCCAATGGAAATAAATTTCCCAAAAGCAAAAAAGCATGAGTGCTTTAAATTATTGATTTAGCCTTTTTTTTCCATTAGAAAAATAACCCCACATGGCACACCCATGTGCACCTCCACACCACATGTGCATCTCTAAAATAGCATAGCTAATATATAGAGATACAACTCCTTTGGCCTAGCCGGTGTGGGACTAAAGTTCCAAAACAGAAAAGGCCAAAACCCAACATTCTCTACCCCGAGCAAACCTAGCCACCATCCAAAACTCTACCAAATCTCAACTTCAACTCCCCGACGAGCTTCGCTCGTCGTCAACTGAAGAGATACTCGCCTAGCATCTTCGAGCCAGTCCATCATTTCCGATCTAGGCGGCGACAATAACTTTTCGATGTGTGAACGTTGTGTTCGACATCATTCCGGGCTACGCCTATTCCACCATCAACGATGGACGAGCAGTCGTTGCTCATCACGACGACAGCTCCGCCGGCAACCCTAAACCTTAGCAACCGTTCTCCTCTCCACGAGTTGTAGCAGTCCGGGCCAGACGAGGAGTGTCGTGCCACCGGCACAGTGCCTTACCGACGTGCGACAAGCGGTGACGGCGAGCTTGGGATCATCTCTTCCGACTCGTTCAGGTATTTGAGTACGTATATATGCAAGTAGTTAGTTCCCTGCATCTTAATAGGAGTTAGTTCCCTGCATCTTAGTAGAAGTTAGTTTTCATGTATATTAGTAGTAGTTAGTTCCCTGTATATTAGAAGTAGTTAGTTTCCCTATCATACTAGTATAGGGGTGTATCTGTGAATGAACTCTTCGACCAAATAAACAGGTTCTGTGAGAAGGAGGAATATGATGTATATGAACGTTCCTTGAGCCCAAGAGTGCATTTTCACTACCATAGAAAAAAAAAGAGACAAGACAAACTATATTTTTATGATGTTAATGGAGGAATCCTTGTGTGTATTATGGCTCCGCTGTTGAAGTGTTAGACATGGTAGATTGTGTTCCTTACTAAGAAATGAAAGCACTTTAGAAATTGGGTTGTAGTGTAGCATTTCTAGCATTGCACATTTATAGGCCCCCTCCATGATGTATTGAACTCAACTATTGGTTGTCTTATGCTAGCAGTAGATTGTGTGTATAGGTTGGGAGATGGATCAGTTAGCAGTATACTCCTAGTTGATGTTCTAGGAGTATGGCAGAAGGTAGTAAAGTATGGTGTTGGGAGGAAAACAATATAGAATAATGTGAATCATAGAAGAGAAAGACTGCAAGTAGTGATGTGGTTGTGCATGGGACCATTTGGAAGTACGAAGGAAATAGATGCAAAGAAGGGATGAAATCATAATTGGATGATTAATGTAAATGATAAAATAGAAATCTGCTATAATTGTGGAGAAATAATATGTGCATAGAGGACTTATTTTGTGATGTATGCTTACGCATTTAGATATGCATACACGATAAAGAATTCTTTCAATTAGTTTTTATAATATGACTCTCTAAATTCCTATAGTAACCATAATCGTATAAAATAGCATCTACCCATATAATACAAATTAGTTGGATCAAGTTTTATTAATTTTCTTCTATAAGAAAGAATTATAGCTAATATAACTAATTAATTATAAATTATTTTTCCTAGGTTTTTTGGACTTTTCAAACTTGGAAGTTGGACCAGTTTCTTCTTCTCAGCATTCAGAACCAGGCAAGTGTACCTTGCCATCTTTGTACTTCGGTTCCATATTTGATTCTTAAATAACTGTTCTATTTATGATAATCATACTGACGTAGGAGCGTCGATCGATACTTCGTGTCCGAGGCAGATTCGGTTACAGGCGTACGTTAGTAACGTCTAGTATCGGTTGTTAGAGACTGCCCTCGATACCGTGGTTGTACCAATCTGGATACACCAGTACCATAGGACACTTTTATACACTATCATCTTGCCAGATTTCCTGCATCCTGGTGTTGTCAGGAAAATCGAAACCTGTGTTGACTATATGATCCCGATTAGATTGAATTTACTCTCTATGTATCACCCGACTGTTATTATTAGAGGATCAGATCAAGCGAGTCGTAGATTCAACTCGTACGATCTTAAGGGGAGGAAAGGACAGCTACTAGATGCTTGGGCTACTACGCACATACTGTGTATTCATATTCACCGGGAGACTTTATTCTCGGAGCTACGATCCTGTATCCTGGAAGACTCTATACCGGAGCTACGAATTTTATATTTAGAAAAGCAAACGTATCAAAAATTGTCCTCAATATTACATATCACAGAGAATGGAGGTCTAGATTCACCCTACCTCGAGTACAGTTTACATACACATATTTATGGCACTGTTTACATCTGGCTTGCATATTATGTATCTTGTTGCGTCCCACTGGGGACTGGTTTTCTCTTCCAAGCTTAGACGAGGAGGATTACCCGGAGATTTACTGGTCCGAGATTGATTTGGGAGCGGATCCAGCTTCAGAGGATGAGGTTCTTCTGATATTCATTATCTAGTTAGCCTGTCATCAGATCTGTTTATCTTTAATTCAGTATTGTACTAGCGGAATTGTTTCCGCATGACTTTTCTTTCAGTACTGTATTATGTTTACATTCAGACTGTTATTTCAGCACATTTAGTGGACTTTATCTGTATGTGTTCTTGATTGTTTTCTGTGGATGAGATTAGTGTACGTATGATTTTGGGCATTATTCACTGTTGTTACTTTATAGCTTAAGTGATGTCGTAATGGTTCCATTAAATTGGGATAACCATTGGAGTAGTACTCGCTGGCCATTGCCACGTGCCTTGGTTCCATACTTTAGAATTGGGACGTGACACCTTAAGACCAAACAACATCAAACAAGTAAAACAAAAAACATGAACAACCCATAAAATATTCAAAAACAACAACGTTCTAGTTTACCATTGCATATTGTCCACTCTTGGACCACTTTCCTCACTACCAGCATAAGTCATATTAGCGACGCCCAAAAACGTCGCTAAAATGGAAAAAAAACGTCGCTAAAACTGTTTACCGATGTATTTAGCGACGTTTTCCTGTGGTCGCAAAAATCCATGTCGCTAACGGGCAAAACGTCAGTAATCGTCGCTCTTACCGACGCTTACCGACGTAAGAAAACGTCGATAATTCTTGAACATTTACCGACGTTCACCGGCGCACCGTCGGGAATATGACGACGTTTGAAACGTCGGCCAATTTCGGTAAATCCTGCAACACTTAGTGACATATATCTAGTACTTACCGACATTGACCGACTATGTAGACGAGGGAAATCCTGTGACATTTACAGACGTTTACCGATGCTTACCGACGCGACTATACGTCGGTAAGCGTCGGTATACCTGGTGACTTATCGACGTTTACCGACGTTCCGCTGCGTCGCTAAACGTCGGTAAACGTCGCTAAATTTCAAAAAAAAATTACAGAATGTCCACAGGATCACATTTTCTACCTGTAGTTCAATAAATAACAAAAAAACCACAAGCACATTTTCTCCCTGGGCTCGTCGACCCCTTCGGTGGAACACTCAACATCGGTACATCACAATAGTATAACAATCAACGCAAACGAGAGTAAAAGTCTACAACCAACATATGATAGGAAAAAACTCTAAAAAATAATCACAGTAAACAAACAACAGTAAAAGTCTACATCCAAAGTCTACACAAACAAATACTATATCCACATAAATCCACACGAATCCACACAAACACTTACATCCAAAGTCTACACCGGTACATCACAATAGTATATCCACATGAATCCACAACCAATACTGAAAGTCTACACAAACAAATAATCAACATAAACAAACACTAAAAAAATACTATAATCTCATAAAACAGTACTAACTCGGACTACTGCGGATCTGGAGGAGGAAGGGCACCGTCGCGCCTCAAGGATAGGAACATCTCGTACTCCTTCCATGAAATCGTCACCGATGAAGAAGGTAGTGATGTCAGTGGAGTCGGAGGTAGCGATGTCGACAGAGTCGACGACGATGAAGGCGCACCCGAAGGACAATAACGCTCCAACACTGCTAGTCGCTGGTGGTAGAAATCTATGGTAGATAACAGCCTCGTACTGCTATCAACCATCGAATCCTGTATCAACGTCAGCCTCTCGCTCATGGATAGCTGTGATGCCTGCAGATCCATCACACTACGCTCTGTCGATGCTCTAAGATCAGTGACGCCCCGCTCTGTCCTCTCAGTCATATCCCTGAGCTGCATAATGCTGCAGTTGAGCGTATCCAATCGTGCTATGAGCGCAGCATCGTCCATCTGGTGCTGCTCCTGGATCCATCGTAGCAGCTCATCACGGACAGACTCCACCATCTGCTGGACTCGGACAGACTCCTGGGAGGGCTGTGGGCCATGTACACTAGCAGGGGAGATCCTAGAGGAATGTGTAGCAACTAGGGCGGTATAGGATTCTGTACCGTAGTACGTACCCCTGTGGAGACCACCAGCGACGGTCACCCACAGCTCGTCCTCCGACGGAGCTGGAGCGGGCTACGAGAAAGTACCGACCTCTCCCACAACAGGTGCACTAGCAGCCGCCTGCTCCTTAAGCCGTTGAAACTCGGCCTAGAAAGCATGGATACTCTATAACTTCTAATGTCTAATGTACTTATTATTACTAAATACATGAATATTTATTTGCATGCATATTTACTAAGTTATATCAAAACTAATACGAAGTATTAAAATTAATATATATAATTGTAATACTTACATAGGCCTGCTCCGCCCTCTCGTCAATAAGCTAATCGCCCTTCCGATGTGTGGCCAGGAGGACAATCACCATATTAGCATCACCACCCCTCTTTACCTGTAATTAAATATATCACCTTTTACTAATTTATCAGACTTGCATTAAAATAATATTTCTGAAATAAAAAGACATACCAGACGACGAAAATGTTCCGTCATTAGAATCGACCCACCGCACCACTTCGATCCCTGCTTCCTAGCCGCCTTGGCCTTCTCAGACTTTTCCTTGTACCTTGGCTCGTCGAATTGAGCCTTCATTGCAGTCCACTGATCAGGGGTGATCCAACCTTGGATCGGCTTTCCGGCAAGATCACGTTTCTTCTGATCATTAATAGAGTCGCGGATCAGCTTAGCAGCGACGAAAGGAAACATCCCCTCGATCATCTCGGCCCGGTACGGTGGATAGAAAAACATATCCTAGAAGAGTGCAAAGCAAATATTTATCAGTTATATATAATATACAAAAATTATATGATTCATGCTAAAAGCAAATATATTTTAACCTTGAAGCGCGCAAACCAGTGGGCCTTCCTCTCGTCCGAAGCATCAGAGTAGTTTATCCAAGGACCACCATAATCAGTCCTCAATAACTGGCCTAGGCGTCTCTGTACCGATGGGGGACGATATCTATACAGACATATTATATTCATGAGATAAGTTAATTTATGATAAACACAGGAAAAAATAATAAACCAAAACACTTATTTTGTACCGTCGGCCCAGATCTCCGTCCTCGTCTCCTCCGGAGGTGCGCATGTATCATCTGCCTGATACTGGCCGGCCGTCGACTCAGCCTCCTCCATCTGCTCATCTGTCTCCATCGTCATATCAGCAGGAGGAACGCTACACTCGGGAGCAGTCTCAGGCCTGGAACTACTCGTCCCAGGAGATATGTCACGTAGCGTCCTGGCAGGCGGAGGTACTGTTCGATACACAGGAGTACTGGGCGACGAGGATCCAGAGCCGGTACCAGTAGGAGGTACCGAAGGAGTAACCTGTCCTCTGCTAGTACCAGTAGGAGGTACCAAAGGAGAACCCCGTGCCCCACGTCGGAACGATCCACGACGACCTGTCATACCTGATAACAACATATGATGAGATACAATAAATAATAGAGAGTAGAAATATGAAAGTACAACAAAGACAAGATAATAACCAAGACAACATATAATGATATATTTTACAAAAAATATCTAAGTCCAGATAGTATATTCTACAAGAAACATCTAAGTTCAGATAGTATATTCTACAAGAAACATCTAGGTTCAGATAGTACATTCTACAAGAAACATTTAAGTCCAGATAGTACATTTTATAAGAAACATCTAAGTTCAGATAGTAACCAAAACTAGATAATAACCAACTCTACATAATAAAAAATGAAAGTACATCTCTCTTAATCATCTTCAGAATATTCATCTTGTTCGTCTTCCTCAACCTCATCTTCCTCTTCCTCTTCCTCATCCTCCTCCTCCTCATCTTCACTTTCATCTTCGCCTTCGTCGGCTTCGTCTTCCTCTTCGGATAATTCTACATCTTCTATATTAGTCATGTAATGCATAACTTCTGTGGAGTCCACATCAACAATATTGGTTACAAGAGGTAGCTCGTCCTTCGGATAAGCCTTTTCGTCAACATTAAAAGTATCTCTAGATTTAGTCTTGCATACTGCCCACCAGTCAGACTTTGTTGCTCCCCGTCTCGGATAAGCTGCGAAGTACACGAGCTGAGCCTTAGTTGATAGGACAAATGGTTCGTAGCCTTAATATCTGCGCTTGTAGTTTATATCCACAAGACCATGCTTGTCAATTTTTCAACCTTGATTTTCAATCGAATCGAACCATTCACACTTGAATAACACAATCTTTGCTGGTTCTCTGCCATAATTATATGTCAACTCCACAATCTCTCGCAAGATGCCAAAAAAATTATTTCCTGGATCGACGTCTTTGTAGTTCGAAGATTTGATACACAAACAATTATTTTTTGTGGAATCAAGATCCAGGAAGCTGTCTCTGATCGGAGCATTTGTCGACTCGAACCTAAAGCCATTTATACAGTAACTTGGCCATATTTTAACGGCAATAATTGGTCCCTTGGCAAGAGTTCTAATTAATTCAATCTCGGGTGAAATTAGACGATCGACCTGAATACCAAAGAAGAGATAGTAAGTTATTTATTGTCATGTTGCATTATAAGAGACCAGTAATTACTTAGTTACTTACATATTCGCTCAACCAAGAAGGAAAATGACATCTCATTTCTTGTTCTAATTCATCGTCTGTTAGGTAGGGTCTAACCGACCTCAACTCATCATTATACGTACTGAAAAACAACAACGAATAAACCGCTGATTAGTAGTATAATATTAGCTTATACTATTATATTGAGATGACGTAAACCAGCTCATCATTAATTATATACCCCTCTAGCTTCTCCACTTCATCCTCGTCGTAATTGAGTAATATATACAACTGAGCAGCCCTTAGCTCTTCGTCATTCAAATATCTCTTCTTCATTTTTTTCGAAGGCTTTCCGGACGCATTAAATACTTTCAGTATTCCATCATTAGATTCTTGATATCCGTCGTCATTTTTCGGAGCCCTCGTTTTATTTGTAGCAACATGAGGTTTGAAATATGTCGAGCAGAAGTTTGTAATATCCTCGAGAATATAGGCTTCACAAATAGAACCCTCGACCCGAGCATTGTTTTTCACCTTCCTCTTTAGGTGGTTCAAATGCCACTCAAACGGGTACATCCACTGATAACCGATGGGCCCACCAACACGTGCCTCGTAGAAAAGATGAATTGGCAAATGCTCCATGGAGTCGAAGAATCCAGGAGGAAATATCTTCTCGAGCTTGCACAGTGTTACCACAATATTGTTCTCCTGCTTTTCTAGACGATCGACGAGCAACTTAGTAGAACAAAGATCTCTGAATAATATGCTAAGCTCGATCAATAGATCCCAAACAACCTGTCACGACCCGCACCCGCTATAAGGGCACGTGCACGTGACAACACCCAGCCCTTACCGTAGAAACGGCATGGAACGCTGTAGGTTTTCTACTCTAATAACAGTTTATATATATATCAAAAACCTGTCGAGAATATGGTCAACTCCGAACGGAGGACAAGCAATGAATATATATGAGTGCTCAATCACAACTCTAAGATGATAAAGTAAAGACTGAAAGATAAGGACAACAAGACGATAAAATATAACCTGTCAAGTCCAATACAAGAATATATAAGTCCAAGTCTCTAATACAATCCAAAATAATAACAGTCTCAAAAGTAGCTGGAGACAAGGTCCAGTACAAAAGACCTACTCTAATTAAGCAATAGGTAAAGTCTCGTCAGGCGGAGCTAAGCCCTGCTGGACCAAGGTCTCCAAGTCTAGGCCCACTACGTCATCCGGACCGTAGTAGGTACAGTAATCTCCCTCATCAGTATCTGTAATATTTTGTCAACATATCCAGTCAGGATGGAACGAGTACAATCTACTAACAACAGTTCACAAGATATGACAAAAGCTATAAGACTGTAAATAGAGAGTATATACAAGAAAATCATGGAATGTACATGTGAGTATCATGGCAAGGTAAGCTGTAAATCTAGAGCTAGAACAAGGCAAATAAACTGATCATGGCATGTACAAGAATCAAGAATCATATGTCTAGGTGTGTGAGTACTAGCTACAATATATGGCCGGCTTGGGAACTTGCACAAATAGTAACAAGCCTGGCTAATCATACGTGGGGTGTATGATCAACACTCACAATCAATAGGTGCACAATGGGTGCACAATAGGCTTTGACCACATATCTACACTAATACTCCCCGCCCCCGACTGGTAGAGTGGATCCAAGCAAGACACGTTATGACACGGGATTCTACGAGAAGGGAGCAAGTCTCCTCGAGAATCGGTGTCCATATATTGTACAAAAACTACAAGGGTCTTGCACAAGATATACCAAGATAACGAGGAATAACATCTCATATCGGGATCCATGAATACCAATCCGTGTGACCAATGTGTCGATAACAATTATATCTACACTAATTACATGAATTATAACAATCATCGTAAATTAAAAAAGTGTCAGAGAATGTACTCGCATGTAATATGATATGATATGTCAACGAGATCCAATGCTGCGTCTCGAGGACCTATAGAGAACAAGACGTATCAATACTATGTTTAGAAAGTAAAGTCAAATCAAATTAAACCCTATTAAGTCATTCTAGGTCAAGACAAGTCTAGTTGGGTCAACTTTGGTCATGGAAGAGTATTGGAAGTCAATCCGAATCAAACTAGGTCAAAAGTTGACTTTCAGTTGACTTTTGGTCAACGGGTCAACTCCGGTCAACTCTAGGTCAACCCTAGGTTAATCCTAGGTCAATGGTGACTAACAATTGACTTTTGGTCAACTGTCCAAGTTTAATGGAATTTGGAACTAAATTGGGTAAAGTGTTGACCCATAGTTGACTTTTGGTCTAAAAAGTCAACCGTGGTCAACCAAGGTCAAGACTAGGTCTAGGCGACTATTTCTAATTATTACCAACCCTTACAACCCATATCCAAGCCTATCTTGGACTTCTAAACCCGTATCTTGGCCGTAGGCCAATATCCTAATTTACCCTTTTCTAAGGTAAATCTCTAGCCTAGGTGAAAACCAAGTTAGCCTACCTACGCTTGGTATTTTGACCCGTGCTCCCTAGGATAGTATGATACTAGCCTATACATTCGTTACCTATCAAGATACCTAGGTAAAGTGGACGTCTAGTCCATCTTACGGTCCATTGCCGATATCTTGAATATCTCAAGATACGCAATGGTACGGCGTGATACCGGCGTCCTATAACCCCGATTTCAACTCGTGAGCCTACCCGCAAAGTCTAATTTATATAATCTAGGTCTTCCCCAAGTTTCATCTCATTCCGACACTCAGAGCTCCGTTTCACCCTTTCACCCAAAATCCGACTCATTCTAAATTCCTATTCTTCTCCTTCTCCTTCTAATTTCTATTCTTCTAACTCTTTTCTCCTAATTCTTCCTATTCTTCATCTTCTAATTTCCTCTTCTCATTCTTCTTCTTAACTCTTCTTCTAACTTCTTATTTCCTATTCTTCCTCTAATTCTTCTTCTAACCTCTTCTTCCTATTCTCTTCCTAATCTAATTTCCTCTTCTTCTCTTCTTCTTCTAATCTCTTCTTCTTAACTTCTAACTATATAACTGTAACACCCAGTTTTCCAGATGAGGGTATTTTTGAAATTTTGTAATTATTATTATTATTCATTGATATTTATTTCACATTAAGATTTTTGGTAATTTTTAATAATTTTTAAACTATTTAAAACTGGTTTAAGTCATGACTTGTGATTTTGATGTGCTGCTAGTGAAACCTGAGAGACTGCATGACCTAGAGCCTAACCACGTCATTAGGATGATTTAATTGTTATTTTTAGCGTAGGAGTATTTGGTCATTTTGACTTATTTGAATTATTTGGTGAATTGTTGAATTGGTGAATTTCTGATTGACTTGACTTGTTGAGACCTAGTGAGCTAGCCTAGAAGCTAACCCTAGTCATGGTGACCCTAGTCAAACTTAGGTTAACCTATTTTTAGTCATTAGAAACTAATTTTAGATTGAGGGGATTTGGTTTAGTGCATTTAAGTCATGGTTCAGGGTTTCATGAAATGACTTATGGCTAAATGATTTATTTTGATCATGACTTGGCCCATGGCCCACAACTAGAAGCCGTAACCCTAACCAAACCCTAAATGACCAGCCATAGGGATCCCCACCCTATATAAACACTTATTCTCTAGGGCTTGCCTCCTTCTTTCATTCATTTCAACATTGGAGAAGGAAAGGTATTGTCCCTCTTGCAAAAATCCCCATAAATCCATTTTAATTCCTTTTTTATCCTAGTTTCTTGCATTAGAACCTATCACTCTCCTATTTTCTGATTTCTGAGTTTAATCACAGCCTTGGGTCAATTTGGAGCTTGTGGCACCAAGAGGAAGAATCCCCCATTTGAGGCTTTTCTAAGCTTTTTTGCACACATAGGTAAAACCCTCTAAATTGATTCAAACTTCAGTTTTCTTTGCATATAGGGCTAGATCTAGGAGTCCCCTAGGTGTCCCTAAAATTTGGGTGATTTTTGTGTCCGTTTGGTGTCCGTATCGGACACGTGTCGTAGTGTTGTGTAGGTATTCGATAGAATGCCTCAATAGATTGAATGTTATTATTTTTCGAAACAAATTATATATTTGGATAGCTCTTGATATGTAGATTATGTTTGTACTTGTCTGAACACGATTTGAGTTGGTTTTCGTGTCCAAAACTGGACACGAACGCGTGCACGAGGACACCGTGCAGTGCCCTGCTGCTCGGGGTCGACACAGGACACGACACGGCCCCTCGTGAAACGATTTTTGGAGAGCACGAGGGGGCAACCTCTGTCACCACTCTCCCAAAATTTGGGGTGATTTCGTGGAGTATTCGCAAAGAAATCGCATTCGCACGGGTTTTGTACTGGACTGCTCACACACGAAAACCGCGTCTGATACGCACTTTTTTCTTTGGACACGGCTTGACTGGACTCAATGCAGACACTTCACCACTTAGCCCTACTATGGGCGAACCCACGTGCACGAGCACGAGGCACGTGTCTCCTTGTGTCGAGAGCACGAGGCCACGACATGCGTGCACGAGGAATATCTATCCTATTTTCTGATACTTGCTATTTCTGAGATTTCGACACTGTTTGCATGAGATTTTTGACACGTGGACACACCTAGGATGGACACCTACCTGATAGGTTGTATCCATGTGTTGGCTGAGAACTCTATTTACTGATTTCCTGAGAGGCATTAGTTATAAATTGTTTTAGTATCATTCATGATTACATGTTTCAGCACATACCTCTTTGTGTATCAGTAAGTTTGGAGGTGAGAGTATAGGAGTACATATTATGTGTATTGGTGTGTCCAGGAGGGGGAAAAATTATGGAAACAGAAAGAAGAAGGCAGCAGCTTGTCCTGGCAGTGCATTGCATTGCCTGGCTTTACATTTGCAGCATACAGAAGGCAGCAGCTTGCCTTGGCTTTGCATTGCATTGCAGGTGCAGCAGTTTGCCCTGGCTTGCATTGCAGAGCAGTGGCATAGCAGCAGTAGGCAGCCACTACTGGCTTGACTTGACAGGGTTACTAGATTAGAGTTCAGGATAGTAACCTGAGAAATAGGTTGGGTTGGTTGATTATTAATCAGATTTTGCTGATTAGAAGTTAACTGAGATAAGTTTAGGTTGTTTCAATTCTTCCTGAGATTAGTTGTCCAGTAGGTTTGACTGAGAGTTGGGGTTGAAGGGCTAGGCCATTTCAATCTCAGGCTTGGGGATGAGTTTTAGTCCACCCCCCTTTTTCTCCAAGCCTGTGATGTTAGATGAATATTTTTCAGGATGCTTGTACAGGTCCCTGTACATTCAGGTTGCAGGTGTTATAGGTATGTAGGTGGGTTCATTGGGTATTTGTGGGTTAGAGGTTAGCTCATGGTGTGTGGTTGCATTTGTATCAGCCTTGACATGTGTATAAGTCATAGACACTTTTCTTTAGACACCATTGTTCTCAGTTTAACCCACTGTTTAGATTAACACATGGACACAATGCTCAGTCCAGTCCTACTGGCATTTGACACAACCTTCATCCCAATTCCTTCTAAGGTTCATATCATGATTGAGGCAGGTATTAGCTAGGTGTAGAGGGTCAGCCCTATACTAGATATTCAGTCCCCTGGTTATGTTTCAGTCCAATTTTTCCCCATTGGACAGCCCTTCCTCTTCTCTATAGTCTTATGTGTATACATATATGTTAGTTGTGTTGTGTAAATATTGTGTGTGGGTATCACTAGTGTCTAAATGTCCATATATCTATATATATGTATATATATGATATATAGCTTGTGTTGATATATATATGGTTGCTATATATATGGGAGGATTGTATAATGTGATAGAGGATATAGGATACTCTATGTGTTTGTGTTTAAGAGTTCTTGTGAGGGATACACCTATGCAGTATGTGATATGTATATCTATATGATACATGTGTTATATATATAAGAGGCTATATATATATATATATATATCTAGGACTATAGGCTTGGGATGTATGTATATACATTGTGTGGTAGATATATAGATGAGTTCTATATGGAAATACCTAGATAGGCTAGTAGTTGACCAAGTTGGACTCCTAATTTGACCAATCTGGATTTGGACCTAGTTTGACCTAGACAGTTGGCCAGGTTTGACTTAGAGTTGACTTTGACCTAGATTGGCTTAGAAATCATGTAGTTTGCATTGTAGCTTTCATTTCTCTTGTATTTTACATATCATGACCCATATTACTCTGTTTAGGACATTGTGACTCTGGTGCAGGCATCTGATATTACACTACTCTTTCAGAGTATCAGGCGAGTACATTCTCTGATAGTTCTCTCATTTATTTGTCAATTACTGTACTTCAGTTCTAGTTAGCTCTATGTGATTCTCTGTTACAAACACGTATTTTTATATCTGAATCCATGTATACGACACACATACTTACTCGTCTCACCTCTATTATTCGAATCACCATACGAATCACTATTCGAATCACCCTATTCGTATCTTCATATGTTGGTTGGACTTTTATTCGACTGATGTGTCAGACTTTGGATTCATTTGTATTAGATGGGCGGGGAAATACTTGATTAGACATGCGAACATTCCCACTATTCGAACCACCCCCTGTGAATATATTCAACGATAGCCATTCCACACCCGGCCAGGTGTGTGATGTGCCGGATTTACCCTTAGCCGTTTACATGTCTAACTAAGTATTTTAAAACACACTTGGAGAATTTATTCGAATCATTATTAGAACATCATGTGAATCACTATTCGTATCACCTTATTCGTATCACCTTATTCGATTCACCTTATTAGAATAATGATTAGAATTACATTCGACTCATCTTATATTAGATCCACATTGGGATTACACTCGACTCATATTGTACCATCTGAACTCATTATGTTATTCTAGTTCAGCTAGATTTTATTTTACAGTCTTCTTTGCTATGTTTCTCTTCTTGTTTAGTTACCTTACCTTCTTTGTACCTTAACTGCTCTCTACCTCATTACTCGTACAAACTGCCATATTCATCAATACAACTGTCTATAACTGCTTTATAGTTTTCTGTCATTTACTTGGGTTTACTAGATGAGATGTGCTCGTTCCTGTCCTGACTGGACCTGTTAAAAATTTTACAGATGTTTGCCATGAGGACACGTGCCCTACATGTTACTGCCCAGGAGATGGTTTGGCTACCTTTGGCCCCGACACTCAGGAGTGATCGGGATTTAGTTTAGTAGACTTGCATTTATTTTCATTAGAGCTTGTTGTATAGAATTGAGACTTGAGATGTATTTGAGATTCAGATGTTGTTATTATTTCAGTATTTACTTTTGTCTTCAAATTCTTAGTTACAATTCTGTGTTTCTTATCGTGCTTAGACTGTGATTGAGTTACACCATATCTTATACTTGTCCTCCGTTCGAAGTTGATCATGATGAGTACATTATATACTGCATAAGTTGATGGTTAGTTAGAGACTTAGAACAGCGTTCTACCGCCGACACTGCGGCGTAGGCTGGGCGCTGTTACGTACTCGTACCCTCACAGTGGATGCGGGTCGTGACACATTTTTAGTGGTGGTCCATGCAGGTCGAGAGTCGCATTAGTGCGATATCGTAGTAGTACAGCGACTTAGTTGTACTGCTGCGAGCCTGCGATAGGATTGAGAGATAGGCTTTACCGGAGAGGCACTTAATCACAGTTAGGAAAAATTCTGCTTTGAATCATGCCATCTACATATCGTACTGATTTGCCTTCTTTGAAATAACTGTCCTCCTTTGATATATCGATTCCTGCTCAGTATTGACTTCCTTGTTCGATCTGTCTTCAGGATAGTAGAGACACGATCACATCGCTCGGGTGCAGCAGTCGTTGTAGAGGGGACTGCCACCTCTCAGCCAGATCAGCAGGGTCAGGTGGATGCAGCTCCTGCCACCTCTGCCCATATTGAGACTGCAGCAGCAGCAGCTGGGGGTGTGCCTCCATCAGCTCGGGGGCTGGACCCAGTCATCCTAGAGATGGAGTTCCAGTAGCCGTCGCCTATAGGACACGTGGATGCGGCACAGATGTTCGCTTACTTCCAGCAGTTTATGGACCGACAGCAGGCTTGACAGGACCGAGGCATGGAGTTGGCCCTTACGGCAGTCGCAGCTCGACCAGTGATACAGCAGCCGAGGACACCGGAGATCGAGCAGTTTCAGAAGATGAGCCCCAGAGACTTTCTGGGGACAGAGGGGATCCTATATGCCGATGAGTGGATCGAGCATATAGAGGAGATCTTTCGCCTGGCCAGGATACCACCAGATCTTCAGATCGAGGCTGCAGCTAGCCGGATGCGAGATCTTGCTCGCACCTGGTATCAGTCAGACCCCAGGGTGGGAGTAGCTGGACAGACTTAGGAGGAGTTCAAGGGCTTCTTCAAGAAGAAGTTCTTTCCAGATTCAGCGCTTCGAGCCTTGGAGTCGCAGTTCGAGAGCTTAGTTCAGGGGAGCCTGTCAGTGGAGGAGTACGCTGGGGAGTTCGGCCGCCTCGACAGATTTGTAGAGGGTTTGAGCGAGACGGCGAAGGCCCAAAGGTTCCGAAAGGGTCTGGTCAAGGAAGTCAAGTCCTTGACCAAGGGCAACAGGGATGCCACTTTTGAGGAGATTTTGACGGAAGCCTTATTGGCTGAGGATGATCTTGAGCTTAGGCTCAAGAGGGGGCGAGACCCAGTTGGGGGCAGCAGCAGCGGAGGCCAGGCCAAGAGACCTCATGTACAGATTCAGCAGATGCAGGCACCGGTAATAGTACAGCAGGCACAGCATCAGCCTAGAGGGCAGGACCGCAAGGAGCAGCCTTGTGCTTACTGCAAGAGGGCAGGGCACGTTTGGGAGACTTGTTATAGGAGGCGGAAGGTTTGTCTGTTCTGTGGATCCGCTGCTCATCAGGTCAGGGATTGCCCTACTGCACCCGTATATGACGGAACACCGGGTCAGAGAGAGGGACCTAGGCCACTTGTAGCTCAGCACCAGAGGGGTGGAGCTTTCGCGATGGCAGCCGAGGAGACTGACGTTGCAGGTGATGGATTAGCAGGTTTGACCTTCTTGTTCTTCCTCCCCACTTCCATGTGTGATTTCCCTTAGTACCTGCCAGGATATTGCTTGTGATTACTAGATAGTGTAGCTACCCTGTTCAAGACTGTGGAATCACGACCAGTAGGATTGTATTGCTTCGACTTTGATTGCTTGGGGGTTTGACCTAGGAGAGGTGCGATCATCTTAATTTCGAGGACGAAATTTTTGTAAGGTGGGTAGGATTGTAACACCCAGTTTTTCAGATGAGGGTATTTTGAAATTTTGTAATTATTATTATTATTCATTGATATTTATTTCACATTAAGATTTTTGGTAATTTTTAATAATTTTTAAACTATTTAAAACTGGTTTAAGTCATGACTTGTGATTTTGATGTGCTGCTAGTGAAACCTGAGAGACTGCATGACCTAGAGCCTAACCACGTCATTAGGATGATTTAATTGTTATTTTTCGCCTAGGAGTATTTGGTCATTTTGACTTATTTGAATTATTTGGTGAATTGTTGAATTGGTGAATTTCTGATTGACTTGACTTGTTGAGACCTAGTGAGCTAGCCTAGAAGCTAACCCTAGTCATGGTGACCCTAGTCTAACTTAGGTTAACCTATTTTTAGTCATTAGAAACTAATTTTAGAATGAGGGGATTTGGTTTAGTGCATTTAAGTCATGGTTCATGGTTTCATGAAATGACTTATGGCTAAATGATTTATTTTGATCATGACTTAGCCCATGGCCCATAACTAGAAGCCTTAACCCTAACCAAACCCTAAATGACCAGCCATAGGGATCCCCACCCTATATAAACACTTATTCTCTAGGGCTTGCCT
This sequence comes from Iris pallida, assembly GCA_029216955.1. Lineage (NCBI taxonomy): Eukaryota > Viridiplantae > Streptophyta > Magnoliopsida > Asparagales > Iridaceae > Iris > Iris pallida. The sequence goes on along the minus strand of JANAVB010011198.1, from coordinate 1,523,568 downwards.
CCTTCTTTCATTTATTTCAACATTGGAGAAGGAAAGGTATTGTCCCTCTTGCAAAAATCCCCATAAATCCATTTTAATTCCTTTTTGATCCTAGTTTCTTGCATTAGAACCTAACACTCTCCTATTTTCTGATTTCTGAGTTTAATCACAGCCTTGGGTCAATTTGGAGCTTGTGACACCAAGAGGAAGAATCCCCCATTTGAGGCTTTTCCAAGCTTTTTTGTACACAAAGGTAAAACCCTCTAAATTGATTCAAACTTCAGTTTTCTTTGCTTGTAGGGCTAGATCTAGGAGTCCCCAAGGTGTCCCTGAAATTTGGGTGATTTTCGTGTCCGTTTGGTGTCCGTATCGGACACGTGTCGTAGTGTTGTGTAGGTGTTCGATAGAATGCCTCAATGGATTGAATGTTATTATTTTTCGAAACAAATTATATATTTGGATAGCTCTTGATATGTAGATTATGTTTGTACTTGTCTGAACACGATTTGAGTTGGTTTTCGTGTCCAAAACTGGACACGAACGCGTGCACGAGGACACCGTGCAGTGCCCTACTGCTCGGGGTCGACACAGGACACGACACGGCCCCTCGTGACACAATTTTTGGAGAGCACGAGGGGGCAACCTCTGTCACCACTCTCCCAAAATTTGGGGTGATTTCGTGGAGTATTCGCGAAGAAATTGCGTTCGCACGGGTTTTGTACTTGACTGCTCACACACGAAAACCGCGTCTGATACGCACTTTTTTCTTTGGACACGGCTTGACTGGACTCAATGCAGACACTTCACCACTTAGCCCTACTATAGGCGAACCCACGTGCACGAGCACGAGGCACGTGTCTCCTTGTGTCGAGAGCACGAGGCCACGACACGCGTGCACGAGGAATATCTATCCTATTTTCTGATACTTGCTATTTCTGAGATTTTGACACTGTTTGCATGAGATTTTTGACACGTGGACACACCTAGGATGGACACCTACCTGATAGACACCTCTGCACACGAGTTTTGGGTTCCATTGGGTTTTTGGATTTTCGAATTTGGGCTTTCACATTTCAGTCATTGTTTTGTTTAATGAACTGTTATACTGTTTCAAGATCCTGAGTTTATATTCAATGTAAACTAATTTTTCTGATGTTTTATTTACCATTTTGATTCCTATACATGTGTATTAGTTCCTACTAGATAGGATTTACATAGTAGTTTAGGTTTTATGTTCAAGTATGGATTTTTGGGTGTGGGAATGGGCTGTTCACATTGACTGATACCCATTCCCAGTTGACAGTTCGAATATAGTTTTATTTTGAGAAATTCATATGTGTTAATGTCTTGAATGATTAAATGGAATGTTGGTTCACTAATCCATCCCTGGATTGACCTGCCATGAATAGGTCTTATGTTTAGCATGAGTATTGTTTGAATTGAGCATGTGGGGCCTTGAATGGACTGGACTGATACACACAGTCCAGAAAATCCTGAAATTCCATTTCTTTTGTAAACGGATCTTCATGTCAATAATTCTATGATATTTCATCACCACAGTTTTCACTTTAGCCTTGTTCTCAGGATTTTCCTGAGAACTCACAGTGTATCACACAACCTTAGGCATGTATCACACTCTCATCTCACAACCTATCACCCTCTTTGACACTGTCACACATAGACACTGTTTTGACACTGAGATCACTCCACACACACACACATATGTTAGACTTAGCTAAATAGGTTGTATCCATGTGTTGGCTGAGAACTCTATTTACTGATTTCCTGAGAGGCATTAGTTATAAATTGTTTTAGTATCATTCATGATTACATGTTTCAGCCCATACCTCTTTGTGTATCAGTAAGTTTGGAGGTGAGAGTATAGGAGTACATATTATGTGTATTGGTGTGTCCAGGAGGGGGAAAAATTATGGAAACAGAAAGAAGAAGGCAGCAGCTTGTCCTGGCAGTGCATTGCATTGCCTGGCTTTACATTTGCAGCATGCAGAAGGCAGCAGCTTGCCTTGGCTTTGCATTGCATTGCAGGTGCAGCAGTTTGCCCTGGCTTGTATTGCAGAGCAGTGGCATAGCAGCAGTAGGCAGCCACTACTGGCTTGACTTGACAGGGTTACTAGATTAGAGTTCAGGATAGTAACCTGAGAAATAGGTTGGGTTGGTTGATTATTAATCAGATTTTGCTGATTAGAAGTTAACTGAGATAAGTTTAGGTTGTTTCAATTCTTCCTGAGATTAGTTGTCCAGTAGGTTTGACTGAGAGTTGGGGTTGAAGGGCTAGGCCATTTCAATCTCAGGCTTGGGGATGAGTTTTAGTCCACCCCCCTTTTTCTCCAAGCCTGTGATGTTAGATGAATATTTTTCAGGATGCTTGTACAGGTCCCTGTACATTCAGGTTGCAGGTGTTATAGGTATGTAGGTGGGTTCATTGGGTATTTGTGGGTTAGAGGTTAGCTCATGGTGTGTGGTTGCATTTGTATCAGCCTTGACATGTGTATAAGTCATAGACACTTTTCTTTAGACACCATTGTTCTCAGTTTAACCCACTGTTTAGATTAACACATGGACACAATGCTCAGTCCAGTCCTACTGGCATTTGACACAACCTTCATCCCAATTCCTTCTAAGGTTCATATCATGATTGAGGCAGGTATTAGCTAGGTGTAGAGGGTCAGCCCTATACTAGATATTCAGTCCCCTGGTTAAGTTTCAGTCCAATTTTTCCCCATTGGACAGCCCTTCCTCTTCTCTATAGTCTTATGTGTATACATATATGTTAGTTGTGTTGTGTAAATATTGTGTGTGGGTATCACTAGTGTCTAAATGTCCATATATCTATATATATGTATATATATGATATATAGCTTGTGTTGATATATATATGGTTGCTATATATATGGGAGGATTGTATAATGTGATAGAGGATATAGGATACTCTATGTGTTTGTGTTTAAGAGTTCTTGTGAGGGATACACCTATGCAGTATGTGATATGTATATCTATATGATACATGTGTTATATATATGAGAGGCTATATATATATATCTAGGACTATAGGCTTGGGATGTATGTATATACATTGTGTGGTAGATATATAGATGAGTTCTATATGGAAATACCTAGATAGGCTAGTAGTTGACCAAGTTGGACTCCTAATTTGACCAATCTGGATTTGGACCTAGTTTGACCTAGACAGTTGGCCAGGTTTGACTTAGAGTTGACTTTGACCTAGATTGGCTTAGAAATCATGTAGTTTGCATTGTAGCTTTCATTTCTCTTGTATTTTACATATCATGACCCATATTACTCTGTTTAGGACATTGTGACTCTGGTGCAGGCATCTGATATTACACTACTCTTTCAGAGTATCAGGCGAGTACATTCTCTGATAGTTCTCTCATTTATTTGTCAATTACTGTACTTCAGTTCTAGTTAGCTGTATGTGATTCTCTGTTATAAACACGTATTTTTATATCTGAATCTATGTATACGACACACATACTTACTCGTCTCACCTCTATTATTCGAATCACCATACGAATCACTATTCGAATCACCCTATTTGTATCTTCATATGTTGGTTGGACTTTTATTCGACTGATGTGTCGGACTTTGGATTCATTTGTATTAGATGGGCGGAGAAATACTTGATTAGACATGTGAACATTTCTACTATTCGAACCACCCCCTGTGAATATATTCGAACGATAGCCATTCCACACCCGGCCAGGTGTGTGATGTGCCGGATTTACCCTTAGCCGTTTACATGTCTAACTAAGTATTTTAAAACACACTTGGAGAATTTATTCGAATCATTATTAGAACATCATGTGAATCACTATTCGTATCACCTTATTCGTATCACCTTATTCGATTCACCTTATTAGAATAATGATTAGAATTATATTCGGCTCATCTTATATTAGATCCACATTGGGTTTACACTCGACTCATATTGTACCATCTGAACTCATTATGTTATTCTAGTTCAGCTAGATTTTATTTTACAGTCTTCTTTACTATGTTTCTCTTCTTATTTAGTTACCTTACCTTCTTTGTACCTTAACTGCTCTCTACCTCATTACTCGTACAAACTGCCATATTCATCAATACAACTGTCTATAACTGCTTTATAGTTCTCTGTCATTTACTTGGGTTTACTAGATGAGATGTGCTCGTTCCTGTCCTGACTGGACCTGTTGAAAATTTTACAGATGTTTGCCATGAGGACACGTGCCCTACATGTTACTGCCCAGGAGATGGTTTGGCTACCTTTGGCCCCGACACTCAGGAGTGATCGGGATTTAGTTTAGTAGACTTGCATTTATTTTCATTAGAGCTTGTTGTATAGAATTGAGACTTGAGATGTATTTGAGATTCAGATGTTGTTATTATTTCAGTATTTACTTTTGTCTTCAAATTCTTAGTTACAATTCTGTGTTTCTTATCGTGCTTAGACTGTGATTGAGTTACACCATATCTTATACTTGTCCTCCGTTCGGAGTTGATCATGATGAGTACATTATATACTGCATGAGTTGATGGTTAGTTAGAGACTTAGAACAGCGTTCTACCGCCGACACTGCGGCGTAGGCTGGGCGCTGTTACGTACTCGTACCCTCACAGTGGGTGCGGGTCGTGACACGTTTTTAGTGGTGGCCCATGCAGGTCGAGAGTCGCATTAGTGCGATATCGTAGTAGTACGGCGACTTAGTTGTACTGCTGCGAGCCTGCGATAGTATTGAGAGATAGGCTTTACCGGAGAGGCACTCAATCACAGTTAGGAAAAATTCTGCTTTGAATCATGCCATCTACATATCGTACTGATTTGCCTTCTTTGAAATAACTATCCTCCTTTGATATATCGATTCCTGCTCAGTATTGACTTCCTTGTTCGATCTGTCTTCAGGATGGTGGAGACACGATCACATCGCTCGGGTGCAGCAGTCGTTGTAGAGGGGACTGCCACCTCTCAGCCAGATCAGCAGGGTCAGGTAGATGCAGCTCCTGCCACCTCTACCCATATTGAGACTGCAGCAGCAGCAGCTGGGGGTGTGCCTCCATCAGCTCGGGGGCAGGACCCAGTCATCCCAGAGATGGAGTTCCAGCAGCCGCCGCCTACAGGACACGTGGATGCGGCACAGATGTTCGCTTACTTCCAGCAGTTTATGGACCGGCAGCAGGCCCGATAGGACCGAGGCATGGAGTTGGCCCTTACGGCAGTCGCAGCTCGACCAGTGATACAGCAGCCGAGGACACCGGGGATCGAGCAGTTTCAGAAGATGAGCCCCAGAGACTTTTTGGGGACAGAGGGGATCCTATATGCCGATGAGTGGATCGAGCATATAGAGGAGATCTTCCGCCTGGCCAGGATACCACCAGATCTTCAGATCGAGGCCGCAGCTAGCCGGATGCGAGATCTTGCTCGCACCTGGTATCAGTCAGACCCCAGGGTAGGAGTAGCTGGACAGACTTGGGAGGAGTTCAAGGGCTTCTTCAAGAAGAAGTTCTTTCCAGATTCAGCGCTTCGAGCCTTGGAGTCGCAGTTCGAGAGCTTGGTTCAGGGGAGCCTTTCAGTGGAGAAGTACGCTGGGGAGTTCGGCTGCCTCGGCAGATTTGTAGAGGGTTTGAGCGAGACGACGAAGGCCCAAAGGTTCCGAAAGGGTCTGGTCAAGGAAGTCAAGTCCTTGACAAAGGGCAACAGGGATGCCACTTTTGAGGAGATTTTGACGGGAGCCTTATTGGCTGAGGATGATCTTGAGCTTAGGCTCAAGAGGGGGCGAGACCCAGTTGGGGGCAGCAGCAGCGGAGGCCAGGCCAAGAGGCCTCATGTACAGATTCAGCAGATGCAGGCACCGATAAGAGTACAGCAGGCACAGCATCAGCCTAGAGGACAGGACCGCAAGGAGCAGCCTTGTGCTTACTGCAAGAGGGCAGGGCACGTTTGGGAGACTTGTTATAGGAGGCGGATGGTTTGTCTGTTCTGTGGATCCGCTGCTCATCAGGTCAGGGATTGCCCTACTGCACCCGTATATGACGGAACACCGGGTCAGAGAGAGGGACCTAGGCCACCTGTAGCTCAGCACCAGAGGGGTGGAGCTTTCGCGATGGCAGCCGAGGAGACTGACGTTGCAGGTGATGGATTAGCAGGTTTGACCTTCTTGTTCTTCCTTCCTACTTCCATGTGTGATTTTCCTTAGTACCTGCCAGGATATTGCTTGTGATTGCTAGATAGTGTAGCTACCCTGTTCGAGACTGTGGAATCATGACCAGTAGGATTGTATTGCTTCGACTTTGATTGCTTGGAGGTTTGACCTAGGAGAGGTGCGATCATCTTAATTTCGAGGACGAAATTTTTATAAGGTGGGTAGGATTGTAACACCCAGTTTTCCAGATGAGGGTATTTTTGAAATTTTGTAATTATTATTATTATTCATTGATATTTATTTCACATTAAGATTTTTGGTAATTTTTAAACTATTTAAAACTGGTTTAAGTCATGACTTGTGATTTTGATGTGCTGCTAGTGAAACCTGAGAGACTGTATGACCTAGAGCCTAACCACGTCATTAGGATGATTTAATTGTTATTTTTAGCCTAGGAGTATTTGGTCATTTTGATTTATTTGAATTATTTGGTGAATTGTTGAATTGGTGAATTTCTGATTGACTTGACTTGTTGAGACCTAGTGAGCTAGCCTAAAAGCTAACCCTAGTCATGGTGACCCTAGTCTAACTTAGGTTAACCTATTTTTAGTCATTAGAAACTAATTTTAGAATGAGGGGATTTGGTTTAGTGCATTTAAGTCATGGTTCATGGTTTCATGAAATGACTTATGGCTAAATGATTTATTTTGATCATGACTTGGCCCATGGCCCATAACTAGAAGCCCTAACCCTAACCAAACCCTAAATGACCAGCCATAGGGATCCCCACCCTATATAAACACTTATTCTCTAGGGCTTGCCTCCTTCTTTCATTCATTTCAACATTGGAGAAGGAAAGGTATTGTCCCTCTTGCAAAAATCCCCATAAATCCATTTTAATTCCTTTTTGATCCTAGTTTCTTGCATTAGAACCTAACACTCTCCTATTTTCTGATTTCTGAGTTTAATCACAACCTTGGGTCAATTTGGAGCTTGTGGCACCAAGAGGAAGAATCCCCCATTTAAGGCTTTTCCAAGCTTTTTTGCACACATAGGTAAAACCCTCTAAATTGATTCAAACTTCAGTTTTCTTTGCATGTAGGGCTAGATCTAGGAGTCCCCTAGGTGTCCCTGAAATTTGGGTGATTTTCGTGTCCGTTTGGTGTCCGTATCGGACACGTGTCGTAGTGTTGTGTAGGTGTTCGATAGAATGCCTCAATGGATTGAATGTTATTATTTTTCGAAACAAATTATATATTTGGATAGCTCTTGATATGTAGATTATGTTTGTACTTGTCTGAACACGATTTGAGTTGGTTTTCGTGTCCAAAATTGGACACGAACGCGTGCACGAGGACACCGTGCAGTGCCCTGCTGCTCGGGGTCGACACAGGACACGACACGGCCCCTCGTGACACGATTTTTGGAGAGCACGAGGGGGCAACCTCTGTCACCACTCTCCCAAAATTTGGGGTGATTTCGTGGAGTATTCGCGAAGAAATCGCGTTCGCACGGGTTTTGTACTGGACTGCTCACACACGAAAACCGCGTCTGATACGCACTGTTTTCTTTGGACACGGCTTGACTGGACTCAATGCAGACACTTCACCACTTAGCCCTACTATAGGCGAACCCACGTGCACGAGCACGAGGCACGTGTCTTCTTGTGTCGAGAGCACGAGGCCACGACACGCGTGCACGAGGAATATCTATCCTATTTTCTGATACTTGCTATTTCTGAGATTTTGACACTGTTTGCATGAGATTTTTGACACGTGGACACACCTAGGATGGACACCTACCTGATAGACACCTCTGCACACGAGTTTTGGGTTCTATTGGGTTTTTGGATTTTCGAATTTGGGCTTTCACGTTTCAGTCATTGTTTTGTTTAATGAACTGTTATACTGTTTCAAGATCCTGAGTTTATATTCAATGTAAACTGATTTTTCTGATGTTTTATTTACCATTTTGATTCCTATACATGTGTATTAGTTCCTACTAGATAGGATTTACATTGTAGTTTAGGTTTTATGTTCAAGTATGGATTTTTGGGTGTGGGAATGGGCTGTTCACATTGACTGATACCCATTCCCAGTTGACAGTTCGAATATAGTTTTATTTTGAGAAATTCATATGTGTTAATGTCTTGAATGATTAAATGGAATGTTGGTTCACTAATCCATCCCTAGATTAACCTGCCATGAATGGGTCTTATGTTTAGCATGAGTATTGTTTGAATTGAGCATGTGGGGCCTTGAATGGACTGGACTGATACACACAGTCCAGGAAATTCTGAAATTCCATTTCTTTTGTAAACTGATCTTCATGTCAATAATTCTATGATATTTCATCACCACTGTTTTCACTTTAGCCTTGTTCTCAGGATTTTCCTGAGAACTCACAGTGTATCACACAACCTTAGGCATGTATCACACTCTCATCTCACAACCTATCACCCTCTTTGACACTGTCACACATAGACACTGTTTTGATACTGAGATCACTCGACACACACACACATATGTTAGACTTAGCTAAATAGGTTGTATCCATGTGTTGGCTGAGAACTCTATTTACTGATTTCCTGAGAGACATTAGTTATAAATTGTTTTAGTATCATTCATGATTACATGTTTCAGCCCATACCTCTTTGTGTATCAGTAAGTTTGGAGGTGAGAGTATAGGAGTACATATTATGTGTATTGGTGTGTCCAGGAGGGGGAAAATTGTGGAAACAAAAAGAAGAAGGCAGCAGCTTGCCCTGGCAGTGCATTGCATTGCCTGGCTTTACATTTGCAGCATGCAGAAGGCAGCAGCTTGCCTTGGCTTTGCATTGCATTACAGGTGCAGCAGTTTGCCCTGGCTTGCATTGTAGAGCAGTGGCATAGCAGCAGTAGGCAGCCACTACTGGCTTGACTTGACAGGGTTACTAGATTAGAGTTCAGGATAGTAACCTGAGAAATAGGTTGGGTTGGTTGATTATTAATCAGATTTTGCTGATTAGAAGTTAACTGAGATAAGTTTAGGTTGTTTCAATTCTTCCTGAGATTAGTTGTCCAGTAGGTTTGACTGAGAGTTGGGGTTGAAGGGCTAGGCCATTTCAATCTCAGGCTTGGGGATGAGTTTTAGTCCACCCCCCTTTTTCTCCAAGCCTGTGATGTTAGATGAATATTTTTCAGGATGCTTGTACGGGTCCCTGTACATTCAGGTTGCAGGTGTTATAGGTATGTAGGTGGGTTCATTGGGTTTTTGTGGGTTAGAGGTTAGCTCATGGTGTGTGGTTGCATTTGTATCAGCCTTGACATGTGTATAAGTTATAGACACTTTTCTTTAGACACCATTGTTCTCAGTTTAACCCACTGTTTAGATTAACACATGGACACAATGCTCAGTCCAGTCCTACTGGCATTTGACACAACCTTCATCCCAATTCCTTCTAAGGTTCATATCATGATTGAGGCAGGTATTAGCTAGGTGTAGAGGGTCAGCCCTATACTAGATATTCAATCCCTGGTTATGTTTCAGTCCAATTTTTCCCCATTGGACAGCCCTTCCTCTTCTCTATGGTCTTATGTGTATACATATATGTTAGTTGTGTTGTGTAAATATTGTGTGTGGGTATCACTAGTGTCTAAATGTCCATATATCTATATATATGTATATATATGATATATAGCTTGTGTTGATATATATATGGTTGCTATATATATGGGAGGATTGTATAATGTGATAGAGGATATAGGATACTCTATGTGTTTGTGTTTAAGAGTTCTTGTGAGGGATACACCTATGCAGTATGTGATATGTATATCTATATGATACATGTGTTATATATATAAGAGGCTATATATATATATATCTAGGACTATAGGCTTGGGATGTATGTATATACATTGTGTGGTAGATATATAGATGAGTTCTATATGGAAATACCTAGATAGGCTAGTAGTTGACCAAGTTGGACTCCTAATTTGACCAATCTGGATTTGGACCTAGTTTGACCTAGACAGTTGGCCAGGTTTGACTTAGAGTTGACTTTGACCTAGATTGGCTTAGAAATCATGTAGTTTGCATTGTAGCTTTCATTTCTCTTGTATTTTACATATCATGACCCATATTACTCTGTTTAGGACATTGTGACTCTGGTGCAGGCATCTGATATTATACTACTCTTTCAGAGTATCAGGCGAGTACATTCTCTGATAGTTCTCTCATTTATTTGTCAATTACTGTACTTCAGTTCTAGTTAGCTATATGTGATTCTCTGTTACAAACACGTATTTTTATATCTGAATCCATGTATACGACACACATACTTACTCGTCTCACCTCTATTATTCGAATCACCATACGAATCACTATTCGAATCACCCTATTCGTATCTTCATATGTTGGTTGGACTTTTATTCGACTGATGTGTCGGACTTTGGATTCATTTGTATTAGATGGGCGGGGAAATAATTAAGCCATTGAAGTATGGTTTATGGTTTCTAACCTAGTTAGGATGGTATGTGGGCCAATCCCAGCTAGTATGTGGGTCCCACTAGTGTCCAGACTACCCGGGTCTCCAACTTAAGTCCGAATTGGGTAAAATTCAAACTAAATCAAATCAATCCCTAAAAATCATATAAAATCAAATAAAATTCCTAAAAATTATAAAACTTGAAAAATGATGAAAATACCCCTAATTCGAAAATTGGGGGTGACACAACCTGGGATAAGAATTCTTGAAATACAATCGGAATTAACCTCTCCATGAATACGTGACAATCATGGCTCTTCATACCTGCCAGTTTGTTCTTCTTGAGGTCGACGCATCTTCTCAAGTTTGAAACATACCCGTCTGGAAATTTTAGACCTTGAATCCACCTACAAAGTCTCACTTTATCCTCCTTCTCCAGTGAGAAAATTGCCTTAGGCTGCTTCAACTTTCCATTCCCCTCCTCTATCAAATGCAATGCAGGACGTCTACATATTTCTTCCAAGTCCAATCTAGCCTTTGGATTGTCTTTCGTCTTTCCCTTTACGTCAATTACAGTATTAATTATGTTGTCAAACACATTCTTCTCTATATGCATGACATCAAGGTTATGTCTAATCAGATTGGTTCTCCAATATGGCAGATCCCAGAATATACTCCTCTTCGTCCAGTTATGAGTGCGACCAAATCCGTCACACTTGTAGCCCTTAGCAGGCTCTTCAATAGCTCTCGGTAAATCTTTTACCTCTTCTCATATCGTGTATCCGGGCCACCTTGGCGGTGGATTAGCCTTTTCCACAATGCCAGCACGAAAAGCATTCATGTTCCTCCGGTACGGATGATCCTTCGGCAGGAATTGTCGATGACAATCGAAGAAGCAAGGTTTGCCTCCGTGTTTCAAGCGAAAAGCCTTAGTACGGTCCATGCAAAACGGACATGAAAGACGACCATGCGTGCTCCATCCAGATAACATTCCATAGACCGGAAAGTCGTTGATGGTCCACATAAGTGCTGCCCACATCTAAAATTTTTATTTTCTAGAAACATTGTACCTGTTGGAACCTACTTCCCACAGCTGATTCAACTCATCAATCAATGGATGTAAATACACTTCGATGTTCCATTTCGAATTGTTCGGACCTGGGATAATAACGGTGAGGAACATATACGGAGTCTTTATGCACATCCAAGGCGGTAGATTGTACGGAGTGACGATCACAGGCCAACACGAATATTGGGATCCCGAAAGTCTGAATAGGGTAAAACCGTCGGAGCAGAGACCCAATCTGACATTACGCGGATCAGAAGCAAAATCTGGATACTCTCGATCAAAGTACTTCCATGTTTCTCCATCAGATGGGTGATCCAACACTCCTTCGGTCTGTCCCGATTATGCCAACTCATGTTTCTGTATTTTCCTTTACCATAAACAACCACTGCAACCGTGGCGTCAACGGCAAGTAGTACATCGAATCGGTAGGCTTTCTTGCACCGACAGACTTTTCTCTACCACTGCCCTTGTAGCGATCAGCACCACAAAATCTGCAGGCGTCTTTATCCTTGTCGTCTTTATAGTACAACATGCACCCGTTGCGACATGCATCGATTTTCTCGCATCCCATCTAGAGCGATCTCACCATCCTCTTAGACCGGTAAATGTCTTTAGGCAACTTAGCACCCTCAGGCAATATTTCTATAATCAACTCCATAAGTCGGTTGTAGCAATCTTGCGACATATTAAAATCGGACTTGATGCTCAAAAATCTTGTAACCACCTCCAACGGTGAATGATCCTCACAACCAGGATATAATGGAGTCCTTACATTCTCCAGCAACTCCATGAACTTTACAGCATCGGTGTTCGGTGCCTCTTCAGGTGCTTCATGATTATCCGGATCGAAACTAGGTTCCGCCGCGTCAAAAATCATGTTCACCCATCTTCATAAGCAGCATGGTTGTGGACATCCACATAAGGCTCATACTCCGATGCTAAAGACACAAGTTCTCCGTGCGTGCTCCACTGATAGTAATTCAGCGTGAAATCCTTCGAGTATAAATGATACGTGACTTCCACTTCTGGATGATATTTCAAGTTGCGACATCTCACACACGGACACTTAATTTTGGTTTTGTCCATGTACTGAGGGAACGCCTTGGCAAACTACAGGAACTGCTGTACACCCTCTATGAATTCATCTCGTATATCGCACATGTCATCAGGATGACGGTTGTACATCCAAGAACGATTCCGCATATAGTAATTCAGCTCCATATCCATTTGAGAATAATTCTGTAAGATAGATACATGCACATCGTTGAAAGACTTGTAAAAGTAATAGGCGCATTAATCATGACATATCCTAAACATTGAAATAGAATTCTAAGTAATCATGATACAACAAGTGGTAATAGTGTATCACATGACATAACCATATGACCAATGTTTTGAGGGGTGCTATAGTGTATCAGAATTGATACTCAAAAGCACCAATGGTATACTTGGTATCAGAACATATATATTAGAAGGGGCAGATCTGGGCACAAGCAACTACCTAATGGTGGCATCTGTAACAACTTGACATAGGCCATCATGTTACTATGTCAAGTACAGACTATAGGTATTAGGGAGTGCAGTACCATCTATACTGGATAGAGGAAAGAATATATATAGGATATGTATCGACCAAGTTCAGTTATTGGGACAATATCTAGATACTCGAATTAATACTAGAACCTAAAGGTCAAAGTTGCATATAAGGTACCAAGACCAAATCAATCCTAAGTTCAACCACTCAGGACCCATGGGATTCATTTTCCCTCCTCCTTTCCCAATATTTATTTCAAACTTATGACAAAAGTAACCATGTGTTATTGCTTGTTTTACCATTAATGTTATTTTTCATAATGTTATTTTTATTTTAAAAGGTAAGGATATTATTGGAACATTGCTATATTATTGGAACATTTATTACAAATCAAATGGTCTTTCCTAGGTGCTTTCCTTGTTTTACCAAACAACGAAAAAAAATGTGACAGGAATCCTACTTTCCCATTCCCATGGAAAATACAAGGGAATTCATTTTCTTTTCGTGAACCAAACGAGGCCTTAACCCCAAACCTAGTATATATACAAATATATCCTATATGATATATATATATATATATATATATATATATATATATATATATATATATATATATATATATATATATATATATATATACTACATACAACAAAAAATTATGTGTGATTGAATATGGTCGAGAGCAGGTTTCAGATGGAGGCAACATTAAGGATGGCATGTTTGTGAAAGGAGGGAAAAGATACATAATCACAGACGACTTGCATGTAAGGCCAGTCCATTCCATGGAGTATGCGCTTTCTATTCTCCGACAACATAGGATCAAATACTCGAATCAAGTTGAGACCAAGAAAATAGACATTGGCAGCGATGAGGTTAGTGTTTCTTGCCTAATGTAGTAATTTTGCAATTTAGAAGTTGAAGAACATGTAAGTATACTTATAGTTTCTTGTTGGAGATGAAATTACAACAAATCTCATATAAGTTACAAAATGATATGATATAATTTACAATGTACTATGGTTTCACATTATATAATACAAATTTAATATATATCGCTGATGTATATATTGCAAGTGAAAATGGTATGATATAAGGTACACCAACTAACAACAAGTTCTTTCCCAGTTATATATGTTGCAAGTGAAAATGGCAAAACAAGAAATCTGTTATGTCAAAAATACTTCAGTTTCAATGCACTTGTAATGCCTAACCAAAGGAATTGACTTTTTTGTAGATCAATGCAACTCCAAGGAAGTGTGAAAGTGTTAGATACACCATTGCAATGCTATGCATATGTATTCTATTTTGATTTATCAATAGTATTTGATTAGACGCCACTATGTCCTCCACAACTGTCCAATTTTATAATTTTCTTGTTTGGATAGAGTAAGAATAATTGGTATTTGTAAAAGATAATCCATACTTCTAATGCTTGACAAGAATGACAACATTTGTTGACTGTGATATATATGATTACCATTATGCTGCAAGTAGCAATTCTGCATACAAGAATGCGAAAACTCCGAGCAACAAATTCCTCACGAGTTCCTTCCGAATTATGTTGCAAGTAAATTTTTTTTAGTAAAATAGGAAGGGAATTTATTATGTCAGAAACACTCCGAATTCAATACACTTGTAACGCCTAGTCAAACGAAGTGAATTTTGTTTGAATCAATGCAACTCCAAGAAATGTATGTGTCCGTGTGTATGTGTGTATGTGTCCGTCTGTGTCCGTCTGTATGTGTCCGTGTGTATGTGTGTCCGATTAATGTTAGGGTTTACCTGATCAACAAGGGGGGTGGCAGGAGGGGAGGGGCGTTGACCGACTAGGGGTGGCCGGAGAGGAGAAGGAGCCTAGTGGAGAGGGAGGGGTCGGCAAACGGTTGTCGGGCTCCGGCGATGGCGAGGGGGAGCGGCGATGGCTAGAGGTGGTGGAGGTGGCTGGAGGTGGTGGACGTCAGGCGCCGGCGATGGGCGAGGCGCGCGGTGGTCGAACGAGCAGAGGGGGTTTGAAATTTTTGGGGAACGAGTGGGGGGAAAGAAATGAAGTCGGAACCCTATATTAAAAACATTAGCGACGTCACTAAAGACGTCGGTAAACGTCGCTATTATTTGATATTAGCGACGTAAAAACACTTACGTCGGTAAACGTCGCTATTACTAGTCAAATTAGAGACGTTCACCGACTTATCAGCAACGTTATTTTTTTAACTTAAAGGACGTCGCAGTAACGTCGCTGATGGCGACGATCAGTGTCGTTTTATTTATGCATCGCTAATTCTCTTAATGGTAGCAACGTTTTCAATAAACGTCGCTAATTTCGTCGGTAATATAACTTATTTTGGTAATGCCTTACCTAAGACAACCCTAGTTAATCCAAGGATCTTGAATTATTACTTATCGTCTAGCTGCCAAGTTCTTTCTATCCTAAGTCCAAAACAAACAACAAACGATCTCACTCTACAACTCTCTCCCTATCATAATAAAACAATGTATCTAGAATCCTTAGAACTTGTACTAAATGATTCTCAAAACCATCCCGTATACCCAAGTCTATTTCCATAATTGTAGATGCATAGGAAAAATATATGGGGAAAATCTATTAATACGCATGAAAAGGAGGGCCACTCATCTATTAAACCGATGATCTGCTGGTTCAAAGGCTATTATGCCTAGGAGCTCTTCTTCTCATCCTCATTAATGTATACGTCACGCATGGGA
The DNA here is from genome assembly GCA_029216955.1 of Iris pallida. Lineage (NCBI taxonomy): Eukaryota > Viridiplantae > Streptophyta > Magnoliopsida > Asparagales > Iridaceae > Iris > Iris pallida. The sequence goes on along the minus strand of JANAVB010011198.1, from coordinate 1,507,639 downwards.
GAACGAGCCCCGACAGGAATACAAAATATCCTTCGTATTCCATAAAACATACAGATTCGTTTATAGAATTTAAGGAGCCAACATTGATCTCACTGTAGTGACTTCGAAGTAGTGACTTCGTGTTGGACTTTGGAGGATTGCTGAAGGGTTTTCTATGCCTTCAAACTATTTCCTCTCTCCTGCATTAAATGAGTGTTGATTTATTCTGAGAGTCTATAATACCGAAGATTAAGCACGGTTGTCATCGCACACAATATGAGATTACAGTCACAATTATACTATAGAATTATGACTCACAGATCGAACTTTCCACGTGGCAGTCAGTGCAGCTGTCACGCCAGAGCATCCCTCTAGCCAAAACGATAAGAGCATCTCCAACCCTATTGTCTAATTTTGTGTTGTGAATCTTAGGTGGCATAGGACACAAGACAATGTCTTGTATAAGTGGCAAGATTATATTCACAAATGACAATGAGTTTAAAAAGCCATCTCCAATGCAAAAGTATTGAGAAGACAATACAAAGTAATTTTTTACAACTTCCAAGACAACTTTTACTCTTCTACTTCTTTTTATAAACATTTTTATTCACAAATGATGATGTGGACATAAAGACATTGTGAAGTGCATTGTCTAAATCTAGACAACCAACTTCACATTGTCTTTGCCATGTCATTGCCATGTCAACTCCACACTTGATTTCACATTTGCATTGGAGAAGTACTTTTGGAAAAAATGGTTGTCATTCCTATGTGGCAACAATTTTTTTCAAACTCACAATAGGGTTGGAGATGCTCTAATGGTATAAAACCTTCACAGTACAAAATGACACCAGATATGCACCAAAGAGACGTTCTCTCTCTCTCTCTCTCTCTTCCATCGATGACACAGTGACAAGGTTGCGATGTTAAGCATACCATATTAAGAGCATCTCCAACCCTATTGTCTTGTTAAGTGTTGTGAGTCTTAGGTGGCTCCTATGTGGCATGAGCCACAAGACAATGTCTTGTTTATATGGCAAAATTATATCTCAAAAGACAATGAGATAGAAAAACTCTCTCCTATGCAAAAGTATTGAGAAGACAATAAAAAATATTTTTTCCAACTTCCAAGGCAACTTTTAAGACAATTACTCATCTTCTTTCTTTTTTCTAATATTTTTTATTCATAATTGATGACATGGAAGAGAAGACATTGTCAAGTGCATTGTCTAGAACAAGACAATCAACTTCACAATGTCTTCTTTAATTTTTGCCACATAAGCTTCACAATTGACTTGACAATTGCATTGGAGAAGAACTTTTGAATAAAATTTTGTCATTCCTATGTGGCAACAACTTTTTTCCAAAGTCACAATAGGGTTGGAGATGCTCTAATGATAGAGTGACAAGCCTGTGGCTTCACTTAATCTATACTAAGAGCATCTCCAACCCTATTGTGAGTTTGAAAAAAATTGTTGCCACATAGGAATGACAACCATTTTTTTCAAAAGTATTTCTCCAATGCAAATGTGAAATCAAGTGTGGAGTTGACATGGCAATGACATGGCAAAGACAATGTGAAGTTGGTTGTCTAGATCTAGACAATGCACTTCACAATGTCTTTATGTCCACATCATCATTTGTGAATAAAAAATGTTTATAAAAAGAAGTAGAAGAGTAAAAGTTGTCTTGGAAGTTGTAAAAATTACTTTGTATTGTCTTCTCAATACTTTTGCATTGGAGCTGGCTTTTTAAACTCATTGTCATTTGTGAATATAATCTTGCCACCTATACAAGACATTGTCTTGTGTCCTATGCCACCTAAGATTCACAACACAAAATTAGACAATAGGGTTGGAGATGCTCTAAGAGCATCTCCAACCCTATTGTCTTGTTAAGTGTTGTGAGTCTTAGGTGGCTCCTATGTGGCATGAGCCACAAGACAATGTCTTGTTTATGTGGCAAAATTATATCTCAAAACACAATGAGATAGAAAAATTCTCTCCAATGCAAAAGTATTGAGGAAACAATAAAAAGTATTTTTTCCAACTTCCAAGACAACTTTTAAGACAACTACTCATCTTCTTTCTTTTTTTAATATTTTTTCTTCATAATTGATGACATGGAAGATAAGACATTGTCAAGTGCATTGTCTAGAACAAGACAATCAACTTCACAATGTCTTCTTTAATTTTTGCCAAATAAGCTTCACAATTGACTTGACAATTGCATTGGAGAAGAACTTTTGAATAAAATTTTGTCATTCCTATGTGGCATTAACTTTTTTCTAAAGTCACAATAGGGTTGGAGATGCTCTAATGACAAAATGACCAAGTCGCGACATTGCTTACTCCGTATTTATTGCAAAGTGACATGCTGCAGCATTTTGTGCAGAGTATTTTCTTTAACAATAAAACTAGTTGGATAGAATCTATCCGAATAGAGAGGGGTAAATTTGGTATTATTTTAACTCTCTCTCACATCATATTTTCATATGACCTGAATACCCTTTTATCAAATTCAAAAAGATGTTTTTGAGTTCCAATAAGCATTTAAGTGCCTAGGTGATTATGAGTCCGTTAATAATGGAAGAATTCTCTTCCAATTCCTCCGTTTTTTTTCTCGTCCGTTTTTTTTTATTCCAATTCCTCCATTTTTTTTCGGGGGTGGTTGCCGCGTCCAGCTGCGGAAGCTACCAGCGCGGGTCGTAGGGATCGGATCCGGCCGTGGTGGCGCTAGATCTGGCCGTGCGGAGCTTGTCCTGCACTCGCCGGTGATGGAGGAGCGAGGCAGACTTTGGCGTGAAGACTGTCGTTGCCGCCGCGACCGCGCTGGCCGATTTCGTCACGGCGGCGGCAACGGCGACGGAGGATGTTCTGGAATCTAGGGTTTTTGAGCCGGAGGGATCTTTTGGGGTCCTGGAGCTCGAGATCGGCGCCGATCGGGTGATCCCCGGCCTCTCCTCCTCGTCGGCCGGGTCCCCGCCCCGGCCGAACCGAAGGCGTCGAACAGCGAGGAGTGGACAGCGAAAGCTACGACGACCTCCAGATCGTCCTCAACGACGCTGGCGACGACCAGATGATGATGACGGAGGAGGACGAGGGCGGGGAGGAGCTGGGCCTCCAGCATCGCACCATGGAGGAACGGGACTGGGGGGAGGGGGAGCCGCCGATGGGTGCGACTGCGGCAGCGGAGGGGGAGAATGAGGGCCAGTAGGCGGCAAAGGCGAGCGGCAACGACAAAATCTGAAGCTGTGAATGAAGAAGGCACGAACAGAGAAGATGTCCTTGTGGACATCATACAAAATAGTCCATCGTGTTATATTATCAAATCCAAAATATTAAGTATGATATATTTTTAGTTCAGTACAAGAGAGGCTCAAATTTTTAGTTCAGTACAGAAATCTGAAGCTGTGGACATCATACATTTAATAGATGTCCTTATGCACGAACAGAGAAGATGCACTCAGTCTTGGCACATCACATGCATGCAACTGGCGAAGGCACATACGCAAAAGAAAGAAACGATGATTTCCAAAACATAACAAGTTCATTCATTGACCATAAAACAGGAATTAGAAACATAAGCATAAGTTTTGTTTGGATGGGACATAAGAAAAGTTTTATTTAATAGTAGAGCACTAGTTGGACATGTTTCAAACTTCTAAAGTACTGTCACTCAACACGATCACAGGAGGAGGTATTGTAGCTTTGTCATCTTTCATAGCCTGCAGAACATCCAAAAATATTTCGTACATGTCCATCAATGGCTCCACCTGCAAAAACGAGTCCCTTATTTCATCTTCTACATTATGAGCAAGCAGTCTCTTGAAATGCTCCTTGATTTTTGTCTTCAACTCATCATGTTTCTCCCTCAGTATAGCGAACATCGGGGGTAGACTTGCGGGAGAGGCAGGAATACTCCATTCGCCAGCAATTTTCTTCGTCAGCGTCTTATCGTTGTCCATTGCGTGAGATCGAATTCTTGTTGGAAGTAGAAGGATGTTATATGACATATATGTGAGCAATTTATATAGAGAATGATTGTGGAAATGGTGCCTTTCCATCTTCTACAATAAATTTTTTTTGATAAACACATCTTCTACAATAAATGGTGCCTTTCCATCTTCTACCATAAATTTTTCCATGGTTGCCATGTTTCCAACGTTGGAAATGGTTTACTGGTTTGGCATGTTTCCTTTTTTTTATAGGTATTGCAAAGAAACAAATTGTTTAACTAATTATTTAACTACTTAGTTTTACCTAATTACAAACAAAAACTTTTTCTACTTTATCTGGTTGAATAAGGAATAACAATTTAATTTTTTGGCAATAAAATTTTTAACGTAATATTAATTTTTAGAAATAATTAATGGATGATATACATATGAGCTCATTTAAATTAATCGATGGTATTACTTTGGTTTAAATTTTTAGAAATAATTTTTAACGTAATATTTTCATATGCCCCTCCGTTTCGTACTATGAGTGAGCATATGACGGTAGAAAGACGAAAATTGAACCGAGTAACTGAACCGAACCGAAAACATGGTTTAAAATTATAAACAGAAAACCAGATAGGGATACCAGTTTTTTGGTTATCGATTCGGTTTTTAGTTTAAAATTTTGAAATAATGGTTCGGTTTGCGGTTTTTCATCCAAGTAACTGAACCAAACCGAAAAAATATAACAATATTTTTTTTACATATACAAAAAAAAAATTTAACCAACCGGACCGAACCAAAAATTGATACTAATATGTGATTTTATTAAAAGAAAAAATAGCAAGTATTTTTATTAGTTTTTGCAACTGTAGATAAATATATAAATTTTGTTGAAAGATGTAATTCAACCAACAAAATAACTCAATTATTCAAAAAAAAATTATATATAATAATTAGCCCATTCATGAACTAAGACAAATAGAAAACAATAATACTAAAAGTTTATTTATAATTATTTGAACTAAGACGAATTGAAAATTCGACCTCCAAAATTTACTTTTATTATTTTTTTTGTTCCAGTATTTCGTTTGACGGACTTTTCGTAACTTCAGAATAGTTAACATGCTTACATCAGAGTAGGACACTCCTAAAGGATTGAAAAAATAAAATGACACACTTCTTAGGCTGCCCTATATTTCGTAAGTTCGGAATAGTTGACAGTTGGTTGAAGCATTAAAAAAAAAATAAAAAAGAAGAAGAAGATAACAAATGTAAAGGAAAAATATTTAATAATTGAAAATACATAACCATAGCCACAGATACCACAACATCAGAACCACATAACAAAGAAGAAGAAGATAACAAATGTAAAAGAAAAATATCTAATAATTGAAAATACATAACCATAGCCACAGATACCACAACATCAGAACCACATAACCACAAACATCAGAACCACAAATATGTACTCTAAGACAAATTGAAAATTATGTATAATAATTAACCCCAACATTAGAACCACATAACCACATATACCACATGATCCATAATGATATATGATATAACCCCAAATTTGTTTGTCACAAATAATATTTCAAATAACAGAAAGCACATAAATAAAAATGCGAAATCAAACATCCGAAGGTGGCTCATTTAAATCTATACTATTAGATCCTTCCCCGTTCACCTGCAAAAGCATAATAAAATTGCATATTAGTAATTTATAAGTAAATAAAAATGAACTTCTTATTCCATTCAAGAAATATAATTTGCATACCTCAGCATCATTCCTTCCACGACCACCACGACCTCCTCGACCTCCTCGACGTCCACGGCCTCTCCGACCTCCACCTCCACGGCCTTGATTACATTCTCTTGCTGATTGATAACGGTTCAATCGCGGCCTTCCTCGACCGCGAACAACATCTGGATCTATAATTGGTATGCCTGGAATTTCCAAACCATCATGTCTGTCAATAGTGTTGTTGTCAATAGCAGTAGAACTTTCATTGCAACTACCTAGCTCATCCTTCAAAGCTAACAACCTGCTTTTAACTATATCCATCTTCTTGTTGCTGCCAAATGCAATATCTGTGCATTCCTGAAAAATTCCTTCCAGCACCTTATACTTTTTATACTCTTCAGTCATGTGAGGGTATCCTCCAGCAAAAAAAATGTTAAAATGTCTTCTTTGAACATCTTTTCGCCACCTGGTAAGGATATATCTTTCATTGATGAGTTTAATGTCTTTGAGTGTCATTACCTTGAAAATATGACAACAAGGTATTCCAGCTATCTCAAACTTCTTGCAACTACAGCTCCAAAATTCTCCCTCTTCTATGTATTCAAAAACGTGCACAAACTCCTTGTTGTACCACTCATTAATGATTGCTCTCTCCATTACTTTATGTTTTTCAGTACCATCCTCTTCTTGCACACCTTCCTCAATAGGTCGAATCACATGACAATACATCAAACGTCTAATCTCATCTTGAACACACTTGAACTTTGAGTTTGTGAATGCACCTCTGAACTGTTTTTTCCAATCAAAATTTGAGATAAGTTTAACCACTTTTGACTTCGATTCATAGTCTGCAATAAACTCCTTTCTGATCTTAAAACTCATTGCTATCTCATACTGCTCAACAAATTATTTTAGTGTGCTCATGGAGTGAACATAACCATCAAAAAAGGCATGCATTCTTCACTTCTTTGAGTTGAGACCATACCAGCCCAGAAGCTGTTGTGCAGATACACTGGTGCCCATTTTTCTCTAACACTATATAGATCAAGTAACCACTGATTTCTGTCCAATCGAAACTGCCTCAAGAACTCAGTCCATTTATTCTCAAATTCATAACAGTAAAGCTATCATACACCAAGGTTTTGAACTCCAATATTGCCTTGTCAAATTCTTCAACATTGACAAACTTCTGAGGCAACTTGGATAAGATATGCCATAGACAAAATCTGTGAATGGTGTTAGGCATAACCTCGGCTATTGCAGCTTTAATGCTCTCACATTGATCGGTTAAAATAGCAGTTGGATGGATATTCCCCATTGCTTCAAGACAATTTATGAAAAGCCAACGAAACGATCTTATGTCCTCATGTGTAACAAGTGCACAGCCAAATAAAATCGATTGTCCATGGTAATTAACGCCAACTATTGTAGCAAAAGGCATTTTATATCTATTAACTAGGTAAGTTGTGTCGAAACTCACAACATCATGAAATTCTTCGTAGGCTGCTCTTGATCGAGGATGAATCCACATCACATTGGTTAGCATGCCTTCCTCATTGACGTCCATAAGATGAAAGAAATCTCTATCCTTTTGCTGCATTCTTAGAAACAAAATGCGAATTGCCTCGGCATCTCCTTCACCTAGTCTTAGCCTTCTTCTTTTGTCAATATAATTTCTACAATCTCTTGGCAAGCATCCTATATGTTCTGGTCCACCCGCTTGAACCTCTATCACCCTTATACTCTTAGACGGTCTTAAGCCTGCGATATCATTGGCTTCCAATTGTCTCTTCATACCCATGGGCATAGTTCTATGAGCAGGCATCAACATGGACATATCTGGTCGTAATTCATGGTTGTGTTGTGTGTTCGTTTTTGAAACTTGCCAAACCCCACCTCTGCATATTGCATTTATCCTTGCTGGACAATTGATCCTCTTAGTCAACTTTTCATAGTGTTGCTTCCTTCCTCTATCACAGCATATTGTTACATATTCATAATCCTCGCCATTTTTTCTATGACCAGACCTCTTCGCCACACTAAATCCAGCAACCATTGCATGATTTTGATAAGCATCAAATAGGGTCTTTACACTGCTAAACAACATACCTGTTTTAGGCCCTTCTTCGATGTTGCAATTATCGATTTCTTCCACTCTTTCTTCAGTTTCTACTTGCATAGACGAAATAGAACCTGCACCAGCACCCGGATCTGATGTTCCTACGCCACCACCAGAATCCGATGATCCAGATGATAATATGCTATCACCTGGCTGAATTCCAAATAGTTGTTCATACAATGCATTGTTGTTCTGCATCTCGCCAACATTTTCCATCGAATATCTCTTCCAACGCTTCTCTCTCTTTTTTGGTTGCTCTATATTGTTTGTTCAACAAAAAACAACCATCATTTACCCTTTTAAAACAACCATTTTTGTTAGCAAACAATGAGGAGGGAATTAATAACGTACCTTAGGAAATTGTATCTTAGGAAATTGCATTTGACTGAGAGGGAGAAGCGAAAGGGTGCCGAATTTTTAGGGAATTGTATCTTCGGAAATTAATAACGCACCTTAGGAAATTGTATCTTCGAAAATTAATAATTAATTGAAAAACTAATTAGAAATTAAGTAATTAGTTATTCTTTTATATATAATTTTTATTCTGATTAATATAAATACGTTCATCACTTAAATAATTAACTATTAATTTTATTAATTAATATTTCATCACAATTTTATTAATAATTGATTAATTTATCAATCATAATTATAGCCTTGATTAATAATTTATTAATTTGTAGTTTTATTTTTATATTTTACGGTAATCTTAATTAATAAATTATACCTTTATTAATCATAATTATAATAATTTGTTAATCGTAACTAAAATTTTAATTAATAATTTATAAATAAATATTTAATCATAATCGTATTTTAGGATTTTATGATTTGGAGACGGAATTTAGGATTTTATGGATATGAAGCCAAATCCATGGAATTCTATGTTTGGTTGGATTTGGATTTGGAAGAATGAAAGTTAAACTTTTTGAAAAATAATTTTATTGTGCTATTAAATATTTTATTAATACTAATTCATAATTAAATAAATAATCAAATAATAATTAAATAATAATTAATTTTATTTTATATATAATTTGTTATTTTTAATTAATATAAATACATTCATTACTTAAATAAATAATTTTTGGGAAATCAAAAGTTGAGTCTCATAAGTTTCCGTATAAAATTAATAACTCAGATTAATATCGCAAAAGTTGAGTCTCATAAGTTGAGTCTCATAAGTTTCCGTAGAAAATTAATAACTCAGATTAATATCATAGAAACCAAAGTGTATTAATGTATTAATTTGTGCATTTGGGTCTAAAAGATAATTAAGTAATTAAATAGTATTAATTTGTGCATTAATTGTTTTCTATTCGGATAGATTCTATCCAAAAATCATCCTCCTTTCTTTAAATGCTCAACTTACGTCATCATGAGTATTTTCTCCTGACTAGTGACACGTGGCATATAGACAGTGGTTTGTGTAGCACGTCAACATTAGCATTTATGCCCAGTGATGGTACAAACCCTGCGCATAGTAGTGAAATAAGTGTTTTGACTCATTTTTTGTGCAGAAGTCCATCGACGATAAATAGCCTAGGATAGATGCCTTCAAAGGGATCAAAAGCCAGATCGAAAGCTTTGATCCTGGAGCTGGAGCCGCTGTCAGTTCCTCTTCTCCACAGTATTGTGAGCTAGAGGCCTAACAACATAAGGAGGTGAAATCAGTGCATTTTGACTCATTTTTTGTGCAGAAGTCCATAGATGATAAATAGCCTAGGATGGATGCCTTCAAGGGGACCGAAAGCCAGATCGAAAGCTTTGATCCTTGAGTTAAAGCCTACTTGCTGTCAGTTCCTCTTTTCCATAGTATTCTGAGCTAGAGACCTATCAAGTGTTCTTCTCATCGCTGTGTCTGGTAGTCAATGTAAAGGGATTACTTGCCTAACGGACCTTCATTGCTATGTACAAATCTCCAGAATTTTTCTGTACCTAGAGTTTTTTTGTAACCGCAAGAGTCTTTGTGACTAGGAATTTTTTGTGTACATTTTGAAGTTTTTTTTATAGAAGAAATGCAGAAACCATTTTTTCTACAAAAATAAAATGGTGCTCTGGTAGGGATGACTTTCTTCACCGACGAGAAGGTTGTGGTGCAATCCGAAATTGCATTGATGGGAATAGCTCAAGACCTGTTAGTTGTCGAATTCAACCGACAGGTTTTCGAAGACATGCGATCAGAGATCCGGGGACCAATAGGGAATCCAACTCACCCTCTTATGTTCCTCTCAAGACCGATAATATTGCCTTACCACGGTCGTCTTCATGCCCCTCCGGTATTGGAGGATGTATATGAATCTCTTAGAGGGTTGCGGGCTCGTTTCAATGCCAAGGACAAGCGAGAAGCGCTCCAAAAATTTGGGATTCGATCGGCAGTCATATACTCCTGAGTGGAACAATGTGGTTTACCCTCCCAAGTACAAACCACAGTCCTTGACCTCATTCGACGGAAAAGAATCTTCCTGTCGGTTTCTAACGTATTTCATCTCCATGATGGGACACCTGTCGAAGGATGATGCCTTGCTCACAAATTTGTTCGTTGGAGAGTTACAGGGGGTGACCTATGAATGGTTCTGTAGCTTCCCAGACAATTACATTTCGTCCTTCGAGGACCTTAAGCGCCTCTTCCGTTCCGGTTTTATAAGGGAGGAATGGACATGAAATGTCCTCCCTCATGGACATCACACAGAGAGAAAAAGAGCCAGTCTGCGCCTACATTGAGGGCTTCCGTCAGACATCCTTGAGGCTACCTCCTCGCACCCCCGAGCCAGTATTTATGGATGCATGCTGTAAAAACATGCTGGCAGGAGTCAAGTTGTGGACCAACTCCACTCAGTGCACAGAATGGACAACATTCATTATTAATGCCGACAATGCTGAAATGAGTGCTAGGGAGGCACGTTTGCTGGAGATAAACTTTCCTACCATTGACGATAGGGGAAAGTGCCCTTTCGGCAGCAACACTGTCAACAGTGACCGGGACGAAAAAGGGAAGCAAGCCTTGACTGTCACCATTTCCAAAGGTTTAGCTTTATTGAACCAAAAGCCGACAGTGGCAGCGAGGCCAAAGGAGAGTTGCTCTTTCAATGATGACGATGTGTTGGAGCTCTTCAATGTACTAATGAAGGGTGATAAGCTCCAGCTTCCCCCTCTTAAACGATCTGACAAGGCGGATAAGGTGGATAATCCTAAGTATTGTCACTATCACCGGTTCGTCAACCATCCAACACGTGACTGCTACATGTTGAAGAAGCAGATACAATGTCTGATTGATGCTAAGGTTCTCACTCTTGATAATGAGGATAAGACAGTCACTACAAACATGGTGACCCTCCAGTTTGGTCACTTCTCGGCAATAAAGGCCCAAGATGGCGTCACCCTGATCCCCAGGACGACAATGGAGGTCGTTAATCTCCCACCTGCTCGCGATAATGCCAGTAAGTTGGTTCTACTTACAACACCGCGAGGCAAAGTTATGTGAGTCCACCCCGATCTTGCCCTAGAACTGATGCAGTGAACGACGCATCTTGCCAAGGTAAAGAAGTCCAAGTCTTGTCGCATGGTCTCCGCTTCGACCGAGGAAGCACTGATAGGCAAGACTAGGTCAGGTCAGACCTACCAGCGGAAAGACACCATGGAGGAAGATACACCTTCACCTACTATGCCTACTGTTCTAGCTGCTTCGAAAGTAGGTCCGTCCTAGCCTCCGGTGATGGATAAACAAAAGCAAAAGGAGACTCGCTTTGACAAACCCCTGAAGAAAGACTATGCAGCGGGGTCGTCAAACCTTACGACTTAGATATATTGGTGCAGCTTGCCAGTACACCTGCGAGGTTGTCACTCTTCGAGCTTCTCCGTCTCTCCAAAGAGACCCGGGATACTTGAGTAAGGCATTGCAACATGCCGACTCCTTTCTCAGCCAGGTCCAGCAATCTAAAGAGGACCCTGCATCATGTCCGTACTGTAATAGAGTGGTTAAGACGATCTCGACATCATGTTCATCCAACAAGATATGTTGCTGAAGAATAATAGGCATAATAGACCCCTGTACTACACAGGGTATATTGGCGCCATCAAGGTAGACTGGATGGACATCGATCCGGGATCTTCTCTCAGCATTGTCCTCCGGAGCCTGCTCCAAACCCTAGGCATACCGACGCATCAGCTATCTACTTCCAGCATAATTATCAGTGGCTTAAATGCTGGTAGAAGCAGCCCCTTGGGCAAGATTCGCCTGACATGTTAGATAGGTGATCTACAAGATGAAGTAACATGCTACATTATTGATGCTGATTTATCCTACAACATCTTGTTGGGGCCTCCCTGGATATATAAATACAAGATAGTGTCGTCCATGCTTTACCAATATATGAAGTATGTCGACAGCAACGGAAGGGTCAAGATAGAGTTTGCTGATGTTGATCCCTTCAAAGGAATCGAGGTCTACTATGCTGATACATACCTCTAACAATCGGTCCGTCAAGAGGAACAAGACGCGGACGCCGACGATGAGGCGGAGGCAAAGAAAACTTTCGATGAACCCGTGAGGGTTCGCCTCAAGGGACGCGTCCCCAATACGTATGTCAAACCCCCTGGTAGTCAAACTTCAGAGGAAAACTCAAGAGCCTCTCTTAGCTAAAGTCTAGGGAAAGGCCAAAGAGCTACTTGTGGTCATACTCCCAAGAAGGGCTCAAAAGTCTTCGCCAAAGGAGGACCGTCCGGCCGCAGGGACCATGACTCCTTTGGTTGTGAAACTTCGTGGAAAAGCACATAAGCCTCCACCTGCAACAGTTGCAGATATTGTAGACATTGAACTAGATGAATACATGGCTGCCCATACTCATGTATCGTCACTTAATGGTGTAATCCCAAGTGATCAAATTCTATATTTTATCAATAAAGGGTTATTTTTGAATTATTTCGATCTTGCACATTGGAATGCTATATATGCCTTAGATAACGCTTTAGGTTCATCACAAACACAAGTAACAACCACTAATGTCGTAAATTGGGTCCTTTCATCTCGAGGTGCCTACTTTGTGGTACCAACCAGAAAGAATGAGGAGAAGTCAATTATCTTCGGTAAGGTGGAACGTCATCAAGACCTCTTCCTGGTTGAGCCAGAGCCCGATAACGGCAAGATGCGAATCTACCACTATCTCCCTCAAGCAGAACACCTCATCCAAAAATGTGTTACGACTTGAACAACGCAGGGGTCTAAATTATGGTAAAGGTCGACACCTACCCTTACAACTTCCCATTCCAAATGGGAAGCCTTAGGATTACTACAATCACACCCGTCGTGGGCTAGGCTATGTAACACCTCCAACAACCTCGGAGAGTTCAGAAGCCAAATTTGAGATGCACTATGAATCCTCCACCTGGGACTCCGACACCAACATCGATGAAGTCTTCAAGAAAACTTTGTCTGTCAATATGACATCCGCACACCCTCTAGAAGAGGACGATGACCAGACGCTAGATTTTTTTGAGGAAGAACCTTGGCTCAACACCTAGGCCCTCAATAAGAATTGCGTTTCGAGCAACGAGAACCACCCACCGAAGAAGAGGTCGTGCAAATCGACTTAGGTGATGAATCATCACCCAAACCCATCTTTATCAGCAAAAGTCTATCAAAAGAAGACCGTGAGACCTTGGATGCCGTCGAAACTGAAGTGAATAAACTGATAGCAAGCAATTTCATTCGCGAGGAACAACACTCTGATTGGGTGGCCAACTTTGTTCCTGTCACCAAAAGAACGTGAAGATTCGGGTATGTATAGACTTTCGGGATCTCAATTTAGTGTGTCCGAAAGATGAGTTCTCCCTCCCGATCACTGATGTAATGATCGACAACATATGTGGCTTCGAACACATGTCTTTCATGAATGGATTCTTCTACAACCAAATCAACATGTTACCGGATGACGAAAAGCTCATGTCGTTTCGGACGCCAAAAGGGATCTACTATTATACAGTGATGCCTTTCGCTCTAAAGAATGTTGGTGCAACCTATCAGCGGGCTATGAGTACCATATTCCGCAAACATCTTCGTAAAATAGTAGAATTTTATGTTGATGACATCACCGTTAAGAGTCGGAATAAGGGTAACCATTTGTAGGACCTGAAGACCGTGGTCGATCCGATGCGACACGTCAGCTGAAGATAAACTCGACCAAGTCTTTCCTGGGAGTTTCCAGTGGCAAGTTCTTGGATTCATTATAACAAAAGTGGGAATCCATATTGATCCTAATAAGACTAAAGCCATCCTTGACATGGATCCCCCGAAGAATTTTAGGGAGCTTCGCGGCCTGCAAGGACGTCTGACATATATCCGAAGATTCATAGCAAATCTATTTGGGGATTCTAACCCTTCATGAAACAAATGAAGAAGGGAGTCTCTTATGTCTGGACCAAAGAATGCCAGCAAGCGTTCGACGACATTAAGAGGTATCTCACGAATCCCTAAATTTTGGTGGCTCCAGTCGTGGGAAGACCTTTCTTGCTCTATGTTCATGCAAAGGATCATACTCTGGGCGCCTTGTTAGCCCAAAAAAGTAACGCAGGCCATGATCAAGCCATCTACTATCTTAATAGGATGATGATTGGTGTCGAGCATAGGTACAATCCCGTTGAAAATGAGTGCTTGGCTTTGGTATTTGCCATTCAGAAAACCCACCACTATGTGGCGGGTAGATGGTCCACGTCATTTCTCGGGCCAATCCCCTCAGAGTATCCATGACTAAGCCGGGGCGCTAAACTCACGGCTAGCCACATGAGCAATATTATTGTTACCATACGACATGGTATTCGTCCTACAGAAGGCAATCAAAGGCTAAGCATTGGCCGACTTCTTGGCAGCGTATCCTGTACCAAAAATGTCAAAACTCTATGACGATATTCCAGATGAAGTGCTGGAGTCCAACACAGTAGTAGAGGAGCCCATCTGGCGAATGTTCTTCGAAGGCGCTTCGATAACATGGTGCAAGGGTGAAATTGTTGCAGGAGTGGGGGTGGTCTTGGTTACCCCTGAAGGCCTGGTCATTCACCGTGCGTACTTCCTCATGGAGCCGTATTTCAACAATGTGGCAGAATACAATGCCCTCATCATTGAATTCTAGCTGGCTAAACAGTTGGGGGTCAACTATGTAGAGGCCTACGGTGACTCTAAGCTGATAGTAAATCAGGTTAGAGATTAGTACGAGGTCTGGCATGAGGACTTACTCCCTTACCACCATGCACCACTCGACATAATATCTGCTTTTACAGGGTTCTTTATAGAACATATGTCTCAGCTACATAACTTGGAGGTTGATGCTCTCGCGGATCTTTTTGCTTTCTTGGCAGCCCCCATCAAAACTCAACATTCCATCGCAGTGATCGGTCGAGAGTTGGTATGTCCCAGGAACAACCTATGTATGTGTCTGAATTACTCTCTGGAGACGGACACCAGTATCAATGTCGGAGATTGGCTATTTCTATTCATAGACTATGTAGTCTATGAGATCCTTCCAAATGATCCGATCAAGGAAGTTACTTCTGTTAGAAGATGCTCTATCTGGTTCTACTATGATACTGTCACTAAAATGCTGTATCATCATTCTTACGATGGACTCCTCCTTTGATGCTTATTAGATACTAGAGAAAAGCAAGCACTCCGTGAAACACATGATGGTACTTGCGAAGCTCTCCAACTCGATCTTAAGCTGCAGGATCGACTTTGACGTATGGGGTACTATTGGTCCATGATGATGGTAGATGATGTGGAATATGCCAAGAAGTCACGTACTGGAAGACACGGATGAGCTTTTTTTTCCTCAAGTCACTTGATTTCAATTTATGGTCGACTGTTATCAATGGTTATAAGAAACCTCTACCTATTATGTAGAAGGTGTTTTAGTTGAGAAACCATTCGATCAATACACCGACATTGAAAAGAAACAAGCCAGTCTTGATGCAAAAGCCATCAATACTTTATTTTGTGCTATTGATAGAACTGAATTCAATAGAGTCCCTACATGTGCCATGTCCAACGAGGTTTGGAAACTTCTTGAGGTTACTCATGAAGGTACTTCACAAGTGAAGGAATCCAAAATCTCATAACTTACACAAGAGTATGAGACATTCTAAATGAAGCCTAATGAGACTATTATAGCGATGTTTACTCGGTTTTTAGATATTGTTAATCCTCTATCTTCCCTTGGCAAAGAATACATCAATCATAAAAAGATCTAGAAGATTCTTCGTGGACTACCAAAGAACTGGAATCCAAAAGCAACGACCATTATTGAAGGAAATAATCTCACAACAATGAGCCTTGAAACCCTTACAGGAAAACTCATGACACATGAGTTGGATCTTCAGGACTTCGATGAACAAAATCCAAAAGAGAAGACAATAGCATTCAAGACAAATCACAAGACAATCTCTGATGATGAGAGTGAGACAGACAGCTCAGACAACGAGCAGATGGCCCTGATGACAAGAAACTTCAGGCGATTCCTCAAACATGAGAAGTCAAACAAGAAGAAGGACTTCAAAGATGACGAAGAAGCGATCTGTTTCAGCTACAAAAGAATAGGCCATATAAAAAAGGACTGTGTTGTTATAAGGAGAGGAAGCAGAAACAATCAAACAAGCAGACATGATCAGACAAGCAAGAGAAGGTCAACAACCAAAAACTATGCAAACACCAGTATCTGGTGTGAAAGTGAAGCTAGTGATTCTAAAGATGAAGACAACTCTCGGAACTCAGTAAACCTATGCTTCATGGCTACAGATGCTAAGGTAATAACAAACCCTCTCTATAAATAATTTACTTTTGATGAATTGTGTGATGCTTTTTCTGATCTATTGGCCGATCAGAAGAAAATGATAGATATGTACAAAAGTGCTAAGAAAGAGCCAAAATTTGTACAGTCTGAATTTTTTAAGCAATCTAGAATGTTAGAAGATATTAAAGATTCTTCTAGTGATACCAATGAGATTACTTCTTTAAAGCTAAGTTTACATGATTCTCTTGAAAAGCTTGAGAAAGCAAATCAAGAAAATATAAAACTTAACGATCTCTATGAACTAGAGAAAAAAAAGTATAATATTGCTATTCAAAGAGTAGATGCACTCATGACCAAATTAGATGAAGCCAATGACAACTCTAAAAATTAGAGGTTAAATTGGACAAACAAGTTGCTAAACCAAATGCTCAGGTAAACACAAGTCAGAAGGCTAAACACTAACAACACTTCTAGAAATGTTAGAAATCATGCTTATATGTATATGTTTCCACACAACAAGAATGCACAAACTATTTCAAAAACTCATATGCATGATTTTCGAACAAAACCTAGCACTAACACTTCTGCTATATGTCATTATTGTGGATTAAAAGGGCACGTGTCACCTCAGTGTAATATTAGAAAGCTAGTAGATATGAATGTGCATATATGGGTTCCAAAAGCTGTAGCACCCAGTTTCTAAAATGAGGGTAATTTTAAAATTTTGTAATTATAATTATTTAATAATGATATTTAAACCATATTATGATTTTTGGTGATTTTTAGTTATTTTAAAACTATTTTAAAACCACGACTTGTGATTTTGATATTTTGCTAGTGCAACCTTAGAGATTACTTAACCTAGAGACTAACCATGATCATATGAGCCTAGTCATAGGTTTAGAACATCAAGTTAGGGCTTTTTAGCCTAAGGGGTATTTTGGTAATTTATTAGGAATTATTGGAATTATTGGATTTATGTGAATTATATTATTATTTAATTATTGTCATGAGAGTCCCTAACCTAGTTTACCCTAATCTAGAGGTTAGCCACTAACCTAGAGACTAGAGGATGGATATTACATATTAGTCAAGGTAGGGAAATATCTAAGATATTTACATATGTGATATTTTCCTTAAAACCCTCAAAAGATCTCAACTTGGCACCCAAGTCCTTGCCTTCACCTTGAAGGAAGGCAAGAGGACACCCCCCCTTGCCATGACCAGCCAAGGGCACCCCCTAGCATGCCCCCTTCCTATATAACCCCATCTATTCATTCCCATACAAATTTACATGTTTTAAAACCTAAAAATTCTCCTTTCCATCAAACCTTCATAACTTCTTCAAATTAGCTCTAAATTCACCCAAGTCTTTTGCATTGGGACCCTACAACATTGAGGGTGCTAAGGGAGGCTAGTAAGCAAGGACACAAGGCCATTTGCAACATCCAAGTGGAAGGACACCCCCCTACTAGCTTGATTTCTATTGGGATTGCACCAATAGGTAAATACCCTCATACATAGTTAATATTCTGTTTTCTCTTCATGAATGCATGCATCTAGGTACCATGGACCTGTAGGCCAAGTTTGGTAGGAAGTAGGTTTGATTTGGTGTCCGTATCGGACACGTATCCATGTTTGAAAAATTGTGTTTGTTGAAATGCCACAAAGAAATGAATTTTGGTTAATTGCAAAACAAATTACATTTTTGAGTAGCCCTAGACTTGTAGGTCACAACCCTAGTTGACTGAGCATGATATTGTGTCGTGTCCGTGTCCAAATTGGACACGAACACGCTGTGCACAGCAGTATACTGTGTCCTGCTCACACGTATCTCGTACACACTGCACACATCACTTGGACATGTGAAAATTGGTGTGGACACGGGGGCAGTGTCTGCGCATACTTCCCTAAAATTTCATGACACCTCGTGTCGTATCGAGGACACGAGGACACGTGCACTGGTCATGCACTGACAGTGCACACACGCACAGAGCCGACTTCGCGCGCGTCGTGTCGCGCGGACACGACACTTGGATACCTCGTGTTTGCACGAGTGTATAGGCCAACATGTGGGCTACACGTGGGCATGACCATGAGGCCCCACGTGGCTCGTGTCGTGTCCACGAGACACTTGCATCGCTGCACGAGACCGCACTATGCTCGCGTTTAGTCCCCTGCTGCTCGGGGCTCACGTAGGACACGACACGACACGTGGAGGGGTGACACTTGGTGGACACGAGGGGGCAATGTCTGCGAACATGCCCCTCAAGTATCGTGGATTCTAGTGTTGTGTCGGGCACGAATTTGTGTGTGCATCGATTTTACACTGACAGCGCACACGAGAAATTTGGGCTCTGATACGGGCTTGGACACGACACTGTACGACACCTGGACACGGGACAGGCTACCCTAACCCTAGGCAAACCTAGGAACACGATCACGAGACACAAGGACACGCGTGTCGTGTCCTAGAGCTAGGTGCACGCGTGCACGACGCGGTAACAATTCACTGTGTCTGTGTTACCCGATTGGGTTTTTAGACACTTGGACACGTCGTGTCGCGTCGTGGTGGACACTTAAGGACACGAGGGACACGAGTATACCCAGGGGCACGATTACCAACCATTTGATTTGGGTATTAGCTTGATTTTTGGGTTGATTTAGGTTTTCCCCAAAACCAGTTAACTGAACAGTATTTCCTGTGTTTTCAAGTTTTTAAAAACGAATTTCAAATCGATTTTTGATTGATATATATATGCGTATTTATGTATATATACACTGTATATGTATGTATATATGTATATGAGTGTGTGGGTATATGAGTATGTGTATGTGAGTGTATATATATGTATATATAGGTATGTATAGGTGTATGTATATATATATATATATATATATATATATATATATATATATGAATGTGTGTGTGTGTGTTTGTGTGCCTATTCTCAGATTTCTGAGAATATGACCCCCTCTCACTGTTACACACACCACTACCCCTTCCCATGACCCCCTCACACCCACATGACCACTACCCCTTCACCCCTTGTTCCCTCTCATCACACCCTCTCTCTATTTTCCTCTCTCACTATATATATATATAGGTTTATATATATATATATATATATATATATATATATATATATATATATATATATATATATATATATATAGGTTATATATATATATATATATATTTATATATATATATATATATATATTTTTATATATATATATATATATATATATATATATATATATATATATATATATATATATATATATATATATATATATATGTTGAATTGTATATATATATATATATATATATATATATATATATATATATATATATATATATATATATATATATATATATATATATATATAGGAAGCGGATCAAAGGCCCCGCCCGCGGAGCCCCGCCCCCCCCTGCACCATCGGATCGCGCGGGGCCCGCGTGGGGCCCGCCCCCGCCCGCGCGATCCAACGGCTAAGGGGGAGCGGGGCTTCGGCGGGGCTCCGCGGGCGGGGCTCCCGATCCGCTCCCATATATATATATATATAAAAAAAAAAATATATATATATATATATTGTAATATATATGACTAGTTATATATATATATATATATGTTGAATTGTATATAGAGGGCTATGGATATATATTACATAGATATAGGTTTACCTATAGATAGCTATATGTGAACCTATGTGTAGTGACCTAGAAATATTAGCCTATGGTCATAGTTACTAGCCTATGGCCATTAGGGGCTAACCCTAATTTGACCAAGTGACCCTTGACCTAGGTGGTTGACCTTGTTTGACTAGAGTTGACCAAAGTCAACCTTAGGTCAAACCTTGACCTAATTGACCTAGAAATGGCTTGGATGGACTTTAAAGGGCTTGATGACTAAGGTTTGACTAAACCCTAGACTATTAAACTAGTTGATTTATGTTTGACCATATGGTTATGAGGATAGTCCTATGTAATTTAAGATATGTATTGGGTTAAGTGGGATAATTAGGAGTTGTGTCATGATTTGGGTTAGCCTTATAGAGTTGACATATAGAGTTGACCCTTGACCTAAAAAACCTTAGTTAGTCTAAGTTTGACCTAGATTTGACTAACCTTGATTTGCTTGACCTTGTTGACTTAGTTGACTCCTTATGACCTAGTATGACTTAAGTTGACCTAGTTTGACTGTTAGAGTTGACCAAGTTTGACTTTGGCCTAGATTGACCTAGAATCATGTGGTATGCATTGTATACACTATTTTTACCATTGTGGATATATTGTGACCTGTTTTACTCTAAATAGGACTCTGTGACACCAGTTCGGACATCTATTCATATCAGTCATACAGGGTGACAGGCGAGTACATTCTCTGATCATTTCATACTTGTTAGGATTTATATTCTTGCTCTAGATTACTTTACATGATGCTGTCACGTTATTATCACGGATTGGTACTATATGGATCTTGTCATGTGATGTTATCCCCCTCGGGGTGCATCAAATATAGTTGTCATGTGCTTTTCACGAACATCTTATATTTCATGTACACCTCTATTCATGTATACTCTTGTGCAATCTTGTACTCTCATGATCACATGAGCAAACATGATAAAAACCTCTTGTGCAAGGTAACGTAACTTGACTAGATCCTTGTGTATTGATTGGGGAGGGTGAGTAGGAAATGGTTATGTGATCAAAATCCCATCTTGTGAAATCTTGTGAAATTATGTATATGTCTATAGTACACTCACGTATGATGGAGTTACCCTTGCATTGTCCTAACCCGTTTATATAACCATCTCATGCTCTAAATCACAGGCTACCTACAGTTCTTACTTATCATATATATAGATATTTCCAGTTATCAAATCTCTCTCGTTTTTATATATATTTCTTTACAGTCCATGTATCTTACTCTTTGCATGCTTTACATTTCCCAACATGATATGAACTGCGTGAGATGTATTGTGCTCGTTCCTGTCCTGACTGGACCTGTTGAAAATATTACAGATGATGATGGTGACTGTCCTACCTTCTATGGGGCACATGAGGGTGACCTTCAGGAGCCTGAGGAGCATCTAGCTCAGTAGAGGGTGCCTAGTCTAGTCTAGTGTTTATAGTTTTTATTTTGTATCAGATTGTTCCGATTGTTAGTTGTGACTTAGTTATATTTCAGGTCTTGTACTTATTTGTGTTGGACATCTACTTTGTGTGGTGTGATAACTCTATTTATATTCAATTTCTTCCTTTCATCTGATTCCAAATCATGCTCTATCTTTCCTAGACTTGTGTTTGAGATATAGAGTTGAGATGTTATGTTATACCTCCGTACGGAGATGACAGGTTTATATATCTTGTTGTTAGATGTTAGATGTTATAGATGACCTATACAACGTTCTACCGCCAACACTGCGGCGTAGGCTGGACGTACCTACGTTTTCGTGCCCCTAATCAGGGTGCGGGTCGTGACAAAAGCTAACAGATCAGGACCCTCAAGAAAGTGGGTACCAAAGGTTACATCTTCAACTTATGTTGTAGGTGGACCTTCCTCCTCCCACTAAAAGTAAGTAGATACTCGATAGTGGTTGCTCCAGACACATGACAGGTGACGACAAATTGTTCGCAACTCTATCGATGAAGAAAGAAATCTATGTCTCATTTGGAAACAACCTTAAAGGACATATCATTGGAATTGGTGACATATGTATCTCTCCCTCATCCATTATTAAAAATGTATGCTTAGTAACAGAATTGAAACATAACCTGCTAAGTATCAGCCAGTTAACTGATTACGGTTATGGAATAAATTTTGTTAAAAATAAATGTTTTGTTTATGATAAAACTTCTGGAATAATTTCCTTTGAGGGAGTAAGAGATGACAATATATACGTTTTATATCTGTCAGAAAATACTAGCAGTACAGGAAAGTGTATGTTTACAACGCAAGACGAATGCCGGATATGACATATGCGTCTTGGACATGCAAACATGGACACTATTACAAGATTGTCCACCAAGAAACTAGTAAGAGGCTTACCCAAAATAATTTATAAGAAAGATATGGTATGTGCTGATTGTGAGAAGAATAAGGCATCTAGATCATCTTTCAAGTCAATAAACGCTGTAAGTACCTCTAGACCCCTGCAATTGATTCATATGGACTTATTTGGACCAAGTAGAATCTCCAGTCTTAGCGGAAAGCTTTATGCTTCCGTGATAGTTGATGACTATTCATGATATACTTGGGTTTATTTTCTTGCAAATAAGAATGAGGCCTTTTCTGAGTTTGTATCTTTCTGTAAAAAGGTACAAAATGAGAAAGGATTCATGATTACTCGTGTCCGAAGTGATCATAGAGAAGAATTCGATAACGATGAGTTTAAATCTTATTGTAATTCAAATGGATTATCACATGAATTCTCTTATCCCAGAACTCCTTAACAGAATAGAGTTGTAGAAAGGAAGAATAGAACTCTTGACGATATAGCCAGAGTTATGCTTAACCAGTATAATATTCCTAAATACTTTTGGGCAGAAGCTGTTTATACAGCATGCCATGTATTGAATAGAGTTCTTATTAGACCTATATCTAAAAAGACTCCTTATGAATTATGGTTTAATAGAACTCCTAATATCAGCTATTTCAAGGTCTTTGGTTGCAGATGTTTTATTATAAATACAAAAGACAACTTGGGAAAATTTGATAAAAAAAGCTGATGAAGGAATATTCTTGGGTTATGCGGTGAAAAGCAAAGGATACTAAGTATTCAATAAGAAATCACTTGTTGTCGAAGAATCAATCAATGTCACATTCGATGAGCTAAATGTCAAATGACAAGACGATAGTGACAATGACGAAACTCCCACCAATGGAATATCAGAAGATACGCCATCCACGTCCTATCTGGAAAGTCTACCGAAACGAATGAGATTTTCAACAGACCATCCCGAAGAACTGGTAATCGGTGATATATCAAGAGGCGTAAGTACTCGTTCTAGCTCAAGACAAATGGTAATAGCAAATGTTGCATTTATTTCCAAAATTGAACCTAAAAAATGTTTTAGAAGCATTTTCTGGTGAATTTTAGATTTCTGCTATGCAAGAGAAACTTAACCAATTTTAATGGAATCAAGTTTGGGAACTTGTTTCCCGACCTATTGATCACCCGATCATTGGTACTAAGTGAGTGTTCCAAAATAAGATAGATGAGAATGGCTCAGTCACACGCAATAAAGCACGTCTAGTAGCTCAAGGCTATAATCAAGAAGAAGGCATTAACTATGATGAGACATATGCTCCAATTGCTAGATTAGAGTCCATTCGAATGCTTTGTGCTTTTGCAAGTTTTCATGGTTTCAAATTTTTTCAAATGGATGTTAAAAGTGCTTTTTTTAAATGGTTTTATAAAAGAAGAAGTTTTTGTAAAACAACCTTCCGGCTTTGAAGATTTCAAATATCCTGATCACGTATTCAAGCTTCGAAAGGCTCTCTACGTTCTCAAACAAGCACCCCGTGCTTGGTATGAGCGCCTTAGTTCTTTCCTACTTGAACACGGTTTTTCAAAAGGGAAGGTTAATTCAACTTTATTTATAAAATCTTTAGACAAAATATTTTATTAGTGCAGATATATGTTGATGACATAATCTTTGGATCAACTAATGAGATGCTATGTAACGAGTTTGCTAAGTGTATGCAGAGTGAATTCGAAATGAGCATGATGGGAGAATTAACATTCTTCCTTGGACTGTAAATTAAGCAGAGTTCATAAGGAATATTCATTAATCAAGACAAATATACAAAAGACTTGCTAAAGAAATTTGATATGGATAATGTTAAACCTATTGGCACTCCAATGGCGACGTCTACAAAGCTTGATACAGATGAAAGTGGTACACCAGCCGACATACGTAAGTACAGAGGTATGATTGGTAGTTTACTATACTTAACTGCTAGTTATCCTGACATCATGTTTTCTGTATGCTTATGTGCTCGGTATTAGGCTTATCCTAAATAATCACATGTAAGCGTTGTTAAGCATATCCTGCGATACCTTAAAGGGACTTTGACAACCGGTCTTTGGTATTCCAAAATTGATTCGTTTGACCTGATAGGTTACTCGGACGCAGATTTTGCTGGATGCAAGGTCGATCGTAAAAGTACCAGTGAAATATGTCATTTTCTAGGAAAGTCATTAGTCTCCTGGTTTTTTAAGAAACAAAATTCAGTTGCATTATCAACTACTGAAGCTAAGTATATAACTGCAGGACGTTGTTGTGCACAAATTTTGTGGATGAAACAAACTTTGGAGGACTTTCAATTATTCTTTCATTATATTCCTATTTACTGTGATAACATTAGCTTTATTAATATCACTAAGAATCCTATTTGTCATTCACGCACTAAACACATAGAACTTAGACATCATTTTCTAAGAGACCATGTTTTGCAAGGTGATATTAGTTTAGAGTTTGTTGATACTGAACATCAACTAGCTGACATCTTCACTAAGCCTTTGGCTGAAGATCGTTTTAACTTTATACGAAGGGAACTAGGAATTCTGGATGTTGAGGTAATATAATTGAATATTATTTTTTTAATAAACATGAATTAGCTAAAATCATTTTGCTTATAAGCCGAAAGGGCCATTCTGTCACACAGATGTAAATAACCTGAAGCAACACGGTGTACTAGTCTTTGGACTACCG
Organism: Iris pallida; assembly: GCA_029216955.1. Lineage (NCBI taxonomy): Eukaryota > Viridiplantae > Streptophyta > Magnoliopsida > Asparagales > Iridaceae > Iris > Iris pallida. The sequence continues at coordinate 1,482,352 of JANAVB010011198.1, read as the reverse complement.
CTAGTTGGGATCCGGCCTCTACAGCTAACCCAAAATATTTATAGCAATTTATATGTTATTAATTAATAAATATTAAATTATTTAATTCAACACAGATATTTCTAATTAAATTCGCATTTATGTTAAAAACTATTACATACTTTCCAACTACTATCCTGAATCCCAAGTGACCGAACTCGGTCAGAGTTCTGACAGAACTCGGACCGAACTCGGTCAGGAGAATTCAAAACAGAAGCTTTTATTTAAACCCTCTTCTACCATCATCTTCTCCATCACAGCAGCATTACCACACCGAAAACCCTAACCTCCTTGTTCTTCCTCCTCCAAGCTTTTCAAGCCTCAAACTTTGGATCCGAAGTTCTCTCGAGATTCTCTTCCACTGTCTACCATCAATTTCGGTATATATCTCTCTTTTACCTCCTTTTCAATTTCCTATGGCTCCCAAAATTCCTATTTCTCCGAAAAAGAAAAGGAAAGTTGACGAAGGTTCGTCCTCGTCTCCTCATGAGGCGGCCTTGTTTTCACTTTACACTCCTTCGAAATCCGACGGAGATTTCTTTGATGAATTTATTTTGTGTCCCAAGATGCTTCGGACTCTTGGTTCATGGATTTTCATAAAAGAAAATTTTGTCCGGGTGCTCCAATTAACTTTACTTTATTTCCTGATCACTCTAGCGTTTTTGAGTATCATCATTTACGAGAGTTAGTTCAATCTACTTTTTCCGTTTACACCAATGCCATTCGTATGTTTTACTGTAATTTTTCGGTCACGAACGGCACGGTAAAATCAGAGTTGGTGGAATTGATATCGAGTTTGATGCTGATGATTTAGCGATCATTCTTCATATACCCAACAACGGGGAAGCACTCGTCGATATCACTTCTGTCCAGTTTCCTGAAGGGACCACTTTTAATTCTTTCTGTGATTCGCTATGTGAACCAAATCCTCGATCGAAAGGCACTCTTCGCCCTAGGCATTTGAACAATTATTTCTATTATCTCCATCGCATGGTGTTCTCCACAATCCTTCCAAAGAACACTGCCACTGATGAGATTTCTTACCTAGAGCTCTCAGTTATTTATCATCTCCACATCCATGTTCCTTTCAGTCTACCCAAGACTATTATCGCTGCTATGGAACGCTATCGCAAGACCTCTTCGCGACGTCTTCTATATGCGATGTACCTCCCTTACATCTTTCAGTATTTTGATGTTTGTCTTGAGGACTGTGCTGAGGATGGTGCTCCTGCTTTTTTTCATGAGCATCATCGTCCTACTCAGTCTGCTCAGATTTCACCCCTTGCAGTTGTCCCTACATCTACTGACTCCCAGCCTACTCATCCTCCTGCTGGTGTTACACTTGAGTCCCTTAAGACTCTCATGTTGGATCAGTTCTGTGCCATAGATTTTTGCACTACTCTCCAGCTTCAGGCCATCTCCAACTCGGTTTGGGATATGTCTTATAGCCTTGCTCACAACCCTAGTGGCCCTATCCCTATGGTTTGTGATCCTACCAGACTTGGCTATCGCCTTGATGATCGCGAGGCACGTTTGTCACGACCCGTACCCACTGTGAGGGTACGAGAGCATAACAACGCCCAGCCTACGCCGCAGTGTCGGCTGTAGAACGCTGTTCTAGGTCATCAACTATAACTAACATAATATGAATGCTCTCCATAAGGAGGCCAACACAGAGGTACAACTCAATCACAATATAGAGATAGAATATGGTACGATAAAATAGATAAGAGAATCCTCAACCGAGGTACAACAGAAATGAAATACAAGTCTCAACATCTCTACAATATATAAACTCTGAATCAAGAACAACAACTAAACATAAAAGGAAAACAGTCTAAACTATCTATACTAAGCAAGGTATCGTCCTCAGCAGCTGCCTGAACCTCCCCTGGGGTCCAGATCGCGAGTGTCAACTAGGCAAACTCCAAGTAAGGGTGCAGGGTGCCTCATCATCCTCTGTAAAATTTTTAACAGGTCCAGTCAGGACGGGAGCGAGCACAAAACATCTCACGCAGTTCATATCGAGTTAGGAAATATAAAGCATGCAATAGAGTAAAGTACATGAAACGCTGAAAGAAGAAGATATATAAAAAACAGTAGAGATTTGATAACAGAAAATATCTAAATATGATAAGTAAGAACTGTAAGGAACATGTGATTTTAGAGTACAATCTGGTTATGTAAACGGGCTAGGAAAATGCAATGGTAACTCCATTGTACGTAGGTGTACAATAGACATATACAATAGTTATACAATGTTGTACAATAGGATTTGAGTACATAACCAATTCTACTCCCCCTCCCCCAATCAATACACAAGGATCTACTCCAGTTACGTTAACTTATACAATAGTGTACAATATTATACAATAAATGTACAATATTATACAATAGTGTACAATGGTCTATCCCTGGGGCTCATGTGATAATGAGAGTACAATATGCACAATGGGTATACAAGAATATGGGTATTCAATAAATACAATATGGAGGTGAAACGCACATCACAATATGTATTTAGTGAATACAAGGAGATAATATCTCAAAAGAAGATCCATATAGTACCAATCCGTGATAACAGTCGTGTCAGCATCAAGTACAGTAATCTAGAGCAAGAATGTAAATCTATACAAGTATGAAATGGTCAGAGAATGTACTCGCCTATAACTGAGTGTCCAATATGAAAAGTACCGTCCAAGGAGTGGTGTCTGGCTCCTAATCAGAACATCACAAGTCATAACAAGTCCAGAATAGTAAAATGGAGTCCTACTATGCATTCTACATGATTCTAGGTCAATCTAGGCCAAAGTCAACTCTTGGTCAACTCTGGTCAACCCTAGAAGTCAAACTAGGTCAACGAAGTCTAGTCAAGTCTAAACTCAACTATCTAGGTCTAACAAGTCTAACTAGGCTATACTAAGTCTAACAATCTATTCTAGACAACACACACCATTCCTAGGCTATACAAGCCAACAACAATCACACATAAAAATACCTCACATTAGCTATCATTCAAGAGATTCATGTATACATGAGTAAAGGCTTATACCTATACACATACAACCTATACATAGAGCATATATCTAATACATGCCTATGATAACCATACAACACTAGATCAACACTATCTACAACCCACACCCTACAACTTATACATTAATCCATACTAACATTATATACACATTAACATAGATAGGCATAATAAAACATGTGTGTGTGTGGTGTGCTGAACAAGGTGCAGGAAGTATCCAAAAACAGTGAAGGGTGTAGGCTTGTGTGGTGTGCAATAGTGACTATGTACATTGCAGAAAATACAACAGTGAAGAGGGCAGCATGTAACAGGGAATGTGTAGGCTAGTGTACAGGAGATAATAGTGAGGAGTGTGTGTTCTGTGTTTGCAGGCAGTACAAAATAAAGAGAGAGTGTGTGTATATGCAGGTAGTGTAGTGCAGGAACACGACAGTGAAAGAACAAGAGGGACTTGTGTGCAGGAAAATAAATGTGACAGCGAAAAACATAAGACAGGGAACATGGCCTATTACCAGGCTATACAAACTGGAGCTCAAACTCAGTAGGGAGAAGGAAAGGAGATCAATACATTGTCCTTTCAATCTCAGGTTTTTGAAGAAACCCCAAACGGTTATTAATTTCAGGAATAGGCAAGGAAATCAATTCATTCATTAATTATCTTCAATGACAGTTATTCAAAAATATAGGAGAGGAACCACATTCAAATTGAAAACTGAGATTCAACTCAGGTTTGTTTCAAAACCAACTCAGATTTCCATCTACTCCAATCTCAGGTTTATATCTCAAAACAATGTGAACTTCACCTAAACTCAGGTTTATGAAATCTCAGATTTTGAGAACAATCTCAGGTTTATCAAACTGGAACTTAAAACTCAGTTCTGCAGAACAACCCAACAGTGTATACAATTCAACTCATCAATTAACACCAACTTAACCCATGGCAAGGTAATATGTAGGAGAAACCTAAATAGGATCTAAACTCAGTAATTCTCATCATTGTAGGGGTTAAATCATTAAACAATCATCAAATTAGAAAACTGAAAATTGACAGGAACTAAGTATCAGTTATCAGAACAATGATTTTTAAATGAGAATCGAATAGCAAATTAATTAATCATGAATCTAATGATTGGAAAAATGAATACAACCCTCGTGCACAATCCCACACATCATCTCGTGTCACCCATAACCTGACACGGCGTGTCCATAGCAAGAAATCACAAAGTGATACACATACAGTGCACTGTCCCGTGCACACGTGCACTTGTGTCGTGTGCACGACACAAGACACGAGAGGATCTCGTGGTCACCCTCATAGGTAGCCCACCTATAGGGCTACCACATAGGCCCACTGGCCTGTCTCCACGACGTGTCAGTGTCGGACACGAGGCCCGTATCAGTGGCCCAAAACCACACTGCACAGAACAGTGAGAAACCCGTGCGTCGAGGATTCCTCACTCGATACGCCACGTGGGCCCACGAAACTTGACACATGGCATGTCAGTGGGTGCCCCGAGGCTCCCACAAAATTTTGTGTCCAGCAAGTTCGTGTCGTGTCCAGGAAATTGCCCGATAGGCAGGGCATTCCTGTAGCCGCGCACGCGTGTGTGCGCGCGTGTCCACACCACCAAAATGACATAGGACGACACGAAAACCAAGACACAAAGACAGGAATCAAAATACCAGATCTAAACTATCAATCCTATTAAAAAACAATGAATAAATTCGATCGAAATGCCCTTTGAGGTATTTCGTCGAACACCTAGTCCTACTACTGATACGTGTCCAAAACGGACACGAATCCTCCGACACTGGACACGAAACCTATCCAGACCTTAGGAGGACTCTTAGGGCTCCCTATACATGAAGACTAAAAGAAATTTCATTGAGATTTGATGAAGATACCTCTTGTTGAACTTTCAATGGAAAAGTCTCCTTGCTAGCTCCTTGCTTGGTATCCCAAACAATTCTAATCAACTCCAAACTGAACCAAATCACCCATAACAGCAAGAAGAACAGTATTAGAAACCAATGCAACTAATTTGGGGATTTTAGGACCTATAATGGATTTATGATGAATTTATTTAGATAAGAACTCACCTCCTTGAAAATAGGGCTCTTCCTAAAGAAAAGAGGCAACCCTAGATTTGGGAGGGGTTTTATATGGTGGGAATCCCTAGGTAGAGGGGTGTGGCTGGCCACTAAGGCTTAGGGTTAGGGTTTTGTCAAACTATTGGGCCTTGGGCCAAGTTACAAAGCTAATGAGGATTAAACTAATTAAAGGCTCTAAACCATAAGCCATGACTTATGACTTTCCTAATCCTTTTGCTAAAATGACTAAACCAAGTCCTAGGCTAGGTTAGACTAGAGTCACTTGACCTAACCATGATCCACTAACTAGGGTTAGCTTCTAGGTAGGTCTACAAAGTCAACACTAGTCAAAAGTCAACCTAGTCAAACTATCTCAAATAATTCCTAAAAATTCTCATAAATTCAATAAATTCTAATAAATTTAAATAATAATTAATAATCCCAAATAATTCTTAAAATTACAAAAAAATGACTAAAATACCCCTCAGTCTGGAAATGAACACTAGCAAGACACCAAATCATAAGTCATGAATTTAAATAGTTTAAAAATAATTAAATATCACTAAAAATCATAACATGAAATAAATATCATTAAATAATAATTATAATTACAAAATTTCAAAATTACCCTCTTCGGGAAAACTGGGTGTTACAATCCTACCCACCTTAGAAAAATTTCGTCCTCGAAATTAAGATGATCGCACCTTTTTCTAGGCCGAACATAGACAAGGATCAATCACTAGTCAATTTCCTCAACATCCTAGTACTTGGTCATCAGCTGGTCAACTTCTTAGGACTTTTACCTATGCTAGCTACCTAGTGTTGGCAACTAGGGATTAGCAAAGAAAACTCTATAATAGACTAGCTCTTAACTTCCCAATCCTATCAAGTCACCTATAACTAAATACCTACAAGCTAAGCACATGAATACCAAATACCACATATATATATATATGCTCAAGAACAACAATCCATCACATATATCCTAAGTATATCATCTATATATATATACATGACTGATCAACCAAGGGTTAAGGCAGACTAAACTTATAAGGGTCTGAAACAATGCTTAGAACTAGGCTAAGGATGAATGGTCTGAATCAAGGGGACATGGTATCTAGTGAAGGGTCTACACACTGCCTATAAAGGTGATCAACACAAAGGAACTCAGCACGAAGATAACTTAACTAAAATGAAAAACTAAACCAAGTATAGGCTAAACAACATGTTTATAACCCTATACAACAATGGCCTATAGATACCAACTAACCTATATCCCATATGCCAATATCATCTGCAATCTATCTATGCAAATAGACCTCTCGGTCTTAGGTGAAACTACAACTATACTCAAAGACAGGCTCTGGTCATGGGTGCCTCACTGGAAAAGGTAAGGGAAAGTAGTAATAATCATCAAGGCTGTAAGACATACTAACATCCTATGTGTAACTGGTTGGTATTATAGATAACAGGAGAATTATCTACAATGGGTTACTATTCTAACACCAATGCTAACTATCACCTCTAGGGTACAGACACTCTACAAGTCATCATACCATTATACTATGAAGAAACTACATATGAATAAGCTCTACAAAACTAAATATTCCTACTCCTAAGTCATTTATAACAATAAAAAAGGTATGATGTTTAAACCTTCTCAAGATACAATCTGCTAATCATATGCGTCTGGCCAAAATCATGTTGCCCAGAGTCCTCATCATGCTAGTGGACAATGCTACGATAATCACTGAGTCCTGGACTAAGGTACGTACCTCTAGGTTCATGGTATTTAAAATTTTCGTATTGCCGCATGCGACGACGAAAACCTTAAATTCCTATACCCGAGAATACATCCAAAATCTGACTACATGTCCTCACTATGCCAACTAACACGACTATCGAGGATTCTAGATCCTATGATTTAGGCGACCTAGCCCATATGATTTTCTCAGAAGAAAAACAAACACAACAAAAGAGTAACATGACAAAATTAATCAATCAACAAGGAACAGATGGAATCGGATTTCAAGGTAATTATAAAAGACAATTGCGGTAATAGAATTGAGAAGAACGAAACTTGCAGCAAGATCTCCAATGGTCTGTGCATCTTCGATTGTCCTGACGATAGCTCGCCCCTGCTGGTTTCCCCCGGTCTGCTGCTGATGCTGCATGAACCGCTGCTGCTGAGAGAAATAGGGAATGACGGGAAAAAGTCCCTATACAGTCAGAGGTGCACCTCCTATGTAGCAGAAATGCCAACCTGAGTCGGCACAACAGAAACTGTGGTCTCGAGGCCCTGATGAACAGGACGAGAGGTGGCCAGCCTCTCGATAGTATTCCCCGAACCGAAGCAATGAGATCGTGTCTTCATAACCATCATGAAAATAGATCAAAATAAGAAGCAATTTCTGAGAATGAAGCGAAAAAAATTGAAAGGAGGACAGTTTATATTCAAGGGAAGTCAATAAGCAACAATTTTGACAAAAGGAATCTGATTAAGAGTTTTTCCTAATGTGATTGAGTACCTCCAAAATATCCTAATCCTACTGCAGGCTGTAGTGATACTCTAGTTCGAATACCACTACATAAACTCGACCTGCATGGGCCACCACTAAAAACGTGTCACGACCCGCACCCACTGTGACGGTACGAGAGCGTAACAACGCCCAGCCTACGCCGCAGTGTCGGCGATAGAACGCTGTTCTAGGTCATGAACTATAACTAACATAATATGAATGCTCTCCATAAGGAGGCCAATACAGAGGTACAACTCAGTCACAATCTAGAGATAGAATATGGCACGATAAAATAGATAAGAGAATCCTCAACCGAGGTACAACAGAAATGAAATACAAGTCTCAACATCTCTACAATATACAAACTCTGAATCAAGAACAACAACTAAACATAAAAGGAAAACAGTCTAAACTATCTATACTAAGCAAGGTATCGTCCTCAGCAGCTGCCTGAACCTCCCCTGGGGTCCAGGTCGCGAGTGTCAACTAGGCAAACTCCAAGTAAGGGTGCAGGGTGCCTCATCATCCTCTGTAAAATTTTCAACAGGTCCAGTCAGGACGGGAGCGAGCACAAAACATCTCACGCAGTTCATATCGAGTTAGGAAATATAAAGCATGCAATAGAGTAAAGTACATGAAACGCTGAAAGAAGAAGATATATGAAAAACAGTAGAGATTTGATAACAGGAAATATCTAAATATGATAAGTAAGAACTGTAAGGAATATGTGATTTTAGAGTACAATCTGGTTATGTAAACGGGCTAGGAAAATGCAATGGTAACTCCATTGTACGTGGGTGTACAATAGACATATACAATAGTTATACAATGTTGTACAATATGATTTGAGTACATAACCAATTCTACTCCCCCTCCCCCAATCAATACACAAGGATCTACTCCAGTTACGTTAACTTATACAATAGTGTACAATGTTATACAATGAATGTACAATGTTATACAATAGTGTACAATGGTCTATCCCTGGGGCTCATGTGATAATGAGAGTACAATATGCACAATGAGTATACAAGGATATGGGTATTCAATAAATACAATATGGAGGTGAAACGCACATCACAATATGTATTTAGTGAATACAAGGAGATAACATCTCAAAAGAAGATCCATATAGTACCAATCCGTGATAACAGTCGTGTCAGCATCAAGTACAGTAATCTAGAGCAAGAATGTAAATCCATACAAGTATGAAACGGTCAGAGAATGTACTCGCCTGTAACTGAGTGTCCAATATGAAAAGTACCGTCCAAGGAGTGGTGTCTGGCTTCTAATCAGAACAGCATAAGTCATAACAAGTCCAGAATAGTAAAATGGAGTCCTACTATGCATTCTACATGATTCTAGGTCAATCTAGGCCAAAGTCAACTCTTGGTCAACTCTGGTCAACCCTAGAAGTCAAACTAGGTCAACCAAGTCTAGTCAAGTCTAAACTCAACTATCTAGGTCTAACAAGTCTAACTAGGCTATACTAAGTCTAACAATCTATTCTAGACAACACACACCATTCCTAGGCTATACAAGCCAACAACAATCACACATAAAAATACCTCACATTAGCTATCATTCAAGAGATTCATGTATACATGAGTAAAGGCTTATACCTATACACATACAACCTATACATAGAGCATATATCTAATACATGCCTATGATAACCATACAACACTAGATCAACACTATCTACAACCCACACCCTACAACTTATACATTAATCCACACTAACATTATATACACATTAACATAGATAGGCATAATAAAATATGTGTGTGTGTGGTGTGCTGAACAAGGAGCAGGAAGTATCCAAAAACAGTGAAGGGTGTAGGCTTGTGTGGTGTGCAATAGTGACTATGTACATTGCAAAAAATACAACAGTGAAGAGGGCAGCATATAACAGGGAATGTGTAGGCTAGTGTGCAGGAGATAATAGTGAGGAGTGTGTGTTCTGTGTTTGCAGGCAGTACAAAATAAAGAGAGAGTGTGTGTATATGCAGGTAGTGTAGTACAGGAACACAACAGTGAAAGAACAAGAGGGACTTGTGTGCAGGAAAATAAATGTGACAGTAAAAAACGTAAGACAGGGAACATGGCCTATTACCAGGCTATACAAACTGGAGCTCAAACTCAGTAGGGAGAAGGAAAGGAGATAAATACATTGTCCTTTCAATCTCAGGTTTTTGAAGAAACCCCAAACAGTTATTAATTTCAGGAATAGGCAAGGAAATCAATTCATTCATTAAGTATCTTCAATGACAGTTATTCGAAAATATAGGAGAGGAACCACATTCAAATTGAAAACTGAGATTCAACTCAGGTTTGTTTCAAAACCAACTCAGATTTCCATCTACTCCAATCTCAGGTTTATATCTCAAAACAATGTGAACTTCACCTAAACTAAGGTTTATGAAATCTCAGATTTTGAGAACAATCTCAGGTTTATCAAACTGGAACTTAAAACTCAGTTCTACAGAACAACCCAACAGTGTATACAATTCAACTCATCAATTAACACCAACTTAACCCATGGCAAGGTAATATGTAGGAGAAACCTAAATAGGATCTAAACTCAGTAATTCTCATCATTGTAGGGGTTAAATCATTAAACAATCATCAAATTAGAAAACTGAAAATTGACAGGAACTAAGTATCAGTTATCAGAACAATGATTTTTAAATGAGAATCGAATAGCAAATTAATTAATCATGAATCTAATGATTGGAAAAATGAATACAACCCTCGTGCACAATCCCACACATCATCTCGTGTCACCCATAGCCTGACATGGCATGTCTATAGCAAGAAATCACAAAGTGATACACATACAGTGCACTGACAGTGCACTGTCTCGTGCACACGTGCACTTGTGTCGTGTGCACGACACAAAACACGAGAGGATCTCGTGGTCACCCTCATAGGTAGCCCACCTATAGGGCTACCACATAGGCCTACTGGCCTATGTCCATGACGTGTCAGTGTCGGACACGAGGCCCGTATCAGTAGCCCAAAATCACACTGCACAGAACAGTGAGAAACCCGTGCGTCGAGGATTCCTCACTCGATACGCCATGTGGGCCCACAAAACTTGACACATGGCGTGTCAGTGGGTGCCCCGAGGCTCCCACAAAATTTTGTGTCCAGCAAGTTCGTATCGTGTCCAGGAAATTGCCCGATAGGCAGGACATTCCTGTAGCCGCGCACGCGTGTGTGCGCGCGTGTCCACACCACCAAAACGACACAGAACGACACGAAAACCAAGACACAAAGACAGGAATCAAAATACCAGATCTAAACTCAATCCTATTCAAAAATAATGAATAAATTCGATCGAAATGCCCTTTGAGGCATTTCGTCGAACACCTAGTCCTACTACTGATACGTGTCCAAAACGGACACGAATCCTCTGACACTGGACACGAAACCTATCCAGACCTTAGGGGGACTCTTAGGGCTCCCTATACATGAAGACTAAAAGAAATTTCATTGAGATTTGATGAAGATACCTCTTGTTGAACTTTCAATGGAAAAGTCTCTTTGCTAGCTCCTTGCTTGGTATCCCAAACAATTCTAATCAACTCCAAACTGAACCAAATCACCCATAACAGCAAGAAGAACAGTATTAGAAACCAATGCAACTAATTTGGGATTTTAGGACTGGATTTATGATGAATTTATTTAGATAAGAACTCACCTCCTTGAAAATAGGGCTCTTCCTAAAGAAAAGAGGCAACCCTAGATTTGGGAGGGGTTTTATATGGTGGAAATTCCTAGGTAGAGGGGTGTGGCTGGCCACTAAGGCTTAGGGTGAGGGTTTTGTCAAACTATTGGGCCTTGGGCCAAGTTACAAAGCTAATGAGGATTAAACTAATTAAAGGCTCTAAACCATAAGCCATGACTTATGACTTTCCTAATCCTTTTGTTTAAATGACTAAACCAAGTCCTAGGCTAGGTTAGACTAGAGTCACTTGACTTAACCATGACCCACTAACTAGGGTTAGCTTCTAGGTAGGTCTACAAAGTCAACACTAGTCAAAAGTCAACCTAGTCAAACTATCTCAAATAATTCCTAAAAATTCTCATAAATTCAATAAATTCTAATAAATTTAAATAATAATTAATAATCCCAAATAATTCTTAAAATTATAAAAAAATGACTAAAATACCCCTCAGTCTGGAAATGAACACTAGCAAGACACCAAATCATAAGTCATGAATTTAAATAGTTTAAAAATAATTAAATATCACTAAAAATTATAACATGAAATAAATATCATTAAATAATAATTATAATTACAAAATTTCAAAATTACCATCTTCTGGAAAACTGGGTGTTACAGCGTTACTTCGACCCTGCTGCTGCTCGCTATGACCCCAATCGATCTGCTGAGACCGGTCCTTCCAGTGCTGCTGGTGCTGCAGCTGATGATGATAAGGATGATAGTTGACGATCTCCTTCCTCGTGATAGTTCAGTAGTTATGTTTGTTTATGTTAGTGATAAATGCTTCTTTCAAGCATTATCAGTTATCTTATTTTCAGTTTACTTCTGAGTTATGTATGCAACACTTTGTTTATCAGTTTGCAGTTTATGCTAGTACTTCCATTATTACATGCATGTCTTATATTTTATCACTATGTTGGTTCTTTATCACACTATTTTGCTACTTTCACAAAACGGGGGAGTAATAAGATTGATAATTTGAAAAAAGATATGATTATATGATTCTGTTTATTGTTACTAATTTGATTTGGAAGAAAATTTGGTTTAGACTCTACAAATACAGATTCAGCATAAATGTTTTGTTATGGAAAAGCAACAAGACTTGATCGTACATTACGGGGGAGCATTATGATGTACCATAATTTGACGAGCCAAAGCTGCCACCGCACCCTCAGTACTCATCAAGTCTACTTCCAATTCAAGCTGAACCTTTTTTTTAAATATCAATCGTAGTTTTGTCGCATTATCAAAATGGGAGAGATTGTTGGCACATTTAGCCATAGTCAAACCGATTTCGATAATTGACTTTAACTCTGATCTTGATATGAAAAGAAAGGAAGAATGCAGAGTTCATCATCATTGAGTTTTTCACATTTATTTTGTATTTTTATTTATTTATTGAGTCTAGATTATTTGTGAGTCGGAATCACTGGAAATTAGAAGTCTATCTAAAGCCTATCTTGATTCATTCCTTGAGCCGAACCAAACCCAATTGAACCAAAACCAACTTAGGTTGAACCAGAACCAAAGGGACCGAACTCGGCCATAGTTCTGCCCGAACTCGGTCAACTTGATTTCTCCTGGTCAGCAGCAAATTCCTATTCCTTTGGATCTGTAACGTTCAAAATTATGAACGTTACCCCTACCGAGTTCTGCTTGAACTTCGTCTCAAAAATTCCTATAAATAGAGAAGATTTTGTCATTTCTATTCACTCATTCCTTCTTCATCTTCTCTATCTATTCTTAACTTTCTATTCAGTTTTCAAAGCTTCAATTTTCAGATCTCCAAGTCAACTCTATTCTTCTAAGTGTCGGTGGTTTCCGATTAGGAGTTTTCGAGTTGTACAAGCTTGGCGTATAAAAGTTTTTTCTTCAGAAAAGTGATTGGTGAAGTTTGATCGTGGGCTTAGGATAAAAACACGACGGTGTTGAAGTTGGCATGTTCTTCGGAGCAAAACACGTGGTGTAATCTCTTCAAATAGTGGATTCAATATCGGATTGAGTACTCGAGATTGGACTAGTCCTCACAAAGGAAAACCAGTATAAACCTGATGTCTCTGCGTATTGAATTCTCGTCTCAACCTTTACTGCTTTACTTGCATTTAAATTTAATATATTGCTTCACCTGCTTAGAGTTAATTTTTTATTGCTAAATATTTCCACTGCACTCTATTCACCCCCCTCTAAAGGTGCCATTGTTCCTACAGCATTCGTGACTTGTTTATTGATCGTGTATCGTATACTGATCATGACTTGGGTTTCATATCGTTATTGATATTGTTTTGTGACTCGTGGGAGAGAAAATGCTAAGTAGGTATGTGGCCACACCCATATTATCACACATATCATAAATAACACATATACATCTCACGTATGACTTGTCGTATACCCATCGTTAATAGCCATCTTCGGATGTGCCGTATTACTTCAGCCTGGCCAAATACTGAACATGGTATTTCAATTGCACAGTTTCTAGTCGTGTTTATTCTTGATCATGGTTATTCTCATAGTTTCTCGTGTTGCAGGTTGCATTGCATGACATCATTCAGTGTCACGTGTTCTAGTTCATTTATTTCCTGCATTGACTTTATTATTTCATTTTGTATCGTGCAATATTTGTTTGGATGTACTTTGCCCTTTATTGTGGAAAGGTGTCCTAAAATGTTAAGACATGTTTATACCAGCTCTACATTTACTATCGGGAGAAGCAAATAAACCTTTTAGGAAAATGCTTGGTGTGGCGAAATCGCACTATAGACCTTAATTTTAGAACTATTTCAGGAAGCTTGGAACGAAGAGGATCATGTTAATATACAACAGAGGAAATAAATCATGTACTCCAAGGTTCACAAGGTCCCTAAGTAGTTAGTTGAGGGAGAAAAAAGAACTCATTAGATTTTAGAACCGTGGAACCCTCTCACATCAGATGAGAAAGATAGTGTCGGTGGCGATGAGAAGGTCATGGTAAATTTATGGTCAAATTCCTATACAAGATACTTAGGCTGTGTTTGATTTGACTTTTTTTCAATGGAAAATATTTCCATCAAAATTTTCCACCAATTGTAGTGTTTAATAGCTTGTATTTTCCATAGAATTATTTTCCAAAAAACAATCATTTTTCATATTTTCATCTAAAATGGTGGAAAATGAAACTTGTACAACCCATAGGAAAATATCATTTTCCATGAAAAATAACTATTTTTCGTGGAAAATAATGGCAATCAAACACCCAAATTAAGTTTTCCATAATTTTTTTTAAAATTCCATGAAAGTTTTTCCTAGAAAAATAATTCCATAAAATTAATTTCTTTTCCACATATTTTCCACCTTGCAATCAAACGTACCCTTAATCATGTTGGACGGATACGCCTCTTTGGCAAAGTGATTTGGAAAAACAAATGCTCGGTAAACTCAAAGCGTTCCTTTGGCTTGCATGTAGTAATGCTCCATCTTGATCAGGGATAACTTGCTTAAGAGCATCTCCAACCCTATTGTCTTGTTAAGTGTTGTGAGTCTTAGGTGGCTCCTATGTGGCATAAGCCACAAGACAATGTCTTGTTTATGTGGCAAAATTATATCTCAAAAGACAATGAGATAGAAAAACTTTCTCCAATGCAAAAGTATTGAGGGGACAATAAAAAGTATTTTTTCCAACTTCCAAGGCAACTCCTCCACTTCTTCAACTTTTTTTATAAATATTTCTATTCATAATTGATGATGTGGAGACAAAGTCATTGTGAAGTGCATTGTCTAGATCTAGACAATCAACTTCACATTGTCTTTGCCATGTCATTGCCATGTCAACTCCACACTTTATTTCACATTTGCATTGGAGAAATACTTTTGGAAAAAATGGTTGTCATTCCTATGTGGCAACCATTTTTTTCAAATTCACAATAGGGTTGGAGATGCTCTAAGTGCAAATGGATAGGGTTTGACTTTTGTCCACTTTGTAACAAACATGGTGAAACCGTTGATCACCTCTTAAATTATTGTAACCGAATTCGAGTGGTTCTTGTGGTTACCGATGAGAGGTATAAGATTCTAGCTGGATGACGGAAGATCAGTGGATCGAGCCACGAGAACATATTATTCTTTTCATTTATTTGGTAGAAGTTGGGGGCAGTGGGTCCAAGGCATGCAATGTAGCGTGCACGAAGTCCCGTGTGTATCGCCGGACATCTCAAAAACAATTTTTTTTTAAAAACCTCTTAAATCATTGTGAGAATATACGTGGCATTTGGCGACATCTTCTCCAGAAAAGAGGAATAATTAAATGTAATTAAATGTATTCCCGGGAAGGTTAGATCACTTGGAAAGACGGGAGAAAACATAAAATTAATCCTTCTATTAGGAAAAAAAACAAACGGGACACTATATGTGCAGTTATAAGTTAGCACATATGATTGGAATGCAACAATGGTCTTTTAAAATGTAAAAAGTAAAAAAACAAAGACAAAAATGATAAATTGGATTCATCCTAACACTATTTTCTGGACAAGTATGGAAGAAGAGACCATTATGCAGGACGATGGGAAAAGACAAGGGACGTAGCTTTCCAAATATCACATTACTTGATTCTAAGGGATGGGAAGAAGATTAGTGAGAGTCGATATTTTGTATGTTTTTCTTTCTCCTTAATGATAACACAAGGGATTTACCCACCGTTCATTTGTTGTTGCCGGTCATATGTATAGAACTAATTTTGGTATTAAGCACGTATTATCAAAGATCATTTAGAAGCACATAAGCCTCCGGGAGATCGATTAGGATGTGGGCATAACAGTCTATATGACAATCAATAATTCGATTCATTTTCAATTAGGTCTTGTCATAGCCGCTTTAGGGGCTAATACTTCTTGAGTAGCTCAACACATGTACTTTCTAGACTTTACCTACTTATGCATTCATAACAAAAGGCTTTAATTTTCTAAAAGAAAAAAGAGTGTACCAATGCAAGAAACATAAAGAACAATTCAGTAGATATGTTGACAAAAGCAATCCGACAGAAGTTCTAAGTCTTGCTTGGACTTCATCAGAGTTTTACAATGTTGAAAGATTTTGATCAACTCCAGTTTAGAAAATACGACAGGTACCATGATGTTTTAACTATAGGTTCATCACATGTCTTGATACAAGACAAGGTAGAGATTGCTAGGTTTATGTCTTATATTTAGTAAAGTCAATTTATATAATATAGGCTAAATTATAACTTGATATTCTCAACTATTTCAGTTTTTCAACTTAATACCCTCAACTTTGATAGGTACTAACTTGATACCCTAAAGAGAAAAAATTGACAAAATTGTCCCTTCCGTCCACACACACACACCAAACACCCCCCCCCCCCCCCCCCCCCCCCCCCCCTTTCCCCCTTCCCCTCCCGCCTCCCGCCGGTGCTCCCCCCACCCCTCCGGCGTCCGCGACCTCCCCCCACCCCCACCCCGCGTTGTGGGTCGCCGCGGAGCCGCCCCTGGTAGCGGGGTCGCCAAAGGGGGCAGCCGCAGTAGCCGGAAGCCGCGCGTGGCGGCGGGACACACTACAGGAGGTGGGGGCGAGGGCGAGGTATGGCGTGGGCCGGCCCAGAGCTGCACGGGACGACAGGGTCGCGGGCGGGGGCACGGGGCTGCGGGGTCGGGGGTGCTGCACAGGGCGGCGGGGTGCAGGGGCGCGAGTGGGGATGCGGGGTTCGCCGTGGGACGTGGGTGCAGGTGTGGAGGGTAGTCGCGGAGACGTAGGGCGGCCGGATGGGAGGTGCTGCCGGAGAAGGAGGGGGAGAGGGTATTGTGGGTTAGGAAAGGAGGGATATTTTTCTTTTTTAAAATTTTGGGTACCAACATAAAAATTAGTATATAGTTGAGGGTATTAAGTTAGCACATATTAAAGTTGAGGGTATCAAGTTGAACATTTTGGATAGTTAATGGTATCAAGGTATAATTTAGCCTATAATATAAATATATCCGGAATAAATTTAAGGCTTAATTGCACTTTGCTACCCTCAACTATTCCGCATTTTCAACTTGATACCATAAACTTTTTTTCGTAACAAATTGGTACCTCAACTATTATTTTTTTTCAACTTGATACCTAATTTTTCAAAAATGCCGAAAATGCCCTTCCCTCTTCCTTCCCTCCACCCCCTTCCCCACTCCGGCCGCCCCCCCTGCTCACTCCGGCCGCCCCC
This sequence comes from Iris pallida, assembly GCA_029216955.1. Taxonomy (NCBI): domain Eukaryota; kingdom Viridiplantae; phylum Streptophyta; class Magnoliopsida; order Asparagales; family Iridaceae; genus Iris; species Iris pallida. Next base: position 1,464,772 of record JANAVB010011198.1, on the reverse strand, counting down.
CCCCCTGCTAGCTCCCCCCCCCACCCCCCCCCCCTCCTGCTACCTTTGGCCACCTCCTGCCCCGCCTCCCGCCCCGCCCTCCCTCCCCAGCCCCCTCCTCCCGTGCTGCCGCGGCCTAGGGGAGAGGCGGGGGCGGGCGGGCGGGCGGAGTGAGCAGGGGGGGGGGGGGGGGGTGGGGGGGGGGGGGGAGCTAGCAGGAGGGGGGGGGGGGGGGGCCGGAGTGAGCAGGGGGGGCGGCCGGAGCGTGCAGGGGGGGAGGGTTAGGGGTAGGGGTAGGGGCATTTTAGTCCAAAATAATATCTGGGTACCAAATTGTTACAAAAAATAGTTTAGGGTACAAAGTTGAAAAATGGTAATAGTTGAGGGTAGCAAAGTGCAATTAAGCCTAAATTTAATCTAAATCTATCCAAATTTTGTCTTATCTAAACATACCCGGATTTCGTTTAATCTAAATGTATTTGGATTAGTTTTAATTTAAATCCATCCGAATTAGATTTAGTTAAATCTATCAGGATTAAAATTAATTAACTAAATATATTTGGATTACTTTAAGTAAAGCTTACATGTACTAGGCTTATTCATGTATAAATAGTTGTCCAGACTATAGTTAGGGAGATGAAGGATTTTTTTTTATAAAGCTGCAACCTAAAAGTTGATTTAGAAATTTGAGAGTTTTATCTTATAACATTATTCTCATAAAGTAAACAAAATTTTATAATTTGGTCGTGGAGAACCATGCACATTACAATTTTTTTTTGTGTTTATGAGTATGCCTCTCTCTCTCTCTCTCTCTCTCTCTCTCTCTCTCTCTCTCTCTTTTCTCGTTTCAGTTTCTCTTTCAATCAACATATATCCACCAATTTTACCATCCATTATGTTGCACATAATAGCATGATGCCTTTTTAGTTTGCTCTTGCATGATATCAAATAAGTCATGGAAGCAACTTCTATATATAAGATAAATAAGACTTTCAACATAAGAAAGAAAGATTTGTTTTCAACTTTTAGAAAACATATGCGGACATTCTTTGCTTGTTTAGTTACAGTATCTAAAATGGGTTATCACAAATTTCCCAGTTCTTGTTGAATAACCAAGCAAATGGGAGATTTCCAGCATTTATGATCGATTGTAATATAATGGTTTCCTATAGCCTCTAAATTTGTAAGAAAATTACAGTTCTTGATACTAGCTGCGAGTAGTGTTTTCCTATCAATCAAGAATCTTCTCGCCTGTTGAAAATAAGTTCCACACCACAGTACCCACAATGTACAAAGCGACAGAGACCTTGAAGACATCATCCCATGAACCTGAAAGTTCAAGAAATCTACAGGTGAGTTCTATATTGCTGATAAGAAAAAGCTGACGAAGTATCATTAGTCTAGGTTGACCTCTTTGTAGGATATATCCTGTGGCGGCAGTACCGAAGACCCCCGCAAGCACACCAGCAGTGTTTGAAAGTCCTAGTAGTACGCCCTGCAATTCCAAGCTCAATTTGTTATTCTCCAAACATATCGATGGAAGAACGATCAGAATTTAAGAGACTTTTTACAAAATAAATTTCGTTCTTTATTCTAATTTTATAGGATTTCGGAGACTTCCTGCAAACAAGTTTGCTCTCCTAATTTTCTTAAGTTGGAATTTCGGAAACGTCATGCAAACAGTTCGCTCACATAATTTTTTGAACTGAGTTTCAGCACTTTGGATATTCCGGCGAATGAGTTCACTCTCCAAAAATACCTAAATTGAGTTTTATGATTTGGAGATTCCGACAAACAAGTTTGCTCTCCAAAATATCCTGCAGCCCACCAAAAAAAAGAAGAAAAAAGAGGAGATTTCAACAACCCTGCTGGGGTGATGAAAATCACCGTTGCTCAAAACAAGATTCGTCTTTATACGATCTACTTCCAGGAACCAGCAAGTTCACAAAGAACTTCTGTAACGTTCGTTAGTCAACTTTTTATGACTCGAACCGGCTCACTTTGCTTTCTTCTATGATGCATCTTACAAAGGAGGTCAGGAAACTCTATTTATAGAGTGAAGTGAGACTTCACTTTTTCTCCTATTCGATGTGGGACTAAAATACCAATACTAAAAAATAGAGTTTGATATTTTAGATCATCCCGCAATCAGCATAGTCGTATGCCAGTCCATGCCTACCCTCCGAACACGGCCATGCATGCACGAGACATCCTGAAGCCCGAGTCCGAGTCTGAGTCCGAACAACAAAAAACAACTTGTTTCCTTGTTTGAGTTAATCATTTTTCCTTCTAGGTAAACACCCCCATATGGCACCCACATGGCCCACCACACCCCATGTGCACACCTCAACACATGCAAAGCAATATATTGAGATACCCACTTGGTGGTGTAGCCGATGTGGAACTATTTTATACTAGTTCAAAGACAAAAACACCAATACTCCCCCACATATCTCAATATATGTGGGTTAAGCGTTCCCCACAGTGACTGTCCATCATGCATTAGAATAGATGTCGCTACGACTTGAATCTTTCCGTATAGATTAAATAACAGCATGATACAAGAATGAACTAAGCCTTGAATTATGCACCATAACTGCAATTCTTTCCACTCACATAATGACATTAACTGTGCTTCTGGCTGCACATTAAAGGTCATGTGCCAGCCTAGTTTCGGTGTATGTATATTGGGTGTCTACAAAGTTTTCCTCAAGAGACGGCCTATATTATCCATACGCTCTAGGTGAGTTCTTTTAAAGAGTCTTGGCATGAAGCTTTTCGCTTCCTTGCGGTGCTACACCACTGTGACATTGTCCAAAGTCGAGGCAATACCTCATGTGGTGTCATACCACTGTAGCATGAGGTCCAGCCTCTTTGTAATGCCAAACTACCAAGCATGAAGCATTTTGCTTCCTTGCAGTGTTACGTCGCCGTGACATGGCTCGCGAAGCCGAGACTTTACCCTTTCTAGGTACCTCATGTGGTGTTACACCATTGTAACATGAGGCTCAGACTCTTTGTAGTGCTGCCTACCACTCTTCATTCTACAGCATTAGGCCCACTTGCCTATGTGCGGTGCTACGCCGCTGTGACTTGGCCTGAAGCTGAGGCTTTACCCTCACTAGGTACCTCATATGGTGTCACCCCACTGTAGCATGGAGTACTACGCTCCTTTGTAGTGTTGTGCTACCCGTGCTTCCTGTAAAGCACGTCGGACATCCCAAATGTCCAAGAACTCATTAAGGCTTCCAAGCCATCCTCTCATAGGACTTTGTTCTAAACAAAGAACAAATAGTAGACAACAGTGGTTTTGGGTCCGTAACCCCGTATTTTCCAAAGGATTACCCACTGCCAACAGTGGTTCTGGATTCATAATCCCGTAATTTCCAAAGGATTACCCACTGTTCATGATATTCTTCCAGTCAATGATCCTTCTTTGAACTAAAAGCTAGATGCCTAGTAGATTTCTCTTTGAACTAATAGCATAAAACTTTATAGTAGAATTACAAAGACAATATCAGAGTGTTTTCAAGCCCATTTTACATGTTGTGTCTTCGACCAGCTGGCGCTTGAGACCTTTGGTGAACGGATCTGCCAGATTTTGCTGGCTCCGAACATCAACCACGGTAATGACTTCTCTTTTGATAAGATCATTTATCGCCCTGTGCCTTAAACGCATAGTCCTCTTTTTGCCATTGAAGAGGTCATTCGATGCCACTGCTGCATTCGCCTGATTGTCGCAGTATATCGGTACCGTCGGTATATGTGCACCAACCATTGGAAGATCATACATGAGCTCTCGAAGCCATTTTGCTTCATCCGCTGCAGCCGCCAGTGCATAGAACTCAGATTCCATAGAAGAGTGTTGTAGAAGCATGAAAATTTCAGCAAACAAAGCCTTATGCGCTCAAGCCAAAAGAGGACATATGCGCCCAAGTGAAGCTCTTATGTGCTCAAGTCACCCTGTGAAGCTCCTATGCGCCCATCATCCTGTGAAGCTCTATGCGCCCAAGCCTGCGAAGCTCTATGCGACCAAGCTACCCCCTGTGAAGGAGGGCGCATAGCCTGAAACAGGGCTATGCGCCAAAGCCTGACTCGGTCAAAGCCATGATCAAAACGTGCACCGAAGCGCACGGCCACGTCAGTCTCCACGAGCAGTCGTGCACCGAAGCATGCGGCCACGTCAACACCACGACCAACCCACGATCTTGCAGGCTGCATGCGCCTACACCCTATGCGCCCAAGGCAGGACTATGCGCCCACATGAAAACTAGTGTGTTTTCCTCATGTGGGCGCATAACATCATTCCAGCTCAAGAACGACTATAAAAAAGGGTATCATCCCTCTTCAAAACACAGAACGGAGAGCATTTTCAAGAGCCAAATTGCCGCACTTCTTGCCAGTGAGCCGAGAGTTAGCATTTTTCTTAGGTTTTCTCCCACTTTTGTAATCGGAGTGTCAACGGAGTAAAGGAGCAACTGCCACTCGATCTCCATCGTCCCATTCCCCAGAATTCTTCTTTATACTCGGGAATTCTCAGCACAGGATCTCTCATGCTTTGTGGTGCCTTGCGCCAATAAAGAAAAGACAGCGTTTTCTTCTTCTTCTTTTTTGTGTCCACAAAAATGGCGACTCTGCTGGGGACTACCTTTTCCTCTGACGAGAAGGTGGTGATGCAATCCGATACCGACAAAGTGGGGAGCACTCAGAAGATACTGATCGTAAAGTTCGATCAGAAGGTGTTCGAAGAGATGCTCTCGAGGGATGGCTCTACTCCCTCAAAATCAGCGAAGCCAAACAAGTCTCGCAAGACTTGGCTTCCGAAGGCTCGCTGTGCATATCCTGCTAGTGTCATAGCAGATATGCAACTGGAGGACTCTGTCACATGGGCGCATGACTCTGCCACAGAAGCTCCCCAAATGGAGAAGGCTCACACCGTTCCGGGCTCTACTAGCCCTGTGACTTCCTTCCTGCACAACCAGCAACAGAGTGTTCGACGCTCGAGACTTGGCAAAGGAAAGCACTACGATGCCAAGAATCAGGGTGTTCGACACTCTGGGTGAACCCAGCGAGGCTCACAAACGAAGGAGGCAAAACTGGAAGAAAACAGTGCTGCTCCACCAAGCATGCGCCCAAAGCCATGCGCCCAAGGGAATGTTTGGGCGCATAACCCCAACCAGAATGCTTCTGTCTTCAACAGACTGGACATCCAGGGTCATGTGCCCAAGGCTATGCGACCAGGCTCACCGGATCCATACTATGCGCCCACATCAAGGAGGCTCAGACATTCTGTCAAGAAGCATGCGCCCAAGGCTAGTCTCCAAGGCCTATGCGCCCACAGCAAAAAGATAGGCCCCAACGCGTATAGCACGGGGATGTCTTCAAGGACATCACAGAACTTAGGTGTGGGGGTTGCCCCTGCACGTGAACTAAGTCTGGATGCGCCAACTCTCCTTACGAACCCGCATGCAAAGCTCGACGATGCATGCAACATGGGTTGTAAGGCAAAACTCCCTTCCGCTGACTTGCGCGACATGATAAATCATAAGCGTAAAGCGAGGGAGGACATAACAATTCATAGTGCACATCCATGCACCAGTATTTTTATCAACTGTTGCTGCTCCAAAGCAACAAGAGTGCCTCAAAGAAAGTCCGTGTTTCGACGGCTGCATTTCTCTGACAATGAAAAGCCACTGTGTATTTCATCCAACATGGCTTCATGGGGTCCCCCTTACGGAAGCCCCAATCAAAGACGGTGGACCACGAACCCAACTTTCTCTCTCAGTTCCGCGAGAAGAAGAAGAAGAAGTCTACCAACAGATGGCCAGCAGGCTGTCACATTTGAAGGAGTCTATATGGGTACTCGATCAAAGGCAAGATTTCGTATGGACGACGAAGACTCCCAAGCTGGGGGTAGTATTCCCTCAGAGTCTGAAGCGGATGACCTTCACATTGGGGGTAGCCTTCCAGAGGACGACAATCCCTCCGAATCTGATGGCGACTATCTACCTCCTCTACCTGAAGATGAAGGACTTGTCCACTCGGAGACAGACAGTATCAGCACCAGTTGTAATGTTTCCTCTGTTCATCCTCGCATGTTATCTACATACATGGCGGACAGAGAAAGACCTGAAGAAGCCAGTGATCAGACCAACAAACGGCTAGAGGGTCTTGAAACAGCATTCGCCAAGATCACTGATATGCTTACCAGTATCATGGCGGTTCAAGCTGCTGGGGCTGTTCCTCCACCTCAACAAAACATCTCAGCTCACGCTAGTCCGACTCATAGCAACAACCCTCCTTCACTACAAAAGGAGTATCATTCCATTGTGCCTCCTCCAAATCTTGCAAATGTTGGGGGTGGTCCTTCGCCAACGACGCCTGACAACCGTTCAGCAGCCGTTTTCCAACACCTGCTCAATCAACAGGATGCAATTAATTCCCTGGTTGTCCGTCTCGACACCATCTCACATAAAGACGAGCTTCGGAAGATGGAAATATCTCAACCATATCCCCCTGAGTGGGAGAATGCTACTTGCCCTCCTAACTACAAGCCGCTGACGCTGAATTTATTTGACGGGTTGACTTCTCCTCGTCAAACATGACATACTTCAACACGCAGACTCTACACTTGCCCAGAGACGATCCGTTCTTGTCGAAGCTGTTTATTAGCACCTTGCAGGGGGTAGCTTTCGAATGGTTCTGCAGTCTGCCTGACGGATGTACCAATTCATTTAAAAACTTGGAGAGGTTGTTTCTCAACAGGTTTTACGAGAGTGGCATGCATGTTAGTATGTCCACCCTCATCGAGACCAAGCAAAGGAGGACTGAGTCTGTCATCGCCTTCATCGAACGCTTCAGACAGCTAGCACTGAAGATGCCCTTCGACATACCAGACTCAGAACTTATGGAAACTTGTCGACATAACTTCCTTCCTACGGTGAAGTTTTGTCTGGGTATACATAAGTATGATACATGGCCAGCTTTCATTGGGGCCGCTGATGCTGCTGAAAACGACGTTCCTAACTTGGAACTACTGGGGTTGAAAACACCCAAATCCGAAGACAAGGGCAAGCATCCTCAAACTATCCCTGTTCGTGGAGGTAAATGGAAAGAAGTTCTGAAGGTCGACACTTCCAAAGGAGCTTCCAATTCTCAGGGCGCCTCCGACAAACCTAAGGAGACATTCTCCTTTGACGAAGACGATGTCATTACCATCTTTCACACATTGACGAAGGGTAATAAGCTGACATTGCCTCCACCACGACGACCTGTAGAGGCGAACCAACTCAACGATCCCAAGTACTGTCTCTATCATCAGTACGTGCATCATTCCACCAAAGACTGCATCGTCCTGAAAAAGAAGATACAACAGCTTATCGATAGCCAAGTGATCAACCTCGAAGATGAAGACAAGGTCGTATCTTCTAACATGGTCTCTCTTCAGTTTGGTGACTTTCCTCCCACAGAAGTCCCAGACGGCGTGGTCCCGATTCCTAAGGCAATAATGGAAGTCGTCAACCTACCGCCAGCTCGCAACTCAACCTTGGTGCCACTCACAACTGAACGTAGTGAGCCCAAAGCAAAAAGGGGCAAGAAATACAAGTCATGCCATATGGTATCCTCTCCCATCTACGAGGTTCTATCTGACGAGACACGATCGGGGAAGACTTATCTTCGGACATACGACCCCGCACAAGAAGAAGCAGTACCTTCTCAACCTCCTGCTGCCCCCACAAGCTCAGAAGTCGGCCTGTCTAAGCCTCCAACTACGGACAAAGCCAAGTAGAAGGAGACGCGGTTTGACAAATATCTGAAGGCGCCAGCTCCCGAAGGCATGGATCGGCCCTACAACTTTGACATACTGGCACAGCTAGCCAATACACCTGCCAGGTTGTCTCTGTTCGATCTATTGCGACTCTCCAAAGAAACGCGAAAGGCCTTAAGTGAGGCATTACTACATGCCGACTCTTATCTCGCTGAAGTCAAAGCCCCTGCTGAAGATCCTGTCTCTTGTCCCCACTGCCACAGTACTATGGAAGTGGTGCCCAACATCACCTTTTCACAGGAAGACATGCTACTAAAAAATAATCGTCATGATAAACCCCTGTACTATACAGGGTATATCGGGGCGATCAAGGTGGACCGTATGCACATCGATCCAGGATCCTCCCTCAGCATCATTCCTAAAAGTTTGCTTCAAATTCTGGGAATCCCTCTGCACAAGCTATCTGCAACCAACACAACTATCATGGCTTTCAATGCTGGCCGAAGCCACCCGCTGGGCAAGATCCGTCTCAAGTGTCAGATCGGTGATCTCCGAACGGAGGTTTCCTGCTATGTGATTGATGCCAATGTATCCTACAACGTCTTGTTGGGACATCCATGGATACACGAGAACATGATCGTTCCTTCCACACTTCACCAGTGCTTCAAGTACGTCAACAGTGACGGTGTCGTGAAGACGGAGTTTGCCGATGTCGATCCTTTTAAGGGCATCGAAGCTTACTATGGAGATTCGGTACTTTACCAATCTCAGCCCCCCAAGGATGACGGCAACGAAGCTGACAATAAAACTGAAGCAAGCTCATCCTCCAATGATGGTCCTCTGATCATCCGAGTCAAAGGATGTACTACTCCAAAAAGTACTCCGAAGTCTCTCACAATCTGGGTGAAAAAGAAGAACCCTGACAAGGTCAAACCATTGACCATCACTCTCAGCAAGACACCCCGGAAGGAACCTACTGATGTCCGTCCTCCCAATCCTGAAGAATTATCCTACGTGGTGAACTCGGCCAAGACTGTGGCTCCTCTTCCAGATGATGATCCTCTCAATGAGTATATCAATACTCATAATAATGTATCTTCAGCGGATGATGTTATCCCTGAAGAAGAACTTGCGTATTTCCTTAGTAAAGGTTTATCTTTGAATTACTCCGATGTCTATCAATCTGTAAACCACTACATAGATACGATATACGCTCTAGAGCACGACATAGGACCACACCTCTGCATGCCGGTCACGATGCCTCACTTGCGGGAAAAAGTTTACCCAGAAGATATCCTCTACTTCATCATTCCAGCTAGAAAGAAGGATGAAGAACTAATCATCTTTGGTCGTATAATTGGCGAGAGAAAGTTCGTTCCAGACTCTACTTCTCCCAAGCACAACACAGAAGCTGACTATGACTATGGAAAATGCAACTTTTTCGGTATAGTTGGCAGGCCAAGAATATCATCCAGAACATGGGATATGACATCAAAAGCGACCATGGACTAAATTACGGCCGAGGACGACGGTTGCCAATACGACACTTTGCTCCTCCTGGCAAACCCGAGAACTACTATCAACGAAGCGGTGTTGGGTTGGGTTATGTCACTCCTCCAACAACTCCCGAAAGATCAGATGATGAAGCAGATCGTTGTTCTCATTCTTCTGATTCCTCCCTCTGGGACTCAGACTCCAGCATTGGCGAAATATTCAAGACAACTCTGTCCGTCAATATGGTTTTCGTTGACGAAATTGCAGACGATGTCCAATCAATCAAGCTCGAACAATGAGCTCAAAAGATGGATACTAGGTGGGAGCTGTGCTTCGAACAACATGAACCACCTATCGAAGACGAAGTCATCCAAGTCAATTTAGGAGATGAATCATCTTTCAAACCAATCTTCATTAGCAAAAGTCTATCTGGCGATGAACGCCAATCCCTTATACAGCTTATACGAGAATACATCGACGTCTTCGCATGGAGCTATGAAGACATGTCAGGCTTGGACCCTAAAGTCGCCATGCACCGCCTGAATATTTCGTCTAAAGCCAAGCCAGTGAAGCAGCAACAACGACGATTTCGACCAGATGTCATGGCAACCATCGAGAATGAAGTCAAGAAGCTCATTGCCAATTCTCGTAGAACAACACCCAGACTGGGTTGCCAATATCGTTCCAGTCATGAAAAAGAACGGTAAAGTTCGAATCTGTATCGATTACCGTGATTTGAACTCTGCATGCCCGAAGGACGAGTTTCCTCTACCGATCACCGACGTAATGATCGACAATACTTGCGGCTTCGAGCGGATGTCCTTCATGGATGGGTTCTCAGGCTACAACCAGATCAAGATGTTCTCCGACGACGAGAAGAACACATCTTTTCGAACACCGTTGGGGGTATACTGCTATACGGTGATGCCCTTCGGATTGAAGAATGCAGGGCGATATACCAGCGAGCCATGAACACAATTTTTCGCGATTATTTGCACAAAATTGTGGAGTGCTACGTAGACGATATCGCAGTTAAAAGTCGTCTCAAGGGCAACCACCTCCAAGACTTGAGAACGGTGTTCGAACTAATGCGTGCACACCAACTCAAGATGAATCCAACCAAGTCTTTTCTGGGAGTCTCCAGCGGCAAGTTCCTTGGTTTCGTCATCACTTCAAAGGGTATACATCTTGACCCGGAGAAAGTGAAGGCTATCCTCGATATGCATCCTCCAAGAAACCTCAAAGAGCTACGCGGACTACAAGGAAGGCTAGCCTACATCAGACGATTCATTACGAACCTCTCTGGAAGGTGTCAACCATTCACTCAGCTCATGAAGAAAAGCGTATCTTTCGTTTGGACTGAACAATGTCAACGCACATTCGACGACATCAAGGCGTATCTCACAAGCCCTCCAGTATTGGTAGCTCCAATAATGGAGAAGCCTTTTTACTATACGTCCGCGCTATGGACCATTCTCTTGGCGCCCTCTTAGCTCAGAAGAATGAAGGCGGCTATGAACATGCAATCTACTACCTCAGCTGCACAATGGTGGGTGCCGAACACAGATACACACCGGTGGAGAAGGAATGCCTTGCACTAGTATTTGCCATCCAGAAGACACGCCACTATGTGTCTGGACAGACTATCCACATTATATCTAAAGTCAACCCTCTCAGAATACTCATGACTAAACCGGGCTCTCTCAATTCCCGTTTAGCTACATGGACAATGTTGTTGACTTCATACGATATGCTCTTCGTTCCTCAGAAGGCAGTAAAAGACCAAGCATTAGCTGCTTTCCTAGCAGCTCATCCGGTGCCAGAATCGTCCAAACTCTACGACGAAATCCCCGACGAAGTGGTGGAGTCTAACACTGCGACTGAAGAAATCCCCATTTGGCGAATGTTCTTTGACGGTGCATCAAGAACAGGACCTAAAGGAAATATCGTGGCTGGAGTAGGTGTCGTGCTCGTGTCACCTGATCATCTGGTTATACATCGTGCATATTCTCTCGTGGAACCATGCACCAACAACATGGCCGAATATAATGCCCTATTAATCGGCCTGCAACTGGCAAAACAACTGAGAGTTGATTATCTAGAAGCTTACGGCGATTCCAAGCTAATAGTTAGTCAGGTCCGAGGGGATTATGAAGTTCGCCACGAAGATCTCATCCCCTACCACAGAGCAACAATCGAGTTGGCGTCACTTTCGCTGGATTCTTCATCGAGCACGTGCCTCGACTACAGAATATAGAAGCAGATGCTCTAGCCGGTCTTGCTGCTTCCTTGACCGTCCCTACTAATACTTAGCAGTCGATCACAGTGTCTGGTCGAGAACTATTCTGTGTGAAAAATGCCTTGCATATTCATCACAGTTACACAACGGAAACAAATGTCGATCTTAAAGACTGGAGATTTTCCTTCATAGACTACGCCGTCTATGGAATCCTCCCCGAGGACCCGAAGGAAGCAGTGTCTATCCAAAAGCGATCCCTCAGATTTTACTACGACACAGCTACCAAGATGCTGTACCGATGCTCTTACGACGGGCTATTGTTACGATGCTTATCAGACACAGAAGCTAAACATGCACTCCGGGAGGCTCACGATGGAGTCTATGGTGCACATCAATCAGGCCCCAAATTACAAGATCGTCTCAAACGAATGGGTTATTACTGGCCCACAATGATAGCAGATGTTGAATATGCAAAGAAGTGTAGAGTTTGTCAGTTCCACGCCGATTTTATTCATCAACCTTCGGAGTTTCTACACCCGACGGCAGCATCTTGGCCGTTTGAAGCCTGGGACATGGACGTATAGGACCAATCAGTCCGCCATCCTCCAAAGGACATCGGTTCATCCTAGCCACAACTGATTGCTTCTCCAAATGGGCGGAAGCTATACCGCTCACCGAAGTGAAGGCATCAAACGTGATCAGTTTCATCAAACATCACGTCATCTACCGCTTCGGCCTACCTCGCAGGATCATCCATGATAATGGTCCACAGTTCACAAGCCATGCATTCTATCGGTTCTGCGATAGGAATCGAATCCAGAACGTAGCCTCTACTGCATACAATCTAGCGGCTAACGGGCTAGCAGAAGCCTTCAATAAAACCGTCATAAAACTTCTCAAGAAGTTCGTGTCTTCAAACAAGCGCGATTGGAGTGAGAAGCTCGGTGAATGTCTATGGGCCTATCGTACAACGGTCCGGACTCCAACATGCAGTACGCCATTCTCTCTGGTTTATGGGAGCTAAGCAGTTCTTCCCCTAGAAATCCAGATTCCTTCTCTTCGAGTAGCCCTAGCCAGCGAGCTGAATACCGAAGAAAGCTACCGTCTGCGACTCTAAGAGCTCGAAGCGCTAGACGAAAAATGCTTGTTAGCTCAGCAGCGCATTGAGCTATACCAAGCACGCCTTTCCAGAGCCTTCAATAAAAAAGTGAAGGAAAGAATCTTCCAAGTCGGCGATCTAGTCTTAGCAGTGAGAAGACCAATGGTCATGACGCACAAAACAAAAGGAAAATTTCAGCCTAAACAGGAAGGTCCTTTCATCATAGAATCAGTGTATTCTAACGGTGCGTACCGACTAACCAAGCCCGATGGTGACTTGCTCATAATGCCTATCAACGGCAAGTTCCTGAAAAAATACTGTGTAACCTTTTTACGTAATGTTCACATATGTTCAGTCATGTAAATGTACAGTGCGATGTTTATATGATTCAAAAAATTATCTAACTATTATCCGTATTTCAAGAGTCTTGAATACGCCCTGGATAATAGGTCCTCTAAAATATTTCTCCAGTGGAATCATTCTCGTTTTTGACTCTGTCCAACTCGGTTTGACGAAAATAAGTCACGTTCCTATTACCTCTGAATTGTTTTTCGATAATTATTTCCCCAGTGGAATGATTAAATGTTTTTCCATGTCCACATAACCTCTGAGCAAAGCATTCATCAAGGATAATCACGTCCATATTACCTCTGAACTACCTACTCCCACCTAATGTTATACATCTTTCCATGTCCATATTACCTCTGGTCAGATATAGAACATCCTCTGCTATTACGTCCATATTACCTCTACTAGCAGCTTCGTTCAACTTATTATCTATATTCGAATAACTTGAATATAAAACGGATAATAGGTCCACATCAAAATTTTCCAGCGGAATACCCACCAGAAATATCCTTACTACGTCCACATTACCTCTAGTTCCGATATTTCACAAAACCACATTCACTTTGAAAAGATTCTTTAATCTTTACTCAAACGTCTATTAAGAGACGAACAAAAGGATACAAGAGCCGTGACGGCTGGAAAAAAAAGTTACAAAGAATCTAAGGGATACATAAACGATTGATGTTGTCCCTTAGAGCCGCGATTTCGACTTCAGACTTTGCGGTAGCTCGACGGCGCGCCTCTTCTTGACGAGTAGCTTCATCCTCGAAAAGGATCAAACTCAGATGCTCTCCCTCCAACTTCGCCAGCTGTTCTTCTAAATGGGAAGAAGTGGTGGAAGTCATGGCAGCCTGAGCCAAGTAATCCTCCTGTTCAGATGTTGCCGCCCTCAAGTCGGCTTCCAGTTGGGCGATCTCGTTCTTGATCTGCGCGATGTGATTATACCTCTCAGTGATCTGCGCAGCCAGTTTGTTCTTCGAGGCGGCACGCGCCTCACTTGCAGCGTTGAATTGACCATACTGGTCAGCCAATTCGTCGATCTCCCGAACGAGAGCATCCTTCCTTGCCTGGAAAGTAGCCTTCTCCTCCGCAAGAGCCGTCATCAAAGCCTCGTCCTCTGCGCGGAACAGCGACGTCGGGCTCCGCTGTTTGGTATCTCGGAACCTAGCCACCTGACCCTCCAGGTCATTCAGAACTTTCCTCAGAGTATTGGCCCGCTCTTCATAGCCGGCAGTGCTCTCGAGGGCCGCCACTTGGCATTCGGCAACAGCCTTCACAGGGCCAAAGGCAGTATTCCGATACAGGACTCCAGTAAGCTTTACTTTCAGCACAGAGTAGAAAGCTTTGACGACTTCCTGGGCCATCTCGTCATCCTCAGTGGAAGTCGTCGGAGAGGAGGCTTGGAGAGTTTCTTCCTCTCCAGGAAGGGATACCTGACAAGAAACCGAACTTGACAAGAAAATCCATTCCACCAAAAACCACTCCTGATTATCATGTATCACGTCCACATTACCTCTGATACCGATAGTCTTCCGACTCGACACCTATACCCAACCTGGAATAAAAGACACGGTGTCAAGACCACAAGACCTATCACGACCATATTACCTCTGTTGGATTTTGTTTCAAATCTACTACCCGCACCGCCGGTGTACAAAAGGGTAATAGGTCCACGAAAGTATCATTCCAATCTATTTGCTCGTATTCCCAGATGCACAAAGTGGCAATAGGTCCAAACAAAAAAAAGGAGAGGGGGGTCCCCCAGCGGGATACCCTTTACACAAATGTTGTATTAAGCTCTCTAATACAAGCACCACAGATACCACAAGCAAGAAAAAAATGGAGTGAATGTATTCTATTTCTTGTTTCAAAATCAGTTACATTCACAGGACTACATCTCATGAGCAAAACAAAAAGTTCTTCATCTCTTCATCAGGGCAAGAAGTAAAGGATTACATTGATGTCCAAAAGAAGAAAAAATCCACTACTCATCAGCAACAAATAGTTTGGTCAGTTTGGCAGCACTACGTCTTCGTCAAAAAGTAGTTTTGTGGCCCTCGAAAGAAGTCATGTTTTACTGCTGAGAAGCAAACAAGGCTGTTGAACCTTCGAGAAGCTACACGGAGGAGGGCAAATATAGCATGCTAAAAACATCTACAAATGGTGATTTTCTCTCCTCCATATTGCGGACGTCCTAGGCTCATTCCTCCAAGAGGCCATACCTTCAAAACAACATCTCTAGTGTTGCTTTTGCCTACTTGAAGAACCGTAAAAACAGAACTTTCACGATGACGCCCAACTACTGTCCGAGTCTCCGATGTATAAAGGTTCTTCCTACCATCTTAGGAAAACCCTTCCAAAACACGAAGAGTCCTGAGCTCTCTGATGTATGTGTCAAGTATTGCATCTTCACCATGCCCAAAGTTGCCAATACCGGTCCTGGAGAAATTTGCTAGCCAGATCCCTACAAAATATGAAAAGGGACAAAAGAGAAAGTCAGACTCAGAAATCCGCAGGAAAAACTAAGTGTTGAAGGGCTCTTATGCGCCCAAAGGGATATGCGCCTAAAACAAACATGTGGGCGCATAACATACAAACAGTACGTGGGCGCATAACATGCAAGTGGCATGTGGGCGCATAACATGGCAACATGTTGGCGCATAGCATACCACAGTGTTGGCGCATGACTTCTGTGGGCGCATAATGATGCTCACAGAAGTATGTTGTCTTAGGCGCATGCGCCCAGGCAGAAGAAAAGTCTGAGCGTCGCAAATTAACTCTCGAGACTTTGTTTTTGAAACGTGCCCTTACCCAGAATCGGGTCATGGACTGGTGAAGACGCTGCCACAGGAGGAGAGCCACTCGGCGCAGCCCCCTTGCCCTTCGCGGATCTCTTGGCGACCTTGGGAGACATGGTTCTCAAAGAAAGAAGATGAAGAGTTTTTGAAAAATTCTAAGAGAGGAGAATAATGAGCTTTCTCTCTCCTTCAGAGCCTATTTATAAGCACAGGCCACTTTCTATGCGCCCACTATCTTTATGCGCCTATGTGTCCATTGTGCAGTACGCACCTACAATGACCTATGCGCCCACATGAAGAACCAGCCTTTTGCACACTATGCGACTGCCACTTGCTGACGTGGCCGACGTATGAAGGATGGACCTCTTCAAATTCCATCCCGATGAATCTGTCAGTTCAGATTTCGAGGAAGATCTCAACAGTCGTATCTCTCTGACAGGCTGGCCAAACACTATGCGTCCAAAGAGAGAGCCGTGCTATGCGCCCATTGCATCACGAGAAGACGATCCATGCTTCTTTCAAAGTATTTCGAACTCGTTCAAGTATCGAAAACTTTGAAGGGGGTCTTGTAGAAGCATGAAAATTTCAGCAAATAAAGCCTTATGCACCCAAGCCAAAAAAGGACATATGCGCCCAAGTGAAGCTCATATGTGCTCAAGTCACCCTGTGAAGCTCCTATGCGCCCATCATCCTGTGAAGCTCTATACGCCCAAGCCACCCCCTATGAAGGAGGGCGCATAGCCTGAAACAGGGCTATGCGCCCAAGCCTGACTCGGTCAAAGCCATGATCAAAACGTGCATCGAAGCGCACGGCCACGTCAGTCTCCACGAGCAGTCGTGCACCGAAGCATGCGGCCACGTCAACACCACGACCAACCCACGATCTCGCAGCCTGCATGCGCCTACACCTTATGCGCCCAAGGCAGGACTATGCGCCCACATGAAAACCAGTGTGTTTTCCTCATGTGGGCGCATAACATCATTTCAGCTCAAGAACGACTATAAAAAGGGGCCTCATCCCTCTTCAAAACACAGAACAGAAAGCATTTTCAAGAGCCAAATTGCTGCACTTCTTGCTAGTGAGCCGAGAGTTAGCAATTTTCTTAGATTTTTTTCCACTTTTGTAATCGGAGTGTCAACGGAGTAAAGGAGCAACTGCCGTTGGATCTCCATCGTCCCATTTCCTAGAATTCTTTTTTGTAATCGGGGATCCTCAGCGCAGGATCTCTCAGGCGTACTCGATTTGTGGTGCCTTGCGCCAATAAAGAAAAGGCAGCGTGTTCTTCTTCTTCTTTTTGTGTGTGTCCACAAGTGTGAGAGCATAGTCTGCTTCTTCGACTTCCACGATATAGCATGTCCACCCATGGAGAAGGCATATCTTTTTGTGGACCTTTCACTCTCTACTTCTGAGCACCAGCTTGCATCACTGAAGCCTTCCACTACTGTTGGATCTCCGCAGTAAAGCAATGCATACTTCTGAGTCCTCTTGAGGTATCTCGTTACCCTCTTCACAGCTTTTCAGTGCTCCACACCTGGATTGCTCGTGAATCGACTCAGTATCCCCACGGCAAAAGCTATGTCAGGCCTTATGGCAGTAGTTGCATACATCAAACTCCCGATGACGTTTGAATACTTCAGCTGTCTGACGCTTTTCCTTGGATTTTGCTTCAGTTTTTTGTCACACCTATATGGCGTATCTATCTCTGAAAGATCCTGATACTCATAGCGTGTGAGCATCTTCTCAATGTAATGAGACTGTGACAATGGCACTCCACTTTTCGTCCGGATGATCTTTATCCCTAGGATAACATCAGCTTCCCCTAAGTCCTTCATACTGAACTTAGAGGAGAGAAACTTCATTGTCTCAGTGACACTTGCTAGATTTATACCCAAGATCAGCATGTCGTCCACGTACAGACAAACGAAAACTTCTCTCCCGTCAGCGAACTTTGTGTACACACACTTGTCCGTCTCGTTGACCCTGTAGTCGTTTAATCTTATGACTTTATCAAACTTCTCATGCCACATCTTGGGAGCTTGCTTGAGACCATATAACGATTTCACCACCTTGCAGACTTTGTCTTCAAGATCCTTGACAACAAATCCTTCTGGTTGTTGCATGTAAATCTCTTCGGTCAACTTACCATTCAGGAATGCGGTTTAAACATCCATCTGATAAATAACCAGCTTGTGAATTGCACTTAAAACAATTAACATCCTGATGGTCGTCATCCGTGCTACTGGAGCATATGTGTCAAAATAATCTATCACATGCTTCTGAGAAAATCCCTTGGCTACCAGCCTAGCCTTGAACTTGTCAACAGTTCCATCGACCTTAATCTTCTTCTTGAAGATCCATTTACATGCGATTGATTTTGCTTCTTCAGGCAGATCGACCAACACCCACGTGTTATTGGAGGTTATTGAGTCATACTTATCATTAATAGCCTCCTTCCAGAGGATAGCGTCTCTGTCATACCCCGCTCCCGGAGGAGCGATCGTCCTCGCTAATGCATGATACCGCACGAGCCTAGGTTGCGCTCGTGCAAGGCCAAGTCCAGAAACGGCCGATTGAAGCTAGGCTACAGAGTCGTACAGAGTGTCCCCATTTGCAGCGGAAAGTAAATGAACACAAATTGAAACAACTCAATAGTCTTTATTGATATTCAAGAAGTATTACAAGCTGCGCTAGGCCGAGATTACAATTCACTCAAGCTCTCTCTCTCTCTCTCTCTTTGAAACATAAAAGGCGTGCCAAGTGGCTTACAAGATGGAATGATTCATGGAGATGTTCCGATACATTATGTCATGTATATGGTGCTTCAGTTCCTTTGCAACGCTCCAAGGCTCCAGAGTTAGCTCCGTGCCTTAGCACGTTCGAGGGAAGTCTCCGCACCCAACGAGGTTCTCCCGCAGGCTGCAAACAATCTATGTGGTTATCAATACATTGTTATGCACTGATGGAAAGGCTAGCTCGCCCACTCGCTATTATTACCAAACACGTTCATTTTACTTTCGTGCGCCATCTATCAGTTATTGTCTTACTAATCTTGCCTTAGGATCAGTTTCATGGCAAATTATTTAAAGCCTATCTCGTGTTACCGATATCAAGTGTCGCATAGGAATAACATGCGCAACTTACCATACTTACCATACGATCTTCCCTGTCCAAGGTAAACCAAGTTAGCCAACATATTATATGTAAAGACTTAACGGATTTGTATAAGCATTCAAGAATGTCGAGGGCGTGTTCTTGTCTCGGGTTCTACGAAGTATTCCAGTTTTGTCGAGATATGTTATACTCAAGCTTTGTTCAGATGTTCATGTTTACTCAGTTGTTCAGTTGTTCAACTTAGTTCAATCAGTTGTTCAGCTTAGTTCACTCAGTTGTTCAGTTGTTCAGCTTAGTTCATTCAGTTGTTCAGACTTCTCAGATTTCTTGTTTCAATGCAAGGTCTCGCACGCGGAATGCCTCAATCGAGCCAACTTAATCTATATGCACCGGTCGCTGGCACCACAAGCCATTTTGGACTATCCATCTTGGTATCGTGGTTCCCTATTAGCCGGTGATGGCTGTATACCCTGATAGGCCACGCAATACCCGACTTACGCCTCTTGGGTGGCCGAGCCCGCACCCAAGCCACCCGTAAGCCATGATTCCGCCTAGGCTGGCCACGATGTCGTTGATCGTTGCCTTGGAATCCTTATTCACTTCTTTCCCTCGTGCACCGAGTTGTCCACGACCATTTCGTATTGTCTTGTCATTTTTAACTTAACGGGCTGTCTTTGAGCCATAGGCTGTCTTGAGCCATAGTCGATTATCGACTAGGTTGGCAGCGGCATTCGTGCAACGCGGGTAGCGAGCCCCGTTGCACGTCCCCGTCATACCTATCGCTAATAATTCTTCTCTTCTTATCCTTCTTTCTTTCTTTCATTCTTATCTTTTCTTTCTTTCACTTGTTCATTCATTCATTTGTTCATCTATTCATTCACTTATTCATTCGTTCATACATTCATCCATTATACAGCTCCCTGTGCGGGAACTGCCTTGGCGACCCAACGGTCCCGAAGCCTTTCAATGTTTCTGTTACTCCATTCGGAATGACTATTTTGATAGTCTTCCTGCCTCATTTTAGTGAACTATTTATTGTTTAGTGCTTCAAGTTGTAGTACGTTCTAAGTGACAACAGTTCATGCATTTTATTGAGCACGTAAGGAAATCTAACTGATCGTAAGTTGTGCCTTGGCACGAGCGTGGAGTGCGGTGCGAGGGTTCAAGTAATATTCCAAGTTCATTTTCATGTTCTACGTAAGCATACAAGATAAGATTTTTCCCTTAGCTAGGTGCGATGAGTTCTCTTATTAGCATATAGGGGTTATCGTCTAGCGATTCTAGCAATATTGTTCATATTATTATGTGTCTAGGCTAAGCAAAGACAGGTTCATCGGAGCCACCCACCTTAGCGATGATCGCATCGACCAAGCAAAACTCCGAGCGAGCCTTTGAACGTCTAAGTCTGGATTCTTCTGAAGGGCCAACGTAACTCTTGCATCGATTCACATCGATACTTCATCGGGTTAACGCAACTCTTCGAGTCAACGATTGAAATGAGTCGTTGCACTTGCCGTTTGAATCGGCGTTCCGCTAGGGCGAAGCGGGTCATTACATTATACACCACTTAGAACAAGTCTCGTCCTCGAGATTTTCTGAGTGCAAGTCATCCTACCGTTCCTTAACTTATGCCGTGTGCATATCTTAGACAATTCCTATCGAATGGTTTTATCCTTCGATGGCATCAAACTATACTCAGGTACCTTTCTAAGTTCCGTGTTGCATGCATTTGGTAAATTTCATCGAATGACTTTACCACTCATTCGAGAGTTGATGGTACTCACTCAGTCGTCGTGTTTCTATGACTTGGTTGCTATTGCGCCCTGTCACGGGACTATAATGGTCACACGAGGTGCGTTATGATTCGTCGTACACGATGGTCGTAGGCTGAGGCTAACTCACTCATCCGTTCATCCATGCGCATCTCAACATATCCACTTGCAGCCGCATTCGAGTTCATCATATCGCCGAGTCTAGATCGTGCACATATTCAAGGCGTCCCCCGAATATATACATTTCAACCAAGCTTAGCGATAGCGAAGTCGGACAAGCTACTCGTGATGGTTTCGAATTGTCGGTCGTTGTACTAACTCGATTAAAACTGAACTCCAGTTCGTTTCACTATCGTCTATCTCGATCATCGAGATGACCCGATTCGTTTCTCAAGCGCTCTTGTCTACGAAATCAATACGGTTTCTTCTTAGCGGAGTCGACCAAGGTTCAAGTAATTCTCGTCCGATCCAAAACTAAACATTTCACTATCATCAAGTACGTCTTTCTATCAATGATTCACATTTGTTATTCCAACTTTTCTTGTTCATCACCGATTTCTTTCATTCACTTCATTTTGGGGCTGATATCATTGTCGCTGGCGCACACTCCCAGTTCCACGTCCTAATTCTAAGTCTTGTTGCCCCAGATCTATCGTCCGTCCGAACGATACTCTAAAGTCGGTCACACAGGTTCAATCACTCGGCATAGGGTTGTCCACCTATCCGCTAGGTCAGCTCACAAGGTCATAGTTACAAGTCAAGTTCTTAGTTCATCGTGCAAAGTCGTTGTACGACGCTCGCCCCAATCCTATGGTCAAACCATTGTTAGTTCGTACGTGATACTCTACCCAAGATCATTTCACTCAAATTTCTAAACATCGAGCAGTGTTCATCCTATTCGCATCAAGACATTCTTCACACGAGGTCCGAGTCTGTTCAGCAAAGTCATCTTACAATAGGTTCTCCTCAACCAAATTCTCGGCATATCAATATCACACGTCCAAACTAGCAATTTATATAGTCTATCTCTTCAAATATGTTTGATATAATTCACCTATCCATCCTATCCAATTCACGTAGTCGATCACAAGGTCGTCTAGCATAGCAATATGTTATACCCCAATCCCACGCAAATCTGATTGTCCACGATGGACATAAAATCACCATGTCAACTTTCCCATAAGATAATCGTCCTCATCTGGACATAATTCTTGCATTGAGTCTAGACTAATTCATTCTCGATACACAGATTGGGTCTACTCAATCCTCAAGTTTACTTAAGCTTCAATCACAAGTTCGAAGATTCCTCGAATTCACCTTCGCTTCAAACCACAAGTCGAAGCAATCCAAATTGCCACGACCTGATCTTCGAGCTGATCATTCCCGCTGGACATGAATCACCATGCCAACGCTCACACGGAATAATCGCCCCAAGTCCGACGTAACGCATGTGCGAGGCTGGAGTTGTGCTCACACAAGACAAGATCGTTGACATTGTGATTATCGACGAACAATCAAGACACTTCCATTTTCATCCAAGCATTCATTTCTATCAAAATCCCAAGCCTAACATCCATCGAAACAATAACTTTTAACATGATCATCATTTATCGAATCATAGTACCCCCGAGTTATCGTACATCGATCTTTGATACGCCTTAATACCATCGATGATGTACATAACCTGACGATCTTCCTTTGCAACGAAATCCGAGTCGTACAACTTAATTCCTCAATTCGTATTGTTCCATGCTAACTCAAGTCATTGAGCAACATCCATTCTAAATCCTTAGTCATTCTACGTATCTTCAAACCAACATTCATGCACGCTATCTTCCAATCGTATTATCATCGATCCCGTCAATGAATATTTTACCTCAACTCAAGTTTCACTCTATTCGACTATTCCGAAATCGCACGTACGATCCACCAAGTTTTCTAGACCAAGACATTCATTTATTTCATCGTTCTGAATCTCTATTCAACTGTTTTGTAACTTGCACTACACATTCACGATCGTTCGAACGATATCTCGTTTGAGACTCGAGAAATTATGACCACTAAGCGTTACTCGTTCTACGGCTTTGCGCGATAACATCGCTTGCTGATACACTCGTTGCTACCCGTAAATCCTTAATTTCGCTCGAACAATTTTCAAGACGGTCCATACACCACTCAGGGTTCGAGCCACTCCACTAATCGTCGAAACTCATTTTTATTCTTCTTCGAGACTATCGCATACACCACTCGGGGTCAAGTCATTCTACAAATCCTCGAAAAGATCATTCGATTCACAATCGACATGTTCGAATATACGTTCGTCCGTTCCTCAAAATCTAAGAATCAGTATTCGTGTTCGTCATAGCGTTGGTCCGAAAGCATCTCTATCGATACAAACTATAAGTTTAACTTATTCTCGTCCGAGCGATATTCAATTTCGCTCGTAACTCGCTCGTATCAGAAGGTCTAGCTGCGCGATACTCGGCACAACTTAGCCAAAAGACTGTATGCATAGCCGTCCCGTTTGAACTATACTTCGGTCTCGTACACTCATTTGATATTGTTAGCGTAAGGTCATTCAGCCACGCAAACCACTTGCTAACTTTAGCACGGGTTCCTTTCAATTCAAGTCCGACAAAGTTCGGCACAAAAGCCCTTGCATATCGATCCCGTTCAACCGAATACTTGTACGAGCTTTTGAAAATATTAGACTTATTGTATGAAACATCCCAAGGCACAATGAGAGAGAGCGTTCACTACTTTTATCCACAATCGAGCTTTCAAAACTGAGAGAATTGGAATAAAGTCCAAGGACGTAAAGCCGTGCTCTGATACCAATCTGTCATGCCCCGCTCCCGGAGGAGCGATCGTCCTCACTAAGGCGTGATGCCGCAAGAGCCTAGGTTACGCTCATGCAAGGCCAAGTCCAGAAACGATCGATTGAAGCTAGGCTACAGAGTCGCACAGAGTATCCACATTTGCAGCGGAAAATAAATGAACACAAATTGAAACAACTCAATAGTCTTTATTTATATTCAAGAAGTGCGGCGCTAGGCCAAGATTATAATTCGCTCAAGCTCTCTCTCTGAAACATAATAGGCGTGCTAGGTGGCTTACAAGATGGAATGATTCATGGCGATGTTCCGATACATTATGTCCTGTATATAGTGCTTCACTTCATTTGCAACGCTCCAAGGCTCTAGAGTTAGCTCCGCGCTTTAGCACGTTCGAGGGAAGTCTCCGCACCCGACGAGGTTCTCCCGCAGGCTGCAAACAATCTATGTAGTTATTAGTACATTGTTATGCACTGGTGGGGAGGCTAGCTCGCCCACTCGCTATCATTACCAAACACGTTTATTTTACTTTCGTGCACCATCTATCAGTTATTGTCTTACTAATCTTGCCTTAGGATCAGTTTCATGGCAAATGATTTAAAGCCTATCTCGTATCACCGATATCAAGTGTCGCATAGGAATAACATGCACAACTTACCATACTTACCATACGATCTTCCTTGTCCAAGGTAAACCAAGTTAGCCAACATATTATACGTAAAGACTTAACAGATTTGTATAAGCATTCAAGAATGTCGAGGGCGTGTTCCTGTCTCGGGTTCTACGATGTATTCCAGTTTTGTCGAGATATGTTATACTCAAGCTTTGTTCAGATGTTCATATTCACTCAGTTGTTCAGCTTAGTTCACTCAGTTGTTCAGCTTAGTTCACTCAGTTGTTCAGCTTAGTTCATTCAGTTGTTCAGACTCCTCAGATTTCTTGTTTTACTGCAAGGTCTCGCACGCGAAATGTCGCAATCGAGCCAACTTAATCTATATGCACTAGTCGCTGGCACCACAAGCCATTTTGGACTATCCATCTTGGTATCGTGGTTCCCTATCAGCCGGTGATGGCTGGTACACCCTGATAGGCCACGCAATACCCGACTTATGCCTCTTAGGTGGCCGAGTCCGCACCCAAGCTGTCCGTAAGCCATGATTCCGTCTAGGCCGGCCACGATATCGTTGATCGTTGCCTTGGAATCCTTATTCACTTCTTTCCCTCGTGCACCGAGTTGTCCACGACCATTTCGTATTGTCTTGTCATTTTTAACTTAACGAGATGTCTTTGAGCCATAGGCTGTTTTGAGCCATAGTCAATTACCGACTAGGTTGGCGGCAGCATCCATGCAGCGCGGGTAGCGTGCCCCGTAGCACGTCCCCGTTATACTTGTCACTAATCATTCTTCTCTTCTTATCCTTCTTTCTTTCTTTCTTTCTTTCATTCTTATCTTTTCTTTCCTTCACTTGTTCATTCATTCATTTGTTCATCTATTCATTCACTTATTCATTTGTTCATACATTCATCCATTATGCAGCTCTCTGTGCGGGAACTGCCTTGGCGACCCGAAGCCTTTCGATGTTTCTGTTACTCCGCTCGTAACGACTATTTTGATAGTCTTCCTGCCTCATTTCAGTGAACCATTTATTGTTTAGTGCTTCAAGTTGTAGTATATTCTAAGTGACAACAGTTCATGCATTTATTGAGCACGTAAGGAAATCTAACTGATCGTAAGTTGTGCCTTAGCACGAGCGTGGAGTGCGGTACGAGGGTTCAAGTAATATTCCAAGTTCATTTCCATGTTCTACGCAAGCATACAAGATATGATTATTCCCTTAGCTAGGTGTGTTGAGTTCTCTTATTAGCATGCAGGGGTTATCGCCTAGCGATTCTAGCAATATTGTTCATTTTATTATGTGTCTAGGCTAAGCAAAGACAGGTTCATCGGAGCCACCCACCTTAGCGATGATCACATCGGCCGAGCGAGACTCTAAGCGCGTCTTTGAACGTCTAAGTCTAGATTCTTCTGAAGGACCAACATAACTCTTGCATCGATTCACATCGATACTTCATCGGGTCAACGCAACTCTTCGAGTCAACGATTGAAATGAGTCGTTGCACTTATCGTTTGAATCGGCGTTCCGCTAGGGCGGAGCGGGTCGTTACAGTCTCTGGTCTTCATCGCCTCATCATTGGTAAGTGGATATGTTTCCACATGATAGGTGACGAAATCCTCTCCGAAGTCCTTCTGTCTCCTCACTCGCTTAGACACAGATTCTGTGAGTTCTGGTTCAACAGTTGTTTCTGCAACAATAATTTCGTCTTGGACTACATCTTCGTAAGGAGCTTCAGCCTCCTGTGCACCCACACTATTCTCTAGAATATCCGCGAGAACAATGTTCTTATTTCTTGTAAATTTATCTTCAAAGAATTCTGCATCGCGAGATTCAATGATATGATTTGATTCAATATCAAGGAACCTTCGAGCATCACTCTTATCGGCATAACCCAGGAATATAGTCTTCGTAGTCCTTGTTCCCAGCTTCTGAATCTTTAAATCTGGAAGCTTCATATACACCAGACACCCCCACACTAGAATAATATCAAGTTGGGTCTGGCCTTGAGCCAGAGTTCATGACGAGTGACATAGGAAGTTGCATACGGTACTTCATTCAGAATGAAAGTAGGCGTAAGCACTGCTTCACCTAGAAGCAATTTAGAAGACCCGCAGTTAACAACATTGAGTTCATCATCTCTATTAACGTTCTGTTCTTCCTTTCTGCAACACCATTTGATTGAGGAGAGTACAGAGCAGTCGTCTCGTTGACAATTCTATGTTTTCTGAAGAACGATGCAAATTTATGAGACCTATACTCTCCACCTCGATCACTTCTGAGTCTCTTGAGTTGTTATCCGGTTTGACGCTCGGCTTCAGCCTTAAAGTCCTTAAATTTCTCAAATGCTTCATCCTTAGACTTGAGCAGATAAACGAACGCGTACTTTGAGAAATTGTCGATGAAAGTAATGAAATACTTCATCCCGGCCTTTGTGGAGAACTGTTTGAAGTCACAGATATTTGAGTGCACCAACTCCAGAAGATCTGTACTTCGGTTTACCCGTTTGAACGATTTTCTAGTGATCTATGTCTGCGCACAGACCTCACACTTCTCCAACTCCTTACCCCCACATTTGGAGATAAGTCCTAGACTAGACATCTTATTAATTTTTTTGTAATAAACATGTCCTAGTCTATTATGCCACAACTCAAGAGAATAATCAGAAATAAAGACTGCATTAATTTTCTCAATTGGATTTACAAGCTGAAGTTTAAACATTCCTTCGATATAGAAAGCTTTTCCGAAGTTCCTTTATATGACATAACTACTTGACCAGCGTTAATGTCCATCCTCAAGCCTGCGTTATAGAGCAGACTTCCAGAGACCAGGTTCTTGGCTACACCGGTACGTACTTCACATCCTGAAGCGTCAGCGACTTCCCCGAAGTCAGTTTCAGTACCACCGTCCCGATCTCCAGCACTTCAGCTTGTGTCTGGTTCGCCACCATAACCTTCTCAAATATAGGCTTGTATATGGTGAACCACTCCTTAGAACAAAAATGGCAGGATGCCCCGGTATCTATCTACCAGTCCGTGTCAACACTAGTCGAGTCAACTGCACAATTATAGCAACAAAGTTAACCTTACCTTGCTCTTTCCGTTTAGGTTTTTTCTTGCAGTCTTTCCTCCAGTGGCCTTTTTGCCACAGTTGAAACAAGTCTCAGGTGCTTTGGACTTTGGCTTGAACTGAGCCAATTTCACCTTCAGTTGGTGAATGTCCTTATTTTTGTTGTAAGAAGCCTTTTGCTTCCTCTTGGAGTCTCCAACTTGTACCAGATTAGCCTCAGTCATCTGTTTGGACAAGGTGTCCACTTTGATTTGAGCCCTCAACTCGTCTTCAACATGAATCCAGTGCAAGAGGCGTTCAAGATCCACCTCCATCTTCTTGCGGTGCATGTCCGCGATAAAATTGCTCCACCCAGGTGGAAGCTTTGCGACAATACCCCCAATGACGAAAGCATCGACCAAGGGTATGTTGTCATCCTCAAGTTTCTGATGTAACTTGAGAAATTCTTTGACTTGAGGCAACATCGTCTTGTCGTCCTCAAATCGCATCCTCCAGACCTTTTCGTTCACGTAGATCTTGTTCCTGTTCTCATCTTCCTTGTATAGATTCTCCACAGACTCTCAGACGTCCTTGGCATTAACCGTCTTGCTATATGACTCTGCCAGAGAATCCTCCATCGAGTTCAAGATCAACAACTTGCAGAGGTTGTTATCTCTCCTTCACTTGGACTGCAAAGCAGTGGCTTCAGCGACCCTTCGAGCATTTTCACCTTCTGGAATTAAAGGCTCAGGATCTGTCAACACGTAGTCGGCGCTCACGAGTTGAAAATTAAGGCTGACATTTCTCTTCCAGACGTTATAATGCTCCCCGTCAAACTTTTCAAGTTTGTTAAAACTTGTGTCGAGAAGGTTTGCACGGTTGTACTCCATCGGATCCATATCTTGCTTTGAGATTGTTATTCCCGAAACAGATCTAGATGGAAGAACGATCAGAATTTAAGAGACCTCTTGCAAAATAAATTTTGCTCTCTATTCTGATTTTATAGGATTTCAAAGACTTCCTGCAAACAAGTTTACTCTCCTAATTTTCTTAAGTTGA
The DNA here is from genome assembly GCA_029216955.1 of Iris pallida. NCBI lineage: Eukaryota > Viridiplantae > Streptophyta > Magnoliopsida > Asparagales > Iridaceae > Iris > Iris pallida. The sequence goes on along the minus strand of JANAVB010011198.1, from coordinate 1,436,608 downwards.
GATTTCGGAGACTTTCTATAAACAAGTTTGCTCTCCTAATTTTTTTAAGTTGGGATTTCGGATACTTCCTGCAAACAAGTTTGCTCTCCTAATTTCCTGAACTAAATTTCAGTACTTTGGAGATTCCGGTGAATGAGTTCACTCTTCAAAATACCTGAACTAAGTTTTAGGATTTTGGAGATTTCGGCAAACAAGTTTGTTATCCAAAATATCCTGCAGCCCACCAAGAAGAAGAAGAAGAAAGAGGAGATTTCAATAGCCCTGCTGGGTGATGAAAATCACCGTTGTCCAAAGCAAGATTCGTCTTTATACGATCTGCTTCCAAGAACCAGCAAGTTCACAAAGAACTTCTGGAATGCACGTTAGTCAACTTTTTGTGACTCGAACGGGGTCCCTAGACTCAACGGGCTCCCTTTGTTTTCTTCTATGGTGCATCTTACAAAGGACGCCAGGAGGCTCTATTTATAGAGTGGAGTGAGACTTCAGTTTTTTTCCTATCTGATGTGGGACTAAAATACCAATACTCAAAAATAGAGTTTGATATTTCAGATCATCCCGTAATCAGCATAGTCGTGTGCCAATCCACGCCTACCCCCGAACACGCCCGTGCATGCACGAGTCATCCAGGAGCCCCCCGTGTCCGAGTCCCGAGTCCGAACGACAAAAAATAACTTGCTTCCTTGTTGGAGTTAATCACTTTTCCTTCTAGGTAAACACCTCCACATGGCACCCACATGTGCCCCACCACACCCCATGTGCACACCTCACCACATGCAAAGCAATATATTGAGATACCCACTTGGTGGTGTAGCCGATTTGGGTATTTTACACTAGCCCAAAGGCAAAAACACCAACAGAATTTTATACAAAGTAGAGTACATAAAAGTAGCCTAAATTGAACTGAACAGGAGGGGATGAAAGGAAAAGTTCCCACCACAAAACAGGTGCAAACTGAGTAAATAACACGCATAATTGCAGAAAACCAAGAGATTATTAGTAATAGAAATTGTCAGCGTACCATACAATTAGTATATTACAATAAGATGACTCAGACAAAGTAGTACTTCATGAAGTTGTAGCTGAAATTGAAAAGCCAGCAACTGTCTGAAACAAGATCCTTTACTTTGATCTTTGAGCCTTATATTATTATTATGTGGGATATTCTTATATGATTTGTCACTTTTGTCATATTTCCCCTCTATTCGTATTATCTTGTTCTCTAGCAAACATGAGGTAAGAGAAGGATTTGTGATATGCTTCCTGACCCCAGTTGGTGATATGCTTCCTGACCTGAGCTAGTTTAGGAGTTCCAGCAGAAAACTTGAGAATTAATGTGGTTTTGAATTGATCTTCTGCTTTCATGAGTTCCAATGGGGTAAAGGAGATTGATGGACAACCTTCATGGTTGTTAGGGTTTCTGGAATGGAGAGGGACATCCTTGATCAAACAAGGCACTCTAGAGTTGCCAAAAAAAAAAAAAAACGAAGCAAATGCCAATTACATGGGTTGAGGAGGATCAGGAGGCACCCTTGATCCTGAGGTGGCAATACACAAAATAAGAGGACACTGGGATGGCTGGAATGGCCATGGGAGGATATAATTTATAATACCAGTATTGCCTACATAGTTTGGGCAACGTGAAAATAGGAGATCAATCTTCGGAAGGGTCAAGGGAATGCTAGTTTCATTCTACTTAATAGTTCAATGCATCCATAATAGTAGTGTTACCTTTTGTTTAAAATCACTTATTAGCTCGGAATAAGAAAATTAACAAGGAGCATGCATAATGATAAGAGGAACTCACTGCATAACGTGGCCCAATGTCTTGATGATTAGAATAGAGACCCGATTGCGAGAAGGCATCAGTTCCCTGCAAGAAGGGAACAGAAATACGCTTCAATGTTGATACTAGTTTTAGGTCTTTCGCTGCAACCTTTTAAGTACAAAGAAAATGAACACATGATGTTTTAAAGTGTAATAAAGTATAAGTGTAATATTATCTTCCCAACTTTTATCAATAAAATTACTTCATATCTACTAAAAGCTAATGAAGGAAAGAAACATGGGATTCTAGAGTAAAATGAAAATGGTAAGCATAACAATAGTTCTAACAAGTTGATAAGTGTATCAAATTGTCAATAAAGCGCGTGGACGAAGAAAAGGGAAAAGAGAAAAATGCCTAGCTCCTAATCTTATTGAATAAAATGTACTAAGTAAAACAAACCTGACTGCAAGCCATGCATAAAACAGCTAGTGCAGGAGTTCGGACATGGCTAAGCTGTGTAAGGAAGAAGGCAGGGCCAAGGAAGCCAATTGATTGCATTATCTGCATAACATGAGAAGTGAGTTGTGAACAATATGGAGCCACTATTATACATCAGCAGAATTCATTATTCTACTATCATGAAACATAAGCCTTGCAGTATAATATCCATCTGCATAGACACTTGGAAGAATATGAATGCAGGCAATGCTTAACACGGTCATCAACAAAAAGCTTTTGTCGAACAAGCTGAACAAGATACAGCTGTCATAAAGAGAAAAATTTGCAAAAAGCAACATTTGTGGATAAACCATTCTATTATTACTATTTGCAAAATTGAATTTCACATTGATACAATTTTCAAGTTCCGCCCCATTATCTTTTACCAACAATATAACTGGAAATGTCGACGTCACAGGTTTTTCCACAAGTTCTGTTATATGGACAGCCTTTCTTTCTTCTAGCTTTTTGCAGTTTATTTGAATGGATCCAAAATGATCATCGCATCCCTCCCCATGTTCTGCAAGAACTTTCACTCTGTATCAATAAACACTACCTCTAGCGAGATCTTACTTGGATGTGAAATCCTGATGGATGAAATTGTTTCTTAAACTTTTAGCACCAAAAAGAATGCATGCCAATATATCCTACTGACTAAGCAATTTTGTCATTTGTGAGGGCTGCACAGTTGGTTTCTTAATTTTCCAATCAACTCTATCACAAGAATCATAGGAATAAAGGTGTTAATTGTTGGGTTCTATCAAATAAACGGGATGAAGTGAAAGTTAGTACCAAGATAGAACCTTCCAAAAACTATTTGATGCTTCAATTAATATGTAATGGTACTTTCTCCTTTCAGAAAGCACTTTGGTTATGCCAATAAGACAGACAAGGATTCTTTTCGAACAATACCAACTTTCTGGCACCAGCATTCTTGCTGTGCAAGGTCATCATCGCCATTCTCATCGTTATTGTCGCTGTCATCATGTAAGTCATTCTCCCATCAGAGGGGGTTTGGCTATGGAGCATGAGAAAGCTCCAAAAAAGAGTATTTACGGTGAAATTTGTTACATTGCAACAGTTATACATTAATCCTTAGATTAGTTTTTACCATTACAATGGTTACATTGGTCTGCCAATTAATTGCAAGAAGAAGAAAAAAAAATCAATAAGGGCATTGTTCCTCTTCCAGTTCAGTGAGTGATGGAAACATATATTGCATGTTTTCTTTGGTAGATCAGATGCTTACCTTACGAACTGTAGTTATTGAAAACCCTTTTGCGACAAGTGTATCTGCAATCCAACCTCCTATGTTTGCAAACACGGCCATGGTTAACCATGGTAAGACACATAATAGCCCAGACTCGGTGAGATTAAACTTCAATACCTGAAGAGAAGCAATTCAAATCAACGACAATTACAAGGTCATGAGAAAACAAGACACTTTTAGTTAATCGCTATGATTGCAATCAATCATACATGCAATTATTACATAACATGAAGCAAAGCTAATAAAATATTGAAAATTCAAAGAAAAGGACATGGCTCTAGTCTTTTCAGATCACCATGTTGCAAATAATTAAATATCAGCTTCCACTAATTAAATAAAGCTTAAACATATTTAGCATATTATTGCTTCCTCATTTTCTTATACATCATGCAATTATCAACAGATATTTTGCTGATCAAGAGAATAACTGACATGTATTGGCAATGCATTCTGTTATTATATCCCATTTCACTGCATGCATTTGAAGAATATAAAAGAATTAAAAATGCATAACAAAAATACAACATATATACAATGGCATAAAAAGTTAAATACCTGGTTATAGTATGTAGGCATCCATGTTAAAAGGATAAAGGTACCCCAGTTGTGACAGAAATGAGAGATTATGAGAGCCCATACTGGAGCCTTTGATAGAATCAATCTCCAAGGAATGGATGAAACAGGCTCCTCCGCCACATTGCCCCCTAAGATAAGCCTCTTCTCATCTGGAGAAAGTTCCGGATCTTCTTGTGGTAAGCTATGTGCCTACAAGTATTCTAGCATTTAAATCAAATTCTGTACTGATGGCATAAGTTAAGTTGGGAACTGAAAATTTAAGCAAAATACATATGACACTGGGAAAGTCATATCCCTATAATGAAATATTACATCCTCAATAGTCAGTACTTAAAATACAGGGATTTATTCCATCTTGTGCATGGTAAGAGAATAAACAATAGCTTACTATGCTGTGCATGAGTAGATTGCAAGTTATACAACAAGTTAGCACTTAGCCAAAACACTACAGGCTCTACAGCATCTAAATGTGGTGCTACAAACTAATTATACTTTATTGCAAGAAGAAAAGGTTTCTCCGTATTCTAATTTGATATTAGATGATTAGGTGGTGTAGGTATTTCACATTCAAAGACAAACTGGAAACCAGTATCACTAAACTTAATATTAATTCGAAGAAACTTTGAAAGATAAGGAAGCCAATGGAGTTCACTACTGCATTATGTCTCCTAAAATTTGATTCGATGGAGACTCACTTTACTCTGCCATAATGCAAACCAGATACTTCCAAGCGATCCAAATGCATAAAAGACAGAAGACCAGCCAAACTTGTGGATTAAAATTGGGGAAAATGCCAAGCCTGTAACAGAGCCAAGGTACATCCCACTGTATACTAAAGAAAGTGATCTGCTTCTCTCGGAAACTGGAATCCATTTGGAAAGTATGTTATTCATAGCAGGCATAGCAACACCCTGAAAAAGAAAGGCCACATAATATCTTAGAAACAGAACGACAAAAGGAAGCACAATAAATAAGTACTCTCAAATGCAGAACAGAAAAAAACGCAGCAATATTCTGTAACTTTGACTAAACAAAATTTAAGAAAGAAGCCACAATATGCAACTTAGATTTCTAGTTGGCATGCTTAAGCAACAATAGTTGAAAGAATCAGGTGTATAGTCATTTTTTTTTCTTGTTCATCTTTGAAGAAAGAAGCCACAATATGCAACTTAGATTTCTAGTTGGCATGCTTAAGCAACAATAGTTGAAAGAATCAGGTGTATAGTCAATTTTTTTTTTCTTGTTCATCTTTGAAGAACCAAGTTGTGTTGAATGGAAGCACAAGATAGTGCCTGTTTCTTTAAACAAGAAGTAAGATGGCAACAGAATCCAGAATAGTTGAAATGATGAAATCAAAAGTACAGGACTTAGTAAAGGGGATGCTCCAGTTGAGCTTTCATGAATGAGCAATTTATTAGTTGTATGACCACAAGCCAACTTATGTAATTAAAATACTAGATGGTTCATTATACTAAATGACTAATTCATAAGTTATGATTATTTAATTGAAACAACTGTGAAATTGCCAAATAATAACTGGAGAACAGTGACATCCTGGTGTTAACATTCCTCTTAGACTATTGATACCAACATGTAAACCGACAGAGAAAAACGAAGGTGAAAAGGATGATATTGGAAAAATAGCATATTTTTCATGGGTTATGTACAATCATGCCTGAAGAAACAGAAAAGGGGACAGTATGTTTATGGAAGAAGCCAACCTCACCAATCCCCATAAAAGCACGCATGACAAGTAAGAAAGGAAGTCCGACTCTAGCAGCAAAAGGAGTGAGAATAGTGGCAATTGACCACCACACGACCCCAAATCCTAAAACCAGCTTCCCGCCTATCTTATCCGCCCATATACCTCCAGCAATCTTCAGAGAACAAAATAAAGGCCAAGTTGGAATATAAAATAACATGATAATACATGCAGTAGAATGTTACGAGACAACATTCTTGATTGGTTATCTATATCATAAATAAGCCAGTATAAACAATCACTTGCAGTAATTTTAGCATTAATGACTAAGCATTCCAGTTAGCATGTAATACTAAGTATCATTGTGCAATCTAAAAGGTGCAGATGGTAGAAAGGCAAGCAATGACATTGTGAAAATTAAGACAGGTAAAGATGATATTTTTACTACTACAAATATTGAAATTGCAAAACCCCAAGATTTAGTCCCACATCGGTCATGGGATGAAGAGTTTGCTTAGCTTATAGTTTAGTGCTTAGGTCTTATGTGTATGTCCGGGTTAACCATTTTAATAAATGGGCCAAGAGATAATGCATATGTGGCCCATGCATGTATTATGCCCTGTGGGACCGTGGATGGGGCATAACAAATGTTATCAGACTACCTAGTATTTTTTTTTTTGTACTGCTAAGGTGAGACTCATTACGACAAAGACATCGTGTCTTTGAGAGGATAGATTGTGAAACCTCAAATATTTAAACTCACATCTGTTGTGGGATTAGAATTTGATTGGTTTATATTTGAGTGCTTAGGTATTATGTGTACATCCAGTTAACCATTTTGTTATTCAGGTTAACCATTTTGGCAAGTGAGTCAAGTTATGATGCACAAGTGCCCCCTGAGTGGTCATGACATAAATGGTAACAAATGTAATTTGTTTGGGTAGTAGTCTATAGACTACATACTACATATTTTGGAGAAAATTAATGATGTAATGTAAATTAACACAATTTAATGTAGAACTTCAAGGAAACCAAATTTTGGGTGGTTAGATAAAAAATTTAATCAAATACTGAAATTTTAAGGGAAAAAGTAGGTCTGACTTTATGTGGTTTCCATGGTATCCTTTTACAAGTAAATAAAAAAGAGGATAGCTGTTTTATTAAATTCTTAGAGATTTATGAAATTTTAAGTGGAGAAGAAGGTTCGCAGTATTGACTAATAGAGATACCTATAGGCCGTATAGTATCGTTTTTGTCTTATCTCAACCCGATACTGACCGGTACGGATAGAGGCCGATATTGACATTGCGCCTCTCTTTCCCAGTCAATTCAACAAAGAAAAGTTACTAGAAGAAAAGAGAAATATGGGAAAAACGATGTGTTGAGACTTGAAGTGATTTTATTGAATGGAGTAACAACATATATATAGGAGAGGCTAGCCTCCTCTCCTATCATTCTAGCCAATGTGGGACTAAAGCCCAATAACACTATATATATATATCAACACTCCCCCTCAAGATGGGCGAAAGATATTCACTAAGCCCATCTTGTCACATCCTCTCATCATGTTGATAGAACTAAGCCCCTTTGTCAGTCCGTCTGCTACCTGATCTTTGGTTGGAACATAGCCCAGCTCTAGTTCTCCTTTATCCAGTTTCTCTTTGATGAAGAATCTGTCAATCTCAATATGTTTGGTCCTGTCATGCTGCACTGGATTGTTGGCAATATTAATAGCTGACTGGTTGTCACACCATAGCTTCATCTTTGTTCCCTGGTCCAGCTTTAGCTCCGTCAGCATATTCTTCAACCACAATAGTTCTGTGACTCCCAAGGCCATCGCTCTATACTCTGCTTCAGCTGTTGATCTGGCCACTACTGACTGCTTCTTACTCCTCCAAGAGACCAAGTTGCCTGCTACAAATATGCAGTATCCCGATGTGGATCTCCTGTCGTCAGCACAGCTAGCCCAGTCAGAATCACAATAGCCCTCAATGCCTACATGATTATTTCTTCTAAAGATCAGTCCCTTCCCGGGGGCTCCCTTCAAGTACCTCAGAATCTGGTACACTGCGTCCATGTGACCCTTCCGGGGGTCATGCATGTAGCGGCTTACTACACTTACCGCAAAGCTGATATCAGGTCGAGTGTGGCTTAAGTAGATTAACTTGCCCACCAATCTCTGATATCTATCCCGGTCAACTGGTTCTCCAGCTTCAGCATCCAGTTTAAACTTCTGGTCTATCGGTGTCGTAGCTGGTTTACATCCCATCATCCTTGTTTCCGTAAGCAGGTCCAGTGCGTACTTCCTTTGAGAAAGAACGATTCCCTCATTATCTCGAGCAATCTCAATCCCAAGGAAGTATCGAAGGGGGCCAAGATCTTTCACCTCGAACTCCTTGCCAAGTTTTACTTTGAGTTGGGCGATCTCCTGCTCATCATTGCCTGTGATAATCATATCATCTACATATACTGCAAGCATGGTGATATGGCCTCCACTCCGTCTGAAGAAGACAGTGTGATCAGCATTGATCTGCTGATATCCCATCCCTATCATTGCTCTCCTGAACCTGTCAAACCATGCCCGAGGAGACTGCTTCAGTCCATAGAGAGACTTCTTCAGTCTGCAGACCTTGCCTTCTGTCTGTTTTGTGCCGAATCCTGGTGGTATCTCCATGTACACCTCCTCTACTAGATCTCCATGAAGAAATGCATTCTTCACATCCAGTTGGTGTAGCTTCCACCCTCCATTGGCTGCCAGGGAGATCAAGGTCCTGACAGTGCTCATCTTCGCCACTGGTGCAAAGGTCTCGTCATAGTCGATGCCGTACGTCTGACTGTATCCTTTTGCCACCAGTCGAGCTTTATAGCGCTCAACCTGTCCATCTGGGTTCTGTTTCACAGTAAAAATCCATTTACATCCAACTGCTCTTTTCCCTTCTGGCAGTCTCACCAGCTCCCAAGTGTGGTTCTTCTCAAGAGCTCCCAACTCCTCGTGCATTGCCGCTTTCCACACTACTAAAATACCCCACTTTACCGACGGATGTTTAGCGACGGATGGATTCCGTCGCTAATAGCGACCAGTTTCCGACGTCTTAGCGACGGATTAGCGGTAGACAACATAACATAATTTTTTCCAATTTTAAATGTAAAAATTTGTCGGGTTTCCGTCGCTCAGTCGACGAACGTTAGCGACGGATTCTTTTGTCGTCGCTTGTTCGTCGCAAATGTTGGCGGCAAAATCTTTAAAACATTGGCGGGAACTTTAGCGACTAACTGGCGACGGATATATCCGTCGGAAAACTGCTTTTAATTGGCGACGGTTGAGCGACTGATTTATTCCGTCGCTATTCCGTCGCTAAGTTCTGTGCCCTAACTTAAATTGAACCGACAGGGGGGAATTTTTCATTCCCCCCAAAACTCTCTCTCTCTCTCGCGGCTCTCTCTCTCTCGCGCGCGGCTCTCTCTCTCTCGCGGCTCTCTCTCTCTCTCTCTCTACCAGGTATCTCTCTCTCTCTCTCTCTCTCTCTCTCTCTCTCTCTCTAATTTTTGGTTTTGGGGCCGGGGGGGGGGGAGTGGGGGGGGGGGGGTCGGCTTCGCGGGGGGTGGAGAGGGCGGGGGGGGGGGGTGGTGAATGGGGTCAGGGGGTCGGGGGGTGTAGGGAATGGGGGCAGTGGGTGGGGGGGGTGGGGGGTGAGGGTCGGGGGGTCGGGGGGGTGGGGAATGGGGGCAGGAGGGTCGGGGGGGTGGGGGGTGGAGAGGGCAGGGGGGTCGGGGGGGGGGGGGGTGGAGATGGCAGGGGTCGGGGGGGTGGGGGGTCGGGGGGGGGGGGGTGGAGATGGCAGGGGTCGGGGGGGTGGGGGGTCGGGGGGGGGGGTCGGGAATGGGGGCAGGGGGGTCGGGGGGCGGGGGGTGGAGAGGGCAGGGGTCGGGGGGGTGGGGAATGGGGGCAGGGGGGTCGGGGGTGGGGGGGTGGGTAATAGAGATTGATGGTTTCAGTTTTGACACTTATTCCTAGTATATATTCACATAACTTATCATTTGGTATATGTGTTTAGTGTTATATATGAGTATTATGTGATTTGCTTCGATGGGGAGCTTGTGGACTGTTTTAGAGTTTGATAGGTGGACTGTTTTGGACTATATTGTGTGTATGTGTGTGTGTGTGTGTTCATAGCTTTGATTTGAGTGTCATGGCAGTAACATAGTAGAGGGGGGAACGAAATTGTATTATGAGTGTGTCTCTATATATTTTGTATGTGTGTGTGTGTTGAAGAGAAGGAAATTATACAGATGAGTGAAGTAGAGGGGAACTTCACTGTGTGTAGTGTGCAATACACACAGGTACAAGGGGTCTTAGCCCATGTGCAGCAGGAATTATCCTGTAAGCGACTAGTAGCAGGCCCTTCCTGCCTTTGCACAGCAGAGCAGACAGGGGACCTGCAGCAGCAAAAAGAGCATGGATAGAGGGAGGGAATGAAAGAGAAACAACAACTGATAGGGGTAGTGGTCCCTGTGAATGGTTGCACTTGAGGTAGAGGGGAACACGCAGATACTTGTATAGGTGTATCCACCTAATATGGTGTGTGCACCTACATTAGCAGTGGTAACAGGGAGTTATATTTGGCTGTCTATACAAGAATCCCCTGCATATAATAGCAGAAAGAGCATCGGAAGAGAGGGGACTTAGCAGGCATGTGTGTCTTGTGTGTGTCATATGTGTGTTAGAGAGGAACGTGAAAAGGGAATATAGAGTGATGTGTGTGTGGAAGTATATGTGTATGTGCTTGGTGTGTGTAGGTTGTGATCACCATGGTGTGTGTGCAGAGAAAGGAATTTAGTATACATATTTCAGTCCCAAGTCTTTACTGTACAGTCCCTATATCATTAAGTTTTAGTGTAGAATGAACCTTACCTGTGTCAGTCCTTGTTCGAGTTATATGACACGCATAAGTTGTTTCAGTCTCTCTAATGTCCAGTCCATTAATTTTCATCTTTATGTCCAGTCCCTTAACTATTTATGTATCAAATATTATATTGTGTCAGTATATTTGTAACTTAATGTTCAGTTCATTTATAACTTCATGATCAGTCCCTACTCCCTATTGGTTCAGTCCCTTACCTGCAAATATATCAGTCCCAAAGGAATTTCATATCCTTACATCAGTTGACAGTATAGTCCAGTTCCTTGTAAGCTTTATTTCAGTCCTCGTATAACCTTCCTTTGTATCAGTCAAGGGGTAATGAAGGGCGGATTTGCATTTGATTCGAACTTGGTTAATGTTAAACTGTCATTACAAAATCGGGAATTGATTTCCTTTCTTTAGACTGAGATTCGAATGAGGAATGGTATGTGAAATGTGGACTGAGAATTAACTTCATTTCCTTAATAGTTGATATTGATTCATCCCTTTTAGACTGATTTGAAGATTGATCCTATTCTTATGTTTAGTTTGTCTTACGATACAGATTTTCACATCCAAATTGAGGATGAGTCGTTATTTTGTTGATCGTACATGGATGTACAAACGGCAACACGAGAGTAGAATTGGTGTGAGTGACGATTTTCAGGCAGGCGTAGAAGTATTTCTTAATTATGCAATGAGCAAAGCTCAGTACATGGACGGTAACAAAATTAAGTGTCCATGTGTTAAATGTCACAATAGACGTTACGAAGAAGTGGTGACTGTGAGAGATCATTTGACCCGTAAGGGTTTCGTACGTAATTACGGCCTGTGGTCATCGCAAGGTGAACTATATTCGGAAAGACAGGCTGCGGAAGCTGCTACTTATGCTTTTGATGATAATGCTGCAACGGATGTCATCGAAGACCACGGATGCTCTGTTGATTATGGAGATCTGCAGAACCTTGCACGAGATATGGTGTATGATGCGGCAGGGCCTAATTTTGATCCGGAGGATCCTAATCCCGAGGCGAAGGAGTTCTATGACATGTTTCAGGACGCAGATACTTCTCTATATCCTGGTTGTGAGACTCATTCCGCACTGTCAGTGACGATGCGGTTGTTGAACATAAAGTCTGATTTTAACTTGCCACAAGCTTGCTATAATCGGATCACAGAAGTAATCAAGGAGGTGTTACCGAAGGAATCAAAAGAGCTACCAAAAAACTTCTACAAGTCAAAGATGATGGTCCGACAACTGGGACTGGGGTACGAGAAGATAGATTGTTGTCGCAACGGGTGCATGTTGTACTACAAAGAGAATTGCGTATCAGAAAGTTGCAGCTTCTGTAATGCGGATCGTTACAAGCCAGTACAGGGAAAAGGAAAGTCGACTAGAAAACGACGTCCTTACAAGTATATGCATTACTTGTCGATCACGAAGCGCTTGCAGAGGATGTATATGTCTCTAAATACAGCAGAACACATGACGTGGCACAGCGAAGAACGCATAAAGGACGAAGGAGAATTGTCACATCCTTCGGATGGAGAGGCGTGGAAACATTTTGATTTGTGTCATCCAGATTTTGCTGCAGAGCCTAGAAATGTACGCCTGGCGCTATGTGCTGATGGCTTCGCCCCTTTCGGACAGTCGGGATCTCAGTACTCATGCTGGCCGGTCATTCTTACCCCTTACAATCTGCCACCATGGATGTGTATGAAGACTCCTTATATGTTTCTGACAGCTATCATACCCGGTCCTAAAAATCCGACGAAGAACATCGATATATATTTACAGCCGTTGGTGGATGAGCTGAAACAGCTGTGGGAGATCGGCGTCACGACTTATGATATTTCCAGGAAACAGAACTTTCAGATGAGAGCTTCACTCATGTGGACAATCAATGATTTTCCAGCATACGGTATGCTGTCGGGATGGAGTACGCACGGCAACATGTCTTGTCCGATATGCATGGAAAATAGTAAGGCGTTCCGCCTTAGGCATGGAGGAAAAACTTCTTTCTTTGACTGTCACCGTCAATTTCTGCCCGCGACCCATCCTTGGAGAAAGAATAAGGACGCGTTCAGATATGGAAAACAAGAATTTTCTCAACCTCCACCCAGATTTTCGGGATACGATATTTGGGAAGCTGTAAAGGAATTGCCCACCGCAATGGAAGATCCATCGAACCATCGTGTCGAGGGGTTCGGACAAAGCCATAACTGGACCAAACGGAGTATCTTCTGGGACTTGCCTTATTGGAAAGATAATCTTATAAGGCATAATCTTGATGTCATGCATATCGAAAAGAACGTGTTCGATAATGTCTTCAATACCGTCATGGATATTAAAGGAAAGACGAAGGACAATCCAAAAGCAAGACAAGACATAGCCGAGATATGCAAGCGTCCTCATCTGAACTTGATACAAAGGGGTGCTGGTGGACAATTAAGTAAGCCTATAGCGCCATACACATTGAGCAAGGAAGATAGATTAATAATCTGCAAGTGGATATCTAATTTAAGATTTCCCGACGGCTATGTTTCGAATTTGTCTAGATGCGTTGATCTCAATGAACGCAAGCTAACGGGAATGAAGAGTCACGACTGCCACGTGTTTATGGAAAGATTACTGCCCATTGCTTTGAGAGAGTTGTTGCCTTCTGCTGTATGGGTTCCGTTGGCCGAGCTGTCTACATTCTTCAGGGATATCTGTTCAACTAAGCTGACGGTGCAACATATGGTACAACTTGAGGAGAAGATTGTCTTAACAATCTGCAAGTTAGAGAAAATATTTCCACCGGGCTTTTTCGACAGCATGGAGCATCTACCGATTCATCTAGCATACGAAGCCCGTGTCGGTGCATCTGTTCATTATCGATGGATGTACCCCTTTGAAAGGTAAATAAAAACCGATATAATTTAAGTGAAATTTAAGTGGATTTTACAATTCATTGTTAATTCTCAAGATAATTTGTCTCTTTAGGTACCTACACCATCTAAAGAAGAAAGTTGGCAACAAGGCTCATATAGAGGCTTCGATATGCGAATCATATCTTATCGAGGAGGTGTCAAATTTCTGCTCCATTTATTTCGATACTCATGTCGAGACAAATCGAAATAGACCTCAAAGGAATGAAGAAGACGTTGAGGATGGAGGTATATTCAATTTAAGGGGCAAGCCTATTGGGGCTAGTAAGAAACGGTGGTTGACCGACGATGAGTATGATACCGCTCACCGATATGTCTTGTTAAATTGTGACATACAAGAAGTGAGAGATTTGGAGAAGTAAGTGACTACGCCTCGTTATAATCTCTAATTTGGTGAATTAAGTGACTACACTTATTTTTATTCTCTCTAACAGTGTATTTAGAGGTGAAGTCAAAATGAGGACACCATATATTACAGATGAGGGACTTCAAAGAGAGGTTGATTGTACCTTTCCGTCCTGGTTTCGTAAATACGTAAGTAACTGAGATAATATGTTATGCGGCTACCATTAAAATATATGCAGCTAAAATATTTAAATTATCAATACATGTTTACAGGTTTTATTGCCTGAAACAACACTCATAAATGAGAGCATTCGTTATTTGGCATTGGGACCGAAGAAGCATGCAAAGACTTTGTCAGGCTATGTCGTTAATGGCTTCAAGTTTAAGTCAACTCAGCATGCTATAAATGCCGAATTTCTCAATGACGGCTTCGATACCAAGAATTCTGGTGTTTGCATAAGAGGCACCATCTATGACGACGAGCCGGACTTTGACTATTATGGAGTGCTTCGGGAGATTGTAGATTTACAATATAGTGGCCCATATGATATGCATATTGTGATGTTCAAATGTGAGTGGTTCGATACGAGACCAAATATCGGTTGGAGAATCGATAAACAATTTGGATTCGTCGATATAAATCATCGCAGGAGGTATAGAGGGTCCGACCTGGAGAGCCCGGCCACAGACTCTTCCCGCCGTCGATCTATCTCTGCGACCCATCCTTCATCTTCATCGAGGCCTGAGACTCCATCCGCTAGCGGATCCGTTCCGCCCCCGGATGCACCAGCGGGTACACCATCAGTTACTGCAGGGTGGGCTCCGGAGTACCCCCGGATTCAGCTTCATCCTGCTACCGGTGAGTACATCCGCGGAGCCGCGGATCCTCCGACGCCTCCAGAGAGGCCGATAGGCGAGAACCGACGCGAGCTATGGCCCGCGGGTGATACGTAAGTAAATTTAAGTTAATTTATTAAATTTGTTTCATTTATTCAAGTTAATAATCCGGTCTTTGCTTCTTTGTAGGTTTTTCCCGTTTGATGCTGCCCGGATACTCGGGCAAATTATCCGGGAAAACTACCATGGCCCTTACCTCAATTTTTCTGAGGTGCCTCAGAACATGCAGTACGTCTGGCTCGAGGAGATGAAGGTATATATATATCTTTTGGTTAATTATTAATTATTCTTTAATCCACTAATTTTTTAATTACGTGATAATTTTATTTGTATGTCAGACGACGTTCTGGTGGCCCCCCCATCGCGAGGAGTTGATTCGCAAGGCCTACAAAGCCGCCGCCGGGAAGAAGATACGGGATGCGGTGTACGACGTTCGTACGGCGCATTCGAGGAAGAAGTGGCTCCGGGAGGAGTACTACGAGCAGATGTTGGATAAGATGAATACTGCTCAGTACAGGGAGAAATCAGAGAAAGCGAAGGCGAGCAGACAGGTCGCTGCTCTGCATACAGGAGGTTCAAAGCCCCACGCAGCGACGCGTGCAGATTTGGTGAGATACCGCAAATTCATTTCACTATTAAATTCGGTATTATTAATATACGTAGTTAATTAAATTCGACGTATATTTCGTATGCAGGCACGACAGGCGGTAAAGGAGGGGAGAGAGCCGGAGTCGGTCACCGCCTACGATATATTCCTGCATACACACAAGAGGCGGGCAGACGGGAGCTTCGTCGACGCGAGGGCCCAGGCGACTGATGTAAGTAATTACGTTTATGAGATTTATATTAGAAATATAATTATTGTTAACTTAATTAGGTGAACGTAGGATTCAAATTATAACTTAGGGAAACATAGGATTTAGATTATAACTTAGGAAAACTTATAGTATAAACACATTCATTGGATAGGCTGCATATCGTGAGGCCCTTAGTCAGATTGAGCCCCCTGCCGAGGTTGTCGGCGAAACGACGCCCACCCAGACGCCCTCTTCTATGGCCGCTCGCTACGACGACGTGTTCGTAGAGTCTGTCGGCGGCTTTAATAAAGGGAAAGTCTACGGCGTAGGTTCCATGGCGGCGTCGTTGCAGGGCGCGACTCCGAGATATCCACCGCCCCCGCCTCCTCCCGCGCCCCCGTCGGACGATATGAGGCGGCAGCTTGCGACTCTCACCTCCGATATGTCGGAAATGCGGAGTCTAATGTCGGATGTGCTGGAGCGCCTTCCGCGTCCTTCTTCTGCTCCCGGTCCAGATCCGTCTGCTCCCGGTCCGTCTAGTGCGGTTGCCGGTCCTTCCGACCCTGGACGTTATTCATTTGACCGTTCTGCCGAGGTCCGCCTGGTACCGGATACTGCGCTCATTGGGCTCATGGACATGATGTCGGCAGAGCAGCTCCGCAACCTTCCAGAGCATGTGTTGTCCCAGGTGCCGGCGTACATGGTGGAAGAGTACATCCGCCGGGCCGAACGACGACCCCCCCATCTCAATGATATTTGTATTGTTTTTGGATATTTGTACTGTTTTTGGATTTTGAATTTTGGATATTTTGGAAGCGTACATGAATGTTTGGATATTATGAATTTGTGTTTGGATATTTCTGTTTGATATTGGATATTATGAATTTGGATATTTGTTGATCGTACATGGATTATTGGATATTGGATATTGGATATTGGATATTTCTGTTTGATATTGGATATTGGATATTGGATATTGGATATTGGAGATTTGGTGAAATAGAATGTTTCTGTAATTTTTTTTTCTTAATGTTGCATTTAGCGACGGACTAGCGACTAACTAGCGACGGATATTTGCAGTTACCGACTGACTAGCGACGGAATTTCCGTCGCTAACTGGGTGATATAAATATTTTGCAGTTAGCGACAACCTAGCGGCTACCTAGCGACGGCAAATCCGTCGCTAACTGGGTGATATAAATTTGCAGGTAGCGACGAACTAGCGACGAACTAGCGACGAAATTTCCGTCGCTAACTGGGCACAATTAATATTAGCGACGGAATGTCGACTACCTGGCGACGGTAAATTCGTCGACATGGTTCTGGAAATATGGTTGGTTTCCAGAGACTTAGCGACGGATAGCTTGTCGCTACTCCGTCGCTAATCTGTCGAGGATGACGACGGACTAGCGACGACTTAGCGACCCATTATCCGTCGACATGGTTCTGGAAATATGAAAGCTTTCCAGAACCAGGCCGACGCCCTTCCCGTCGCTAAGCCGTCGCTAAAACGTCGCGATTAACGACGGAATGGCGACGGAATAGCGACTGATTTTGCGTATCAGGAACCTCTCTGATACGCTTTTACCGACCTATTTACGACGGCTTAGCGACGGATATTTTAATATTATATGGCATGTAAACAGACGAGAACAAGTCGCTAATCCGTCGCTAATCCGTTGAAAGTCAGCCGTCGGTAATCCGTCGCTAGTCCGTCGGTTAATCATTTGTCCGACGGCTTAGCGACGGACAAATTATAGCGACGACGTTTTTCCCGACGGCTATTTTCATCAAATATCCGTCGCTAAGCCGTCGGTAATTCATGTTACCGACGGACGAGCGACGGATGTGTCCGTCGCTAAAGCTGGTTATTTTGGTAGTGCCACTTTGGATCGTTCTTGGCAACCTGCCAATTGTTAGGTACAGTAATACTATCCAAAGATGCTATAAATGCTCCATGAGAAGAAGATATATGATCATAAGAAACAAACTTAGCAAGATCCCAACCATATCTGTCCGGAGGATTTCCCGCATTGCTGCGAGTAGTCCTTCGTGTAGGTAGTGGTATGGGAGGAACGATATCACCTGAGGAGGGTGGTGGTGTAGATGAGGAGGATGGTGGTGTAGATGAGGAGGATGGTGGTATAGGTGTCTCAGGAGTTGGGACAGGCGCAGGCAAGGGACTTGGCACTGACACTGTAGGTACTGGTCCTGTAGTCTGCTTGTTGTTTCTCCTGTTGTAGGTCAGTAACTCCCCCTGAGCCGTAGGTGTAACACTTCTCGTCTCCTCCCTCTGTTCCGCTTCACCTTCATGTTCCTCCTCAACCGTGTCTCTATGCCAAACTTCTAAATCGGTTACCACCAGGTTCTCCAAGTTCTCTATCTCCCCCTCTCGCCTTATACTTGTAGTATGAGGCGTGTTATACGAAGTTCCATCCTGGCGGTAATATGGCTCATGCTCCCGGAAGTGGACGTCCATACTAACAAATTTCTTCTTCTCTACTGGACTCCAGCATACATACCCCTTCTGAGTTGCTGAGTAGCCCACGAAGATGCACTTGACTGCTCTAGGGTCAAGTTTTCCAACGAATGGTCTGTTGTCCTTCACAAAACACACACATCCAAACACCTTTAGTGGAAGTATTCCACTATTATTACCTTGTAATACTTCACATGGAGACTTCCATCCCAGGACTTTTGAAGGCATCCTGTTTATAAGTTGAGCTGCTGTCAACACCGCATATCCCCATAGGTGTTGTGGGACATTCATGTCGATCATCATACTTCTTGCGGTCTCCAGAAGATGTCGGTTCTTCCTTTCTGCTACTCCATTTTGTGCTAGTGTATATGCACAAGAGGTCTGATGCTGTATTCCATGTGCTGACAAGTACTCTGCAAGTGTCCTATTGGTATACTCCGTCCCATTGTCAGATCTCAGTATCTTCACCACTGCATTATACTGAGTCTGGACATATTTATGAAAGTCCCGAAAACAAGCAAATACATCACTTTTGTTCTTCATCAAATACAGCCAGGTGACACGAGATGCACAATCGATAAACGAAACAAAATACTTATACCCATTCATAGTGTTAGTAGCACATGGGCCCCAAACATCAGAATGAACTACCTCAAAGACTGAAGAACTCTTATGACCATTTCCAACATATGAACTCCTAGTAAGTTTTCCTAACTCACATGCATCACATACTAATTTCCTTTTATTTGATTTTGCATACATATCTGGATACAACTTATTTAGAGTATCAAAGGAAGAATGCCCCATCCTCCTATGATGAAGTATCAAAGTGTCTTCAGTCTTCTGCTGCAGCTCCTCCATTCCAGCCTTCTCTGCCATAGACACCAATGCTGAGTCCAGTCCGTCTTGATCTAGGTACCACAGTCCATCATGCCAAGTGCCAGTCCCAAGTCTTCGTCCCGTCCCTTTCTCCTGGAAGATCACCTTAGGAATATCAAAAGAAACAATGCATTTTAGTTGGAGAATTATAGAACTAATAGACAAGAGACTGACTGGGAAGGATGGAGCATGCAAAACATTGGATAACCTTACTGAACCCGTACAATTAACAGTACCCTTACCGACCAATGGGTGGAAAGTACCATCCGCAGTCTGAATGGTGTCTGTCGATGCTAGGTGAGTGTACGAGGAAAACTTACTAGCATTTCCGGTCACATGCCGAGATGCTCCTGAGTCGATAATCCAGTCTGACATTTTAAGGGAAGACATAGATGCAAGAGCGTGAGACTCGTCAGTACCTTCTGATGGATGGGCATACATAGCGGCGTTGAAGAATGGAGTGGATGCCTCCTCTGCTACGCTCCTCCTGTCTCCTTCGATTGACGCTTTTTGCTTTCTCTCCAGCAGATCCAGTAGCGCCTGATCCTCCTCAGTAAAGGCGCCGCCAGCTCCTCCATTCCCATCTGCCACCAGCAGGTTTGCCCGATAGCCTCCTCGACCGCCTCGTCGGCCTCCTCGACCACGTCCACGTCCAGCATATCCTCGTCCACGTCCACCACCTGAGTCTCCCTCCTTAGGTGGTTTGGTACAAGCATATCGATGGTGGCCCATCTCCCCACAGTTGTAGCACTGCCGATTCTGTTGCCAGAGCTCTCCCTTGGATCCTGTATCCCCCGAACCGGTAGCTGCTAGTGCTGACTTCACTTCGGGTAAAGCACCTGTCGATGATGCGCCTGTCCCTGTCTGTAATCTGATCCGCGTCTCCTCCTGAATCATGGCTGAGATAGCCTCCTCGAGACTAGGGATCGCTGGCTGGGCGAGGAGTAAGGCTGTTCTCTGTGTGAATGCTGCAGTCAGTCCCTTAAGGAATTTCATCGTCCTCTCCTGCAGACACACCTGTCTCTCCTTGCACTTTGGGTCCCCGCAGCTTGCCCGTTTGGAATGGTGATCATAATCCAGCCAGAGGCGTTCCAACTCCGTAGCGTACTCCTGCACCGTCTTCTCGCCTTGTACGGTGTCGTCGATCTCCCCTTTTATCTGGAAGATCCGTAGATTGTTACCTATGCCATCATAGGTTCTTCTCAATTTCTCCCATACGTCTTTCACCATCTCAATGCCATCTACTGTGGAAGCAATAGACTGGACTAAGGAGTTGAGAAGCCAGATATAAATCACCATATGAGTGGATTTCCACTCGTCGCGTCCTGTCGAGCCCTCTTCCGGCTCTGTCTTCTCGCCTGTCAAGAATCCCTCCAGGTTCTTACCTGCAAGGGTTCTTCTCACCCGCCGTGACCAACTCAAATAGGTGGCTGGTCCATCCAACTTCAGATCGATGGAGGGTAGTTCTAACTTTGGCGGTGCTCGTGTCGTGCTTTCACCAGCCGACACCTTTATCAACTTCAGCAATGTCGCCACATCGTCAGCATCCAGCTTCTTGAGAATCTCCTCCATCGATGCTTCTTCTCGATCACTTCACACTTGCTCCACGACTCACGCTCGTCCTTGCCGTCCTCTCCTAAATCCGAATATGTCTGATTTCATCGGATCTAGGGATTATAGGCATCTCCTTGAGATTGATCTCAAGAACGAGCGTGAATCTTGTACCCGCAATAGCGGTACAATGAATCCTGCAGCCGTAAAAACGGTACAGAAACGAGCGTGAATCTTGTACCCGCAATAGCGGTACAATGAATCCTGCAGCCGTAAAAACGGCAGCAGCAGCAGCAGTTGCAGCCGCAACAGCGGCACAGCAACGGCAGCAGCGCGGCAGCGGCGGCGGCGGCGCGGCAGCTGCAGCAGCAGCGGGGCGGCGCTGCGGCGGCGGCGGCGCGGCGCAGCAGCTGCAGCGGCAGCGGGCGGCAGCAGCTGCAGCGGCAGCGGGCGGCAGCGGCGGCGTAGAAGGGGGATTAGGGTTAGGGTTTGTGTGGAGGAGGATTGGAGGAGGGGTCTCTAACGGTATGCTAAGCAATTTTAGGCTCTGATACCATGTTGAGACTTGAAGTGATTTTATTGAATGGAGTAACAACATATATATAGGAGAGGCTAGCCTCCTCTCCTATCATTCTAGCCAATGTGGGACTAAAGCCCAATAACACTATATATATATATCAACACGATGTCAAACACAATGATTCAACATGTCAAAGATCTATATGCTACAACATCTCGATAATATTTCTTATCGACACACAGTAACCATTCCAATTTTCAAATATGTACATTTATTAATTCTTAACATCCATCAATCTTAATATTATTCCCTTCAAAACTAACTAGAAATAACAAATAGTACATAGAATTATGCCTAAATATATGAAACAATTTATAAATAATAATTACTACTATTAAATTTTAACTTTCATATTCAAAACATCCGAAACTGCCGAACCACTGATACCAATACTCTCTAAAGCCTATATGTACTTTCTCTGAACTCATAGCAAGCACACCATCACCACGTAGCTATCCTACACTTCAACCAATGCCATAGGTTATGTTTTTTCTAGGTCCAACAATGAGCTGATTATCAAATCTTTGACTTATGGGATTGCTGACTAGAGGGAAATACTTCTCTAAAGTGATGAATATAACAGTAGAATTCATGCGTCAGTCATATGTTTCCATGTTGAAATAATACTGAGGGAAATACCACCAATAAAACCAATATATTACAGAAGACAGCACGAAGTAATGATGATATTACTTAATGATCACTCCTGAAAGAAAGATGATTATTTAGGAGTGCCTCTTACAGGTTCACAGAAAACCTTTAATCAGGACAGACCTGGGTGAGCAGGTAACCCCAGAAAAAAGATGACTGGATTAGGCCTACAGTTGCTGGATTCCAGTTGAATTCTGCTGACATTGGAAGGATAGCTATGCTCATATTCACCTGCATTAAATTAATTAAATTTAGAAGATGCTCTATATAATAAGTCTTTACTGTGCATCATTTCACGCAAATTTCACAGCATAAAATAACAGCATACATTAAACTGTTATATAAAATTATTAAGATCTCTCTTCTAGGCATCAAGGGACCGTTTTAAAACTTGCTTACTCGATCCATATTACAGAGAAGAAACGCAGAGAAACAAAGTAGTACAATCACCCAACGCTTGGGAAATTGTAGCTGCCACCAATTAGATATTTTCTTCACATCGCCTCCCAGAAAAACTGCTTCATTCGGCACTTCTGAAGAACCTAGTGAATCTAGCTGAGAACCTGTTATGTCATATGGCTCTGACTTAAAATCTGCTTGGGTCCTAGTTCCTGGACGACATTTTGAATGATCACGTAGGCTATCTGATAGACCATGATAATCTGTTTTTCTTCGCCTTAACCATCCGTTTTCTCGTGGATCTGATGAAAGAAAACATTCTGGTCTCACATAATATCTTCGCTTGAGACAAATCCCATTCAATTTTCTGCTAGAAAAGTTGCCCAGTGATTCAGAGAGAGGCCATCTCATCACCCCAAGGAATGATGTTCTCTTTACCATCATAATTTTAGCAAGCGCAGAAGTGGAATTTGATCTCGAATAGGAGACCAAAGGCACTTCTCTGTCATGTGAAGTAGCACCTTCTGCTTGGTATGTTTTCCCTGCAAAATCACTAAAAATTTACTAAATCAACATTTAAGAGATACGAAACAGAACTATTTATTTTGCCAGAGTTATAATTATAAAAAATAGAAAGCATGAATGCCAACAAATTCCATCAACCTAGATTGAAGATCTACGTGAAGAAAGCAGTACAAATGTTCTATAAGAAGGATTTAAAGACAGATTAATCGACTGATTAATGGGTTCTGGACCACTGCCACTTAAAACTCCTGTTAAAGGTATCGATGGTGGTGTTAGATTGTCTGATGGGGGACCATCAGGAGTACAATTTAATTTAGGTTAGGCCAGTAAAGAGTGGCCTACTCCTACTATACATGAGACCAGGAGTTTCCATGGTCTGGCCACGTTTTATAGGAGATTTGTCAAGGGGTTTAGTTATGGCTCCCGTTAAAAATTGTCTAAAGAAAGGGGAGTTTGTAGGGACTAAGTCGTCGCAACAGCATTCAAGGAAATCAAGGAGAAGCTGACTTTTGATAGTCATATGTTCAACCCCCACTTTATATTCACTTGCAACTTTTACTATATTTTCTTTCCTCATCAAAAGCAATAGTCCAACCCTTATTCAAGTCAACACAAAGAGAGAAATTGACTTTGGATTTCTATTTGAGATTGGAAGTCAAATTGCCTATTCCGCCATGCATCATTGTCAAAAATTACATGTTGGGTAACTTTTAATCTTTCTTTAGTATTCAATTTTTTGTTTCTACAATTTTGCTTGGAATATTACTGGTGGGGATAAAAGTTCATTACTCACGATTCAGCTTTTGCGTATTAATTTGGCCATTCAAGTGTGTGTCAATCCATAGGATCCTATAGTTGTCTATAGTTTGCAGTATCGGCCAATACCGATCCGATACGGCCGATACCGATACGATTTGGCATGTCCAGATTCGATACCGATATTGATCTATACCGACATTGAAAGTCTCTTTTTCAGTCAATTCGGGGAAAAAATTGGGCAGGAAAGACCAATCAACAAGGGTGTAAAAATTATAGTAAGGTTGTAAAAGTATGCAAAAGAAGAAAACTTATCTATTGCAGGTAAATCAATCGGCAAGAGTGACTATTATTTCATTTAATTCTCATATTACTAAGAAATAACATAGGAAATACTTAAGATTATGCCTAAATATGTAAAATATTTTTTCTAAAATTTTAATAATTTATTAATAAATATTTGTTTTCCGATACCAAATATCCGATACTCCGATCAAAAACTGCCGATACTACAATACTGCCGATCTCGATACTCATAGGGTGGGTCCAACACCAATACTACGAGTCATGCGTCATATTTGATATCAAAGCCTAGCTTATAGACTATTTATGCACTTACACATCAGTAGAATTATAGGACCAAACATGACTAGCAAAATATGAAAGAATTTATCATAAAACAATTTGAGGCTATAAATGCTAGACTTGATAAAATAGATGCTTGTTTGATCAATTTTTCACTAATATGCGTGCTGACATGCACAAGTTGATGCACTAAACATTAGAGTCAACATGATGGACACGATGGATACTCATGTCACTACGACAAAGACTAGGGTTGATACACACACACCCTTATTGTCCCTGCCTAGTGATCTAGTTGAGACATCCATACCACAACCTGTTGAGATATGTCAAGATATATTAGTTAGTAGTGATAATTATATATCTTCCACAATTTCCCTTAGTAGTTTGCAGGGATTAGCATTTGGGTACAAAGTTCCTGTGCAAGCAACACCTTCGCAATTGCATTTAGTTGAAGATCAATTCAACATCAAGATGATTAGCACCGATACATGCCAATTGGAGTTACCAGGGATCATTCACATTCTTGATGAGGAGGACTTGACATTCTCGTTGAAGATACTTCCTACCATGAACCATCCACAATCATTACATGTATTCATGTTTCTCTACCAGTACCCTTTCTGGAATGGTTGTCACTTTCTAAGGGATCTTATACTTCCACGGATGTTATGCGACACGAGGAACTTCCATCATTACATCTTACGATCATAGCGTCGTCGGTACCGATGTCTCCGTTATGTATCGATGCTCCGTTATGTACTGCAACATCCTATCACATGATACCAGATATACTAGCGTTGCATCTCCACCGCAAACTCATGTGCCTCCATGGAGACATGACAGACAAGTTCTAGTAGTCCATCATGTACCATCTCCTTCACCATGGCCAGATTGGAGATATTCCAGTTGGACGCGACCGCCATTGGTGAGATGCGCGTATTGTTATTACAGATTACCAAGTCATGTGATACTTGGTTTCTTGGAGAGGACGTCCAAATGACAGAGTTTCATCATCAAGGTGGTCTTCATTCGATCTGGTTGCATATTCAAAGATCTTCACTTCATTCACTAGGTGGTGAATATTTTGAAGTCAGAGAGTATGATGGAGGACCATCGGTAGTCTAATTCAATTTAGGTTTAGGCCTAGTTTATTTTATTTAATAAATAAATATGTAATTGGGTTTTGATTAACTTAACCCATTATGATTATGTAATTGGGTTTTGATTAACTTGTGTTCTAGGATTTTAGAGATTAATATTGAATTTAATTTATATTGTTAAAGAGAACCTACAAAAAAAAATTATTTTTTTCAAGAATCTCTCTCCTCTAAATTTTTATATATTGTTTGTGTTTCTGCTTGTCGTCTTCATCGTCGTCACCCTCGCCTGCCGTCATCATCGCCTCCGTCCTAAACCACCTCGCCGCCATTAACTTGTTGTTGTGTTCCCTTCCTAAAGCGCAACCACCCATTTTCCAAGAACAACACCTCACTACACCTACGGACGTCCCTCCATTCTCTTGTTTGGATTTGGTTTTATCATAAAGGAAATATACAACACAAACATCAAAACCCTACTTCCCCTTCTCCATGTTGAATATTTGTTATAATTTTATTGATAATCTCATGGCTATATATAGCCTTACAATCCTCCTCATTACATTAAACCCTCTGTGGAATATCATGTGGCATATTCTGACATACCAAATATACCAACATGATATTCTAATATACCAACACTCTCCCTCAAGATGGAAGAAAGATATTCACTAAGCCCATCTTGCCACATCCTCTAATCATGCTCACAGAGCTAAGCCGCTTGGTCAGTCCGTCTGCTACATGATCCTTGGTTGGAACATGGTCTAGCTCCAGTAGTCCACTATCCAACTTCTCCTTGATGAAGAACCTATCGATCTCGATGTGTTTGGTCCTGTCATGCTGTACTGGATTGTTGGCGATACTAATAGCTGACTGGTTGTCACTCCACAGCTTCATCTTGGCTCCTTGATCCAGCTTCTGCTCCACCAGCATATTCTTCAACCATAGCAGCTCTGCAACTCCCAAGGCCATAGCTCTGTACTCCGCTTCAGCTGTCGATCTGGCCACCACTGACTGCTTCTTACTCCTCCAAAAGATCAAGTTGCCCCCCTACAAATATGCAGTATCCCGAGGTAGATCTGTCATCAATACAGCTAGCCCAGTCATAATCACAGTAGCCCTCGATGCTCACCTGATTATTCTTCCTTAATATTAGTCCCTTCTGTCTCAGAATCTGGTACACTGCGTCCATATGTCCGTGGGTCATGCATGTAGCGGCTCACCACACTTACTGTAAAGCAGATATCAGGACGGATGTGGCTCAAAAAGATCAACTTGCCCACCAGTCTCTGGTATCTATCCCGGTCAACTGGTTCTCCAGCCTCAGTAGCCAGCTTGAACCTCTGATCTATCGACGTCGTTGCAGGTTTGCATCCCAATATCCCTGTCTCTATAAGAAAGTCTAGTGCATACTTCCTCTGAGAAAGAATAATTCTCTCTGCTTCTCGAGCAATCTCAATTCCAATGAAGTACCGAAGAAGGCCAAGGTCCTTCACCTCGAATTTCTTGCCAAGCTTTCCCTTGAGTCGGGCGATCTCCTGCTTATCATCTCCTGTGATAATCATATCGTCCACATACACCGCAAGCATAGTGATATGGCCTCCACTCCGATGGAAGAACACAGTATGATCAGCATTGATCTGTCGATATCCCATTCCTATCATCGTCCTCCTGAATCTGTCAAACAACGCTCGAGGAGACTGTTTCAGTCCATAAAAGGGACTTCTTCAACCTGTAGACCTTGTCCACTGTCTGATTGGTACCGAATCCTGGTGGTATCTCCATGTACATCTCCTCCACTAGATCTCTATGAAGAAATGCATTCTTCATATCCAGTTGGTATAGCTTCCATTCACCATTTGCTGTCAGAGAAATCAGGGTCCTGACAGTGTTCATCTTCGTCACTGGTGCAAAGGTCTCGTCATAGTCAATATCGTACGTCTGACTGTATCCTTTTGCCACTAGTCGAGCTTTGTAGCGCTCAACATGTCCATCTGGGTTCTGTTTCATAGTAAAGACCCACTTACATCCGACTGCTCTCTTCCCTTCTGGCAGTTTTACCAGCTCCCAAGTGTAGTTCTTCTCAAGAGCCCCCAACTCCTCGTGCATTGCCGCTTTTCACTTTGGATCGTTCTTGGCAACCTGTCAATTGTTAGGTACAGTAATACTATCAAAAGACGTAATGAATGTTCCATGAGAAGAAGAGATATAATCCTATGAAACAAACTGAACAAGGTCCCAACCATATCTAACAGAAGGATTTTCCGCATTGCTGCGAGTGGTCCTCCGTACTGATAATGGTGTGGGAGGAGTAGGTGTAGGAGTAGGAAGAATGATATCACCTGAAAGAGAATCTGGTGGTGGTGTAGGTGTCTCAGGAGTCGAGACGGACGCAGGTAAGGAACTTGGCACTGGCACTGTAGGTACTGGTCCTGCAGTTTGCTTCCCTCTCCTGCTGCAGGTAAGTATCTTCCCTGAGCCGTAGGCCTAACACCTCTCATCTCTTCCCCATATTCCTTTTCACCTTCCTGCTCCTCCTCAACCGCGCCTCCATGCCATACTCCTAAATCGGTCACCAGGCTTTTACCAATCACCTCATCTCGCCTCATACTCGCAGTATCAGGTGAGTTGTTTGAGGTTCCCTCCTAACGGTAGTATGGCTCATGCTCCCTGAAGTGAACATCCATGCTCACAAACTTCTTTTTCTCTACTGGGCTCCAACACACATACCCCTTCTGAGTCGCCGAGTAGCTCATGAAGATGCACTTGACTGCTTTAGGATCAAGTTTTCCAACTGAGGATCTATTGTACTTCACAAAGCACACGCAGCCAAACACCTTTAGTGGGAGTATCCCACTATTATTTTCTTACAATATTTCACATGGAGACTTTCATCCCAGTACCTTCGAGGGCATCCTATTGATTAGATGAGTTGATGTCAACACTGCATGCCTCCACAGACTTTGTGGGACATTCATATCGATCACCATGCTTCTTGCCACCTCCATAAGATATTTGTTCTTCCTTTTTGCTACTCTATTTTATGCTGGTGTGTATGCACAGGTGGTCTGATGCTGTATTCCTTGGGCTGACAAGTATTCCGCAAGTGCTCTGTGGATATACTCTATTCCATTGTCAGACCTCGGTACCTTCACTACTGTCCTGTACTGAGTCTGGATATGTTTATGAAAGTCCCGAAAATAGGTAGATACATCACTCTTATTTTTCATCAAATACAGCCAAGTGACACGAGAAGAACAATCAATAATGGAAACAAAATATTTTGTAACCATTTATAGTAGTAATAGCGCATGGCCCCCAAACATCAGAATGTATTACATCAAAAACAGACGAGCTCCTATGACCCGTACTAGCATATTAGCTCCTAGTAAGTTTGCCTAAATCATATGTATCACATACTAGTTTCTCCTTATTTGTTTTCTCATAAATAGCTG
Source organism: Iris pallida (assembly GCA_029216955.1). Lineage (NCBI taxonomy): Eukaryota > Viridiplantae > Streptophyta > Magnoliopsida > Asparagales > Iridaceae > Iris > Iris pallida. Next base: position 1,407,966 of record JANAVB010011198.1, on the reverse strand, counting down.
GATATAATTTACTTAAAATAGCAAAAGATGAGTGTCCCAACCTCTTATGGTGGAGTATTAATGTATCCTCGGTACTCATCTTCAGTCCTCTCATTCCTGCCTTCTCTGCCATAGACATCAATACTGAATCCAGCCCTTCTCGATCCAGATACCACAGTCCCTCATGCCAAGTGTCAGTCCCAAGTCTTCATCCCATCTCTTTCTCCTGGAAGATCACCTTAGGAATATCAAAAGAGACAATACATTTTAGTTGTAGGATTATAGAACTGATGGACAAAAGACTGACTGGAAAAGATGGAGCATGCAAAACATTGGATAATTTTACTGAACTTGTACAATTTACAGTACCCTTACCGACCACTGGCTGGAAAGTACCATCAGCTGTTTGAATGATGTTTGCCGATGCTAGGTGAGTGTAGGAGGAGAACTCACTAGCATTCTCCGTCACATGCCAAGATGTCCCCGAGTCGATAATCCAGTCTGACGATTTAAGGAAAGACATAGATGCAAGGGCGAGTGAGTCGTCATTACCTTCTGATGGATGGACATATATGGCGGCATTGCCTCCAGCAAAGAATGAGGTAGACGCCTCCTCGATTCCACTCCTCCTGTCTCCATCGTTTGACGTTCTCTGCTTCCTCCTGAATGCCTCCAACATACCCATCAGTGCTTGATCCTCCTCAGTAAAGCTACCACCAGCTCCCTCATCCCCTTATGCTACCAGCAGATTCGCTCGATAACCTCCTCGACCACCACGTCGGGCCACGGTCACATCCTCCAAAATGTTCACGTCCACCGAACTGTCTACGTCTACCACCTGAATTTTCCTCCTTAGGTGGTTTAGTACAAGCATACCGATGATGTCCCATCTCCCTGCAGTTGTAGCACTGCCGGTTGTCCTGCCATGGCTCTCCCTTAGGCCCTGTGTCGCTCGAACTGGTAGCTGTTAGTCCTGACTTGACTTCAGGAGGATCACCTATTCCTGTCTGCAGCTTGATGCGAGTCTCCTCCTGGATCATGGCCGAGATAGCCTCCTCAAGTATGGGGATCTTCGATTGGGCTAAAAATAGTATTGTCCTCTGAGCAAATATTGCAGTCAGCCCTTTAAGGAACTTCATCGTCCTCTTCTGCAGACATACATGTCTCTCCTTACACTTCGGGTTTCCGCAGCTCGTCCGATCTGAGGAGTGATCATAATCCAACCACATAGCTCCAGCTCCGTAGCATACTCCAACACCGTCTTCTCTCCATGTACGGTGTCGTCGATCTCCCCCTTGATCTGGAAAACCCGCAAGCTGTTCCTACACCATCGTAGGTCCTCCTCAATTTCTTCCACAGGTCCTTCACCATCTCGATGCCATCCACTATGGCGGTGATCGACTGGACTAAAAAATTGAGAAGTAAAATGTAGATCACTATATGAGTGGACTTCCACTCGTCGCGTCCTACCGAGCCCTCGTCCGACTCTATCTTCTCTCCTGACAGAAAACCCTCCAGGTTCTTTCCTGCGATAGTTCTCCTCATCCGTCGTGACTAACTCAGGTAGGTAGCTGGTACATCAAGCTTCACATCGATGGAGGGAATATCCAACTTTGTCGATGTTCGTGTTGCGCTCTTACTAGACGACAGTTTCATCAGCTTCATCAACGTTGCAACCTCCGCAGGGTCCAGCTTCTTGATGATCTCCTCTATCGATCCTCCTCTTCTCCGATCACCTCACATCCGTTCCACGATTCACGCTCGTCCTCTTCGTCCTCTCATAGATCCGATCATGTCTCTCCTATCGGATGTAGGCCTTCAACGTCCGGAACGACCCCGTGGGAGACTTCAGAAACCGCGACTTCGCGGTGGTGGGGGCGGTGGGCCGACTGATAGGCGAGTGGACGCCGTCGGACGGGTGTCTCCGAGCAACGGCAGTCGCGAGCAGTAGCAGCAGCGGCAACAACCGCGCGCGTGCGGCAGAGGTGCCAGAGGAGCAGCGGTCGGCTCGCGTGCGAGGTGGTCGGCGTGCGGCCGTGCAGCGGCTGGTGGCGGCGGGGTCGGTATGCGGCGGGGGCGGCGTGCAGCCAGGGTCGATCCTGAGTTTTAGAGAGCCCTGTTAAAAAACTAAAGACAAAACCTTATTTTATGTAAACATAAAATTTATTTTTTTACATGTTATGTATTATTGATGTAAATTTTAATTTTTTTTAAAATTACTCATGTATATAAGTAAAAATTAATAAGAGAATATCGATTAACTAGCTTCTATATATTATAAGAATTATATTAACCGAATGACTATAGAGTCTAAATATTAGAAAAGTTACTACTCAAATTTGTAAAATCTTTAGTGCTCTCTCTCTCTGGCGTCTCCAAAACCATTAACACCTTCTAGCAATTGTATGAGGGCAAACTTGAAAAAAGAAGATAAATCAGCAAAATCAAAATGTAATAGATGCAAACAAAGAATACAGATGTCAAAAGAGAAGAAACAAAATGTCAAATAAAATCAATTATAATTGAAAATTGTAGGTACCATCAAAAGAAACAAATTAAACAGTAGCTAGCAAAAGTAACAACACCAACAATAAAAGAACCATCACCAAAAAATTGTCCTCCTCCTTGCATTTTTAGACGCAAAATCATTTATTAGGGTTTGAATGCCAACTTCATCAAGAAAATAATTCTCAATATATGTAGAGCCTAAAAATCAAGTTGCGCCATATTTGTACTACTCAGCAATCAAGTTGTGTCACTATTATGAAGCCCAGAAATTAAGTTGCGTCACTGCTCAAGTTGCTTCCCATATCAGATTGCGCCTAATCACATTGCGCCTAAGCCTACGTGGCGCCTGGCAGTAAATGTCATCATTATCTGACATCACTGACAACTGACAACACGTTAAACGAAGAAATCTCTTCGAATTCCGTGAAGCGTGGCGCTCGAGACGATTTGTTGTCATTGATGACAGCTGTTCAGCGCGCTCTGCAAGTTGCGCCTAGGCGCAACCTGATCAAACTTTCCTCACAGACTGACACATAACCCAAATGATGCCACGTACCTATGCACTGAGTTGCGCCAAGGCGCAACCTGATCAAGCGCAGTTTGACTCATTGACTGAAGCTCGCGCAACCTGACAAAGTTGAAGCAACTAACGTTCTAAAGCAGGATGACGTGGCGCACATGTCACTAATCTTTCAAAACGTGTTCACTACTCTGTATACGACCATGCGCATCTCAATTATATGATGCCACGCGTCTAAATACAGTTAGTGCACGTTCGAGTAATTGAATGGAAGTTGGCGCAACCCGAAGTTGGCGCAACCCGAAGTTGCGCAGTTCGACCACGCGCACATCAGAATAACTTCTAAAACAGTTATTTCCAGAACTCTATAAATAGAGTTTCCAATCATTATCAGAGGATCAGAGATCAAGAGTTCTTGCAAAAGTGTTGCTGCATTCTCTAGAGGTCGTAGTCTTCAAGTTCACATAGTCCAAGGGATAAAGCGATCGTCTTCTGATCGGATTTCTAAAGTTGTACTTTCCCAGAATTCATTGTACTTTGTACGATTCTTTTCAAGTTTGGAATAAACTTTTTGTTTTTGCAAACAATATATAATAAAGCTAATCCATTCATAAATAATAATCTTAATATATAGGAGACGTTATATAAAAAAGACCGTACAAAATCTTCCATAAAAAAATATAAAGAATGAATGTAGTGAATAAACTTTAAACACAAGTAAAATATGAAAACGAGAAGTAATGATATCAATAATCAATGATTAAAAAAGAAAAATATTAAATTCTAATAATATTTTATTCTCGTACTAATTTTTTTTATGTTTACTATTAACCATTTACAAAAAGAAATAACTAAAGTGAAAGCATAAAAAGTAATCATATCAATATTGTTAACTATTAAAAAAAGTGTTAAGATTTAGTAAGAACTTTATTCTACAAACTGCTTCTTTAATAATAATTTTTAAAACAAAAAATTAACCAAAAAATAAAAATATATACATCCAACCTGCCACAGGATTCGAACTTAAGCTTAATCGACAAACTACAATATACTATACCATTTGAGCTAAGGTTGATTGTTGTCTCATTAATATCAGATGGCATATTATACTGAACACCTTAGACATAAATAGGCTTAAATAGTAAAAATAAGGGCCCTCTCTATTGGAGAGCCATGTTCGGTCGCACCTTTTGCACTGCTTCAGGGTCGGGCCTGCGTGCAGCGGCCGGTGGCGGCGGTGGCTATGGTGGTGCAGATAGTGATGGCGGTGACGACTAGGATTAGGGTTTGGAAAAGGTGGCGGCGGCTAGGATTTCTATGTTGAATATTTGTTATAATTTTATTGATAATCTCATGGCTATATATAGCCTTACAATCCTCCTCATTACATTAAACCCTCTGTGGAATATCCTGTGGCATATTCTTACATACCAAATATGCCAATAGGATATCAAATATGCTTATTCTAATATACCAACAATCCCTTTTTGTATTCACTTGCAACTTTTACTATCTTTTCTTTCCTTACCAAAGCAACAAGCCAAACCTTATTCAAGTCCGCATTTAAAAAAAAAAAAAAAAGAAATTGACTTTGGAGTTTTTGATTAGAGATTGAAAGTCGGTCTCTTCTGTCACCCATGGTTTAAAGTATCGGCCGATACCGATCCGATACGGCCGATACCGATACGGTTTGGCATGTTCCGATCCGATACCGACCGATACCAAGTATTGACCGATACCGACATTGGGGGTCTTTGTTCCGGTCAATTCGACAAAGAAAATTAAACAAAAAAGACAAATCAACAAGGGTTTAAAGCATAACAAGGTTGTAGAAGCATGTAAAAGAAGAAAATCACATCAATTGAAGAAAATCACATCTATTGTTTGTAAACCAATCGGTAAGGGTGACTACTATTTCATTTAATTTCAAAAATACTAAGAAATAACACTGAAAATACTTAAAATTATGCCTAAATGTATAAAATATATGTTTTTAAATGTAAATAATTTATTAATAATTATTTGTTCCCCGATACCAAAAAATCCGATACTCCGATCCGAAACCGCCGATACTACCGATATCGCCGATACCAATACTCATAGGAATAGTCCGATACCGATTCCGATACCGATACTTTGAACCTTGCTGTCACCCATCCGTGTCAAGGCATCAGTATAGCAAATTACAAATTGGGTAACTTCTAACCTTTCTTTAGAATTCAATTGTTTATTTCTACAATTTTGCTTGGTGTATTTGTGGTGAATAAATAATTTATCACTCATGAAACAGCTTCTGAACCTAAATTTGACAATTTATTAAGTCTGAGTCAATCCATAGGGCCCTATAGTTTTGTCTTGCGTTAATGTCTCTTATCCATTTGCTTGTTTGGAGGAGACTTGGGGCAAGCTTAGTCCTGCCTCTGAAAAGATAGGATATGTTGAAGCAATAATATATATGTTTGGTCCATGAACTTACCAAGCGGGTTCCTTTTAACTTTTAAGTCATATGAGTCGGGCCATATATTGCTCTTCATGTGTAGTCTTGTTTGGGCCTCGTTGGATGCTTTTTATGTTCCATATTTGTTAGCAATTGTTAGTCACAGCCATTTGGTTCCCTCCCGATTCGGCTTCTAGTTTGATGATTGTTGTTTTGAGCCAAGGTTTGGGCCTTAAGGTGGAGTGGCACACCTTTGTGACACTTAGCGTCTAGTAAGATAGTATCTCCTTTCAAGGCATGTTCGAGTAGATGTGAGTGAAGATGGAGATTTCTTGAATGTCTTGCATCAATTTGGTTGATGGGAAGAGGTTGATAGCAAAGTTTAGTCCCATATCGGATAGGATGCATACATGGTTTGGTACTTAATAAGGGGGTTCCCTTTTAAGTCATTTGGTGATGGAGATCCTCCCCAATCAGATTCTTCTATGAGGTAGAGGACCCAATGAAGAAGGCACAAAACTTTCTAACTAGCTAGCAGAAACATCTAATCTTTATCCCTTTAGAAAAACATGTTCTCCTATCTAACTCGATATTTCAACAAACAAGTTCAACCCAGGTTCGTAATCGGCTTCAAACTCTTTGGTATCGGTATTGGCAGTTTCGGCCCTCTTGGAGGTTTCAGATCAGAGTTTCAGAGTTCTTTGTTTTAAGTCAAGAGTAATAGAAGTTATTATTAAAGAAATATAAAATATCTCATATATTTAGGCATAATTCTATGTATTATTCGTTATTTTTTGTTACCTTTGAATGGAATAAGAGTAAGATTGTTTATAGTTGTGAATCTATAAATATACAACTACAACAAATGGAATGGTTACGGTGAATCGATGTAGAATCCTACAGAAATGTTGCTATTTCAGTTTTGGTTTGCTGATCGCCCAAAGATTCGGAACACTGAATTATTCAAATATTTTCTTGTTACCATGTTGGTAACTATCAGATTCTCCCTTCTTATTATTCTTTTCTTCAAAACACATTCTTATATATCCAAGATTTTTTGTTTATATCAAAAGAATAAATGGAAATCGAGCATATGCTTAGAATTAACTTTGGTAGTTGACGAAAAGAATTTGATTGCTTTAGTTTCTTTTATTGTTCTCTCCTTCGAAACTATTTTCTTTGGATTTGGACATTCCATTTATAATTGATCTTCTCTTTCCTTATTTGTTATAAGCAAAGATGCCTACCAGGGCCGGTCCTGAGTTTTAGAGGGCCATGTTCAAAAACTAAAGACAAAAACTTATTTTATGTAAACATAAAAAATGTTTTTTACATGTTATGTATTATTGATGTAAATTTTAATTTTTTTTTTTTTAAATTACTCATGTATATAAGTAAAAATTAATAAGAGAATATCGATTAACTAGCTTCTAATATATTATAAGAATTATATTAACCGAATGACTATAGAGTCTAAATATTAGAAAAATTACTACTCAAATTTGTAAAATCTCTATCTCTCTCTCTCTCTCTCTCTCTCTCTCTCTCTCTCTCTCTCTCTCTCTGGAGTCTCCAAAACCATCAACACCTTCTAGCAATTTGTATGAGGGCAAACTTGAAAAAAGAAGAAGATAAATCAGCAAAATCAAAATGTAATAGATGCGAACAAAGAATGCAGATGTCAAAAGAGAAGAAACAAAATGTCAAATAAAATCAATTATAATTTAAAAATGTAGGTACCATCAAAAGAAATAAATTAAACAATAGCTAGCAAAAGTAACAGCACCAACAATAAAAGAACCATCACCAAAAAATTGTCCTCCTCCTTGCATTTTTAGACACAAAATCATCTATTAGGGTTTGAATGCCAACTTCATCAAGAAAATAATTCTCAATATATAATAAAGCTAATCCATTCATAAATAATAATCTTAATATATAAGAGACGTTATATAAAAAAGATCGTACAAAATCATCCATAAAAAAATATAAAGAATGAATGTAGTGAATAAACTTTAAACACAAGTAAAATATGAAAACGAGAAGTAATGATATCAATAATCAATGATTAAAAAAGAAAATTATTATATTCTAATAATATTTTATTCTCGTACTAATTTTTTTTTTAAGTTTACTATTATCCATTTACAAAAAGAAATAACTAAAGTAAAGCATAAAAAGTAATCATATCAATATAGTTAACTATTAAAAAAAGTGTTAAGATTTAGTAAGAACTTTATTCTACAAACTGCTTGTTTAATAATAATTTTTAAAACAAAAAATTAACCAAAAACAAAAATATATACAACCAACCTGCCACAGGATTCGAACTTGAGCTTAATCGGCAAACTACAATATACTACACCATTTGAGCTAAGGTTGATTGTTGTCTTATTAATATCAGATGGCATATTATACTGAACGCCTTAGACATAAATAGGCTTAAATAGTAAAAATAAGGGCCCTCTCTATTGGAGGGCCCTGTTCGGTCGCACCTTTTGCACTGCTTCAGGGCCGGGCCTGAAGAATACACACTAGAGGTTAGTATAAGCAGGGAGAAATTAAGTCAAGCCAGGCACGAGCTTAGCATGTTCAAGCTCAGCTCGTCTAAGGTTGGACTTTTATCCAGCCGACTACTTGTCGAACTTGTTTGTAAGATCATGTCAAGTTTTCCCTGTTCAAGCTCGGTTCATTATTCTCTTCATTTGCAGAGTAAGTTAGTATGGTATTTATTTATTATTCTCTTTATCTATTTGTTAAATTATTAGGGTTTTGATACTTATGCAATTTGAGTCAAAATATGAAGACACTTCCCAGAAGAATGTAATTTTACCAATATTGTTAAGCATTACTTTTCTATTGAAAGTTTATTACATGTTTGAGAATAATTATTTTAGGCAAATTATAAGGGCACAGCCTTTTTTACTCGGGGCTAGCCAGGATTAGGGCTAGCCAGGCTTTGAGGAACTTTTACTCGGGCTGTCCAAATTTTCTATTCAGGGGCTGTCCATTTTCTTCTTCTCCACTCTCTCTCTTCACAAACCCTAGCTTTCTTCTTCTTCTTCTTCTTCTTCTTCTTCTTCTATCCATCTTCTTCTCTACCATTTCCATTCTCACATCTTCATCAAAACCCTAGTTTTTTTTTCATCATCATCATCTTCTTCTTCTCCACCGTTTCCATCATCACCATCTCCATCAAAACCCTGGTTTCCTTCTCTTTTCCAATTTCGATGGCACCCAAAAAATTAAATAAATCCTAAAATGTATGAAAATAAAGGTTAAATACTTCTTTCCTCACAAAGAATGCATGGAAATAAATCATAAAATGCATATTTCACTCTATTATCAAGATTGAAATAAACCCTAATATATTTTTTTCATTCGGGAATGTCGACTTTAGGACTGCCCAGAAATTGTGGCAGTCCTGAAAGGAACTTGCTGTACAGCAAGTATCTTTCAGGACTGCCTCAATTTATGGCAGTCCTCAATATGTCTAGGACTGCCAGAAATTGTGGCAGTCATGTTGTAGAGCATGTCCCTTTCAGGACTGCCACAATTCCTGGCAGTCCTCATTACTTCTAGGACTGCCAGGAATTGTGGCAGTCCTCATTACTTTCAGGACTGCCACAATTTCTGGCAGTCCTCATTATCTTTTATACCTACCACTTGGATAGCCCTGACTAATTTTTTCAGTGGCAAACTTGTAAATAATGGAAAACTAACATTTGGACAGCCCTGAGTAAAATGTGCTGTGCCCTTATAATTTGTCTTATTTTATAGCCTTAAAATGTAAAAAAAGTTGCCGACACATCTATGGATTGTAGACGACGGTGTTCTGGCTCCGCCCCTGCCTTTTACGGACTGTTTTATCCTCATCTTCAACCTGCCACCTACCTTTGTAACCCTAATTTCTAGCTAGTTCAATAGTTAACCTAAACCTAGTCGCCCATTCTCCCTCTCCACGCTGCTAACCAAACCTTCCAGCTGCTCCCCCATTCAAGAAACACCATCTCACTGTAGAAATGGGAAGGAAAAATGGGTTTTCTCTGGTGATTAGTTTGATTAGGTGTTAACTCTGGTAGCTAATTTGAAACGTGTTCTTACTTTTAGGTTGGATTCATGAATTAGAAACGGGTTTTTGTCGAAATTCAAAAATTTACTTGTAAATGTCTAGAACTTAAGTTTTTATCACTCTGTTTCAACATCGAAGTTAATTCACAGTATCTAAGTGAACAAAGAACAAAGTCCACAGTATTTAGTGTAAACTAGCCAAGAAATTACTTCTCGCTAATGTAGTTATAGGAAATAACTCCATGTAACAAAAACATGTGTACAAATTAGAAACTATATATACTAGTACATATGTACATGCTTTGCACATATTGTATAGATTAGAGAAAATTTATGAAATGCCCAAAAAACGAAAAAGTTTTATGAAAAATCTACCGCGCAATAACATTTCATCGCGTGCCCAGAATTAGCAAAAAATATATAAAGAGGGTTCCGAATGACCTTTTTGCCTTTCCTTCTAATTTATTAAAAACACCCACGAAACTACCCTTAAAAAAAACGTTTCGATACTTCATCTTCTTCCATACGCTGCTCACTTTCGAATCTAGGATTTCTCCTCAAAAATCTTCAAAAACTCGTCGAAAAATTTCGGAAAGACCGAAACAAACGACAAAAGTGCTAAAACGGAGGTTCAAACATCATTTTTTTTTGCGATTCTAAAATTTCGAAAGGCCGACAAACGATGAAGCTGTTTATCTCAGGCTCCTCGAAGATACGCTCATTTTGCGACAAACCAGACCTCGTTTCGACCTCCCAGTCAAAAGTTATGGCCCTCCAAAGTTTTAAATGACCATAAAATGCAGGAGAATGGCCATTCTCCGTGTTAGAACACGAAGAATGTTAATTTCGCATGAGGGTGGTCATTCTCCGTGTTAGTAACACGGAGAATGGCATTCTCCGTCTTAATTTACACGGACAATGGTCATTCTCTGTGTTAGTAACATGGAGAATGACATTCTCCGTCTTAATTTACACGGAGAATGACCATTTTTCGTGCTAAATTACACGGAGAATGACCATTCTTCGTCTTAATTTACACGGAGAATGGTTATTCTCCGTGTAATTTAGCACGAAGAATGGTCATTCCAGTATTAAAACGCAGGAGAATGGCCATTCTCCGTGTTATTTAACACGGAGAATGGCCATTCTCCGTGTTAATTTACACGGAGAATGGCCATTTCTAGTGTTAAAACGTAGGAGAATGACCATTCTCCGTATAATTTAGTACGGAGAATGGCATTCTCCGTGCTAAATTACACGGAGAATGGTCATTCTCCGTGCTAAATTACACGGAGAATGGCCATTCAAATGTTAAAACACAGGAGAACTGTCATTCTCCGTTTTAGTAACATGGAGAATGCCTAATTTACACGGAGAATGGCATTCTCCTTGTTAAAATGCAGGATAATGACTATTATTCGTGTTATATCGACGGAGAACAGTTGACAGAAACCTAAATTTTTTTTATTTTTTTGTTTTGTTGAAAGAAATTTGACATGAATAAAGATTCAAGAGTTTTCGTTCTTCTTTCAAAACGATGCTAACTCTTATGGAAAAGAAGAAGAATATCTTCTCTCCATAATTGACCTAATTGTCGGAAAAGAAGAAGAAGATGAGCGATGATCGGAGTTCGACTGAAAAAAAAAAGCACGGTGAACTACGAACGATCTTTGCGATCTCTGCTGAAGATGAGAGCAATGGAATTCAGATCTCTCGTGAAGAAGAAGAAGAAGAAGAAGAAGAAGACGACGAGAATCGCAATCAAAATCTGAATTTGTGCGGAGGGGTAGTTATGGTATTAATTTTGTAAATACAAAGCATCTAAAGGAAATCTTGGAATACTTAACGTGGAAATATATAATTCTGGACATTTCATAAAACTCATTCTGCGGGTGGGTTTTTCATAAAAATCAACCCCGAAATTGGGTTTCTCAGCAATTTCCAGTATAGATTATGATTAAAGATTATTATTAGGAAGACTAAAAGATTGTTATAATTATTCTAATATTTATTAAGACTACTTAGGAAGCCATCTTAATTATTCTATATTTATTATTATATCATTATATATATTAGTTTATACACACCTGCAAAACTAGAAAGATCAAGTGACAACTTTCGTAATTATCTAGATGTCTCTATTGTAATTAGTAAAGATATGAAAGGGTATATTTGGAAATAAAAGTTACACGGTGAAACTGAACTTTTCTCTGATTATATAATAGTATAGAAGTTGTCTATATTATAATTAGTAAACACATGAAAGAGTATATTTGGAAATAAATATTTAACTTTTCTGATTATATAATAGTATACATATGCAAGAGGACTATATTTTCTTAACAAGTGGATGGGACATTCTCCGCATCTAACAAATGGAAGACCAGATAATACATAGTACATGCAATTATAGCTGTCAAGACGGGCCGGCGGGACGGGCCGGTCCGTAACCCACCATAACCCACCATTTGGCGGGGCGGGGCGGGCCGACCCACCATTTTGGCGGGCTGGAAAAATTCCAACCCAGCCCAACCCACCGGCGGGCCGCGGGCTAGGCGGGCCGGCCCGCTTAATTTTTTTTAATTTTTTAATTATTGTTTAGTTTCTTAAAAGGAAAAAAAATTATATATATAATATTTTCTACTCACTCTCATATGCATCAAATTACAGGTAAAATACAAGAAACATTATAATAGTAGATATTTCTTTAAAACACCTTCATTCATATAAATAAATGACCAAATTTAATATTTTATATGTCATTACTTGTATTAAATGAAAATTTTTATCATTTATAATACATATCTCATATATGTGCTAAATAAAAAAATTAAAAATTTTATAAAAAAATAGATGGCGGGCCAACCCACTTGGCCCGCGGGCTAGCCCACCGCGGGGCGGGCTACTAGCGGGCCAGCCCACCTAGGCCCACCTATTTGGCGGGCTCCTAAATGCTTGGCCCAACCCACCTTTTTGACGGGCGGGGCGGGCCGGCCCAACGGACTTAGCCCATTTTGACAGCTCTACATGCAATGACTAATTGCAGCTGAAGAATCAAAGAATAATTAGAACGTACGAAAATAACCTGAGAGGAGAAGGGAGCCGAAGCTCCTGCTGGAAATCACGGCTCCGGCGGCCATCACTAGTGAGCGGATTCAAGAACGTGATGGTAAATCTCAGAAGCAAAATGAGGAAACCTAAATGCTCAAGTCCGTCCTACGGTGGAGGAAGAGGAAGGGAAGAAGAGGATAAAGTGGAGGTGCTTCTCGAGCACACACACAAGTCTACCTGGGCTTTTCAAAAGCGGGAAACAAAAATCTTAGCAGTAGTATGTAAATTGCTCTGACTATGAGTGGACGGTTGTGATTGGGAAACGTGTCTCCTCCATCTTGGCACTTAACGCCCCGCTTCCTCGTGGCCGTTTGATTGCTAGTCTTTTCTTGGTCAGGTGATCCGGTTACGGACAACCACCCATTTCCGGGGGATGAAGCAGTCATTATCACAGTGTGATCCTGGTTTAATTGTAATAAATCTCTTTTCGGAAAACTTTAAATTTGTTTAAAAATACGAAAAATTTCATGAGAAGCAAAAATGTTTGCAAAAATATTTGCAAAAATTGCGTAAAAGATATCAAGTTTAGGGAAATAGCAACAAGAGCACAGTTGCGTCCAAAAATAGGACGTAAAAAATTTTGACGTCCTAATTTAGATCGTCAAAATGCATTCCTCCTTAATCACATCCTCTTTTCTTAACCTCATCATCCCTCTTTTCTTAATCTCTTCCTATTATTCTTAATCCGGAGATTGAAAAAGCGCGCCCCTAAGAAGGGCGCCAAATTTTAGGCAAAAAAAAAAAAAAAACGCGCCCTTCATTAAGGCGTAAAATTTCTCCACGCGTGGCCCTGTGCGGCCTCGGCTGCAGGCCTCGGCTGTGCGGCCACCGATTACTGCCGCGTGCCCCTCGGGTTACTGTCGCGTGCCCCTTAACAATTCCTTAATGACATTAATTCTCCTGCCAGCAATCCCATTAACCTGGTAGCAATCCCATTAATTCCTTAACAATTCCATTAACAATTAACAATTAACCAACAATTACTTAACAAATTCCATAACCTTAATGACACCAACCCTTCCATTTCTACGCCCAAGTGTAGGGCGTGAAAATTGCACGCCCAACTTTTCGGCGCCACGATGCTCAGTTAACAATTATTCCAAACTTTGTTCCTTTTATAAAATAAATTTAAACTATAATGCTCTCTCTGAAATTTTCCGTTAAAAATATTAAAATATAAAATTCTTAGTCAAATTGATTTTGGAGAGATGGGACGATGGAGATCGAACCGGCACGTGATTCCTTCACTCCATTAACGATCTAACGTACTTTCGGAAGTCCCTCGATGCACAGTAGCATTGTTGGACAGAGGATTTTCCAAAAGAAGAGCTTAAACTACTAATTACGAGGTGGCTAAATGTTGTACATGCTCCATGTGGATGCTTTGTCCTTGGAAGCACAACAAAAAAAGGGTTATTGAATCCTCGAGGGAAGCACTGGCGCCGCTTGGGAAAAGACTACTCGCAGGAAGCACTGCCAAACGAGCACAGACTTCGTGTAGAGTTGGTTAATCCACATAGGCGCAGGGTTAAAGGAGATGCTACTATGTGGATGCACGTTCATGCAGCCTGTAAGGAGATGCTGTCACACGATAGCAGTTGTGTGAAGATTGAGACACGTCTTTGCACAGTCGAAGCCACGTTATGCCACGTGGATTTTTGCTACTGCGACTATATGTACCACAAAGGACACATTCTCTGACAACATGTCAAATAGTTACCTCGATCTTTGTAATGTATCCACATTCTTTGTGCACTGACACGTCAATTAGCCACGTATGAAACAACATTCTGGCAAGGCATAGGCTACAGGAACAAGTCTGCGGGAAGGTTGTAAGAAGCTAAGTTTGCAAGAAGATAAGGTTGCAAGAAGCTAAGATTGCAAGAGAAGAGGATTGCATGAAGCCTAGATTGCAACAGGAGCAGTCTCGATTTTGACAATTGTTCTTATTGTCTACTTTGAATTCTATGCCTTGCTTCGAATGTTGGTTGTCACTTCGGATTATGTGCATACGATGCATTAAATATGATTTGACGATTGCTTTGAACTAAAGACCCTGCGGAAAGGGGTGTTCACACGACATGATCATTTCTCTCTATTAAAATGTATTGCATGCAGGAAGGCCCTTCCTACGAGGTAGCCTATTGCGAATTTATTTTCTTTTAGTAAATATTTATGCTTCTACAAGGCATGATCCTTAAAAGTTTTTGAAGACAACTTTTTTTAAAATACTTTGAACGGAGAAGCATATATAAAGAATAGAACTTGTAAAGTATCAAAGGTGATATGCATGTGATAGGCTTCAACTGACAATTCCCATCTGGAGGCTTTGCTCATTCAGAGGTAGCAAGCTAGACATGATGAACTTCCACATAGATCAATGATTGTGCTGTGCAGAGGTGTAGACTGGACATGACAGTAAATGATTAATGCATTTAGATGACCCTTATGTTTAGTGCCATAAATTGGTCATGATAGCGAGGATCATGAGTATAACTGGGAAAATAATTCAACTAACAGAGATATTATGGACATATTAGTTGGAAATCTGGCATAGTAACCTTATATGTTCAGAGGTATAACTGGACATAAGAAATAGGGATCAAACCGCTCCGAAGTGCTGAGGACAGTGGTTTAATTTGAGCGAACACTCAAAACTGGGGATTAGTAGTAAAACTTGTGATGTTTTGTTAGAGATAAGAAAAACGTGACAAATGTTTATTCCTAATGTAACCCCACTTTATCAATTTTACGGGATTTTAAAAGTTTTCTCCTAATTTAAGTTAGATTGAATAAATAGATTCTTAATTAAAGTTCCTATGTTATTTAAATTGAAGTGAGATTTAAATTATTGTGACATGAGTGTTAATTCAAGAAATAGTTATAACCAACTAATATAGTTCCCATATTTCTAACAATCCTCTCTTAACCACTTAACCACTTCTAACAGAATCTATAATATTATAGCAATTACCATTGGAGAGGAGGGGCTCAAATGCAAACTTATCCTCAATTTTCTTTCTCTCTATATATAGCAGAGAGGAGAGAAAGAGGTCAATGTGCATTTCGAATTTTTCCCAAAATTTGCTCTCCTGAGCTCCGAAGCTCTCGTCCCCATCAAATCCTTTCTCCCAAAAAATTTTGATTTGCAAACCCTAACCCTAGATTCTCGGCTTCATGGTGATGGCGACTATGATGGAGACGGCTGTAGCGCCCCGCTTTCGATAGGCGACGGACTTCATAATATGCTTGCGCCGAGTCGGATCGGCCGAGAACTTAGATGGCCATCTGACTCGATCGCTGAGCTTGGTAAACGATAACACCATGCGGCATCGATCAAATCGATTTGGACGAACGTTACGAGAATCGATCCAACTAATGGAACGACTTCTGTTGGAATAAGTCCTAGATGCAGCGGGCTGCGTCTCGGCGAGTGAGCTCTATATAAGAGTCCCTTCGACGGGACCGGACCGCTGTATGATTTTTTTTGGAGCTTTTGCCGCTGGGTTTTGATGAAGTGCTTTCGCATCGTTTTTCTAGATACAATCTTCAAATTTTGAAGCAAGGGAAAAAGAAGGAATTCTAATAAAGTGTTGGTGCCATTGCAGGAGCTCGCGTAACTAAAGCTTGACGTTGCGAAGTGCTTCGACGAACGGCCCGAGCAAAGTAATCAATGGGTGATTCGGTCCTTCTTTTCTACTCTGTCCCGCAAACAAATTCCTTTGCTTCAATTTCATTCAAATCGAACGAGGCCAAGTAATTGTATGCCAATCCACTAAGTTCAAGAACTCGGGAAAAATGTATCGATTTAGAGTAATCTACTCTGAAAAATACAAGTTTATCACATAAATGAGAAAGTTTAAGGTTCTAGTAAAAAGATAGACTATTTCACGTGCTATAAAATAATATGAAACGTCGATCATGGGTTATGATGTCTCGAACAATTTGGTGCCTACGGGACGCTAAATCCGGTGTACGGCTTTGGGGAAAATCAATTGTTGCATGAGTTGGAAGAAATGATAATGTCATTCAATAATGTCCGCGCTATACAAATCTGCCCGTACATATTAAACATGTTCACGCATTAGCATGGTCATGGACAGCTTGTGCACAAGTTGAACTTTCCTCGATGCGGTATCCGGGGCATCGGAACCGAATCGACCTAGGGGGAAAAATCTAATTCGTGCTTCGGCGCGAGGCATTGCGAGACCTACAGCAGGGCTTGCAACCCAAGCTGATAGGCACGTCGTAATGCCATATAAAGTCCCTCGTGATGCATAGCATCAATGACCGCACATATAAGATAGAGCATGCTCACCTATTGTCTTATGCAGGTAGTAAATATTATTTGTATTTTATGCAGGGACGAGCACGACCGTGGTAAGAAATGGGATAAACTGCTATGTTTTACTGTATGCTTTATTACTCAAATGATGGCTATCGATATGAACTGAATTTATTTAGTTCTAAATAGAAAGACAACTCTAAAGCATGCCTACCTTAACAATCAGAGTCGGTTTAGAAGAGTGGGTTCGTCTCGTCCCCTTAGCAAGTGTGCTAATTCCATCCCCTAAATTTTCCAGGTGTGACGGACGCTCTAAACTAAACTGAAGCTGAAGTGCGGAAAGGCGTTTTGAAGTTCTTCCTATGCTGAAGTATTTTGAAGCCAATTCAATCGATGGCTTATGTATAAAGGGGCGAATGTATGGGACGGCAAGCGTTAGTTCAGGCAACTTGTCGAGTGTATTTCTTTCTGTTTTCAATCAATGTAACCGCAACGGCATCCAATGTAATTACGACTTGCACTTCGTTGCAAGCTATGAATGAAAAGCATTTCTATCTTCCTATACTGCGTCTTACATTCTGATGTGAATTATGAAGTTTCAACTTGGCATATTAATATAAAAAGTAACGTAACGTTCTTGCCTTGTACGAGTGCAATTCTAGACTCGTACGATGTCACGCCTTAGCGAGGACGATCAAATCGATAAAGTAACACCAGGGACGAACGGTTTGTCGACTCGGGGCGTGACAAATTGGTATTAGAGCGCAGTTATGTTTTCTCGGATTTTCGAAAGATGTTTCATTGTTGGAATGTTCGTTGCGATGGCTCAATTGAATGCTTGTCGACATGCTGCGTGAAATAAAATATCCATACAGGTAAGCCCGTAGATATTTTTAAAAAATACCAACGGGTTTACACTGTTTTGTAGGAATGACTAAGCGAGATAAGAAAAATCTCGGCACAACAACCCAAACTGTGGATAGTACATCGAGCACAAAGAGTACTGGCCCTAGCGAGACGACAATGGAGAAAATGCTACAGTTGATGGAACTGCAGCAGCAACAGCTTCAAATGTAATTCAAAGCCCAATTTGATGCGCAGCAGAAGCAGATTGACGCTCTTACTCAGATAGTGAGCAAGATGGCGGGCGATACCAAGGCAACGATCGTGATACCCGAGGAGAAGCAAGGTGATCAAGAAGAAGACGAGGAAGAAGAAGCTCAACCGCAAATGATAAATTCTTCTTCCATGTTCAAGGCAACGGAGTTCCGCAAGATGAATCCACCAAAATTTAACGGCCGAGCAGAGCCTGATGTGATCGTGGGGCAGCTCACAGAGATTGAGGACCTGTTTAATCTCCTTAGCATTGAAGGGTCCCAGAGGGTGACATGTGCGGCATTACAGCTGCAACTGAGGGCCTACGACTGGTGGGCAGCTAAGAAGCAGGAGATCTACGAAGCCGATACCGACACCACGATCTTCTGGAAAATGTTCAAGGAAGCATTCCTTGAGCAGTACGTTCCTCGTGCTGTTCGTCGCAAAAAAGAAGACGAGTTCATGATGCTGCGACAGGGAAATATGTCCATCGACGATTATGACTCGAGCTTCTCGAAACTGGCAAAGTTTGTCGGCGCCTTCCTGTCCAACAAAGAAGCATGGTATGAACGCTTCCAACAAGGCCTGAATGACGAACTGCGAAGGGACGTCATGAACCAACGATGCCGAACTTATCGTGAATCCTACGAAGCCGCACTTGATAGTGAGCGGATCTTTGGCCGTATGTCACAAAGGGTCGTGTCTGTCGTTCGCAACAATTTCAACAAGCGTCCTAATGACGCTGGAGGATCGGGAGTAGAAAAGCGTCCAAATACGTCTGAGAATCGGCGTCCGTATCCGGGATTACACTACAATATATGTGGCAAGCATGGGCATCGCCCGAGCGATTGTTTCCACAGAATATGTTTCGGGTGTGGCGAGAAGGGCCACTCAAAGCCGCAATATCCAAAAAATGTTCCGAACCAACAGAACCCACCAAGGAACATTTCGAATCAATATAAAGTGCCCACACTATAAGGCACAAATGCGGTACCTGTGAACCCGTAGAATCAACGCCATGGAGCTCAAGGCCGAGTTTATGCATTAACACGGGACGAGACGTTCGCGTCCGATACTGTTGTAACAGGTATATTACTCTATAAAAATATACCTGTTCGAGTGCTATTCGATTCGGGTGCGACGCATAGTTTTATATCTGCTGATTATGTGAAAGAAAATAAAATAACCATACAATTACTTGATATAGACATTAGCGTTAGCACACCGTCGGGAGTCGATATGCCTGCGAACTTTATTTGTAGGGATGACCATATTTGCATCGGGGAAAGAAATCAATCCTTGGATGCCGTCGTACTAGACATCAAAGAGTACGACATAATCCTGGGCATAGATTGGTTGGGCGCTTGTCATGCAACGATCGAGTGCGCGGAGAAGAGAGTGGTGTTTCGCCTTCCCGGCGAGACAGAGTTCTCATATTCGTGCTGTACGGTCTCGAAGACGGCAATGATGGTATCGACAATCTCGACAAGGCGTATGCTATGTTCCGGCTGCACGGGATACTTGGCATCAGTTCGAGACATGCGGAAGGATAATACAAACACAATGCAGACTGATGTTGTGGCAGATTTTCTCGACGTTTTTCCTGACGAGATGCCTGGGATGCCGCCAGATCGAGAAATAGAATTCAGCATCGACACCTTTCCGAATACACGACCGATATCAAAGGCGCCTTACCGAATGGCTCCAACAGAACTGAAGGAGCTGAAGGTGCAATTACAAGAGTTGCTAGACCGCGGATTTATTCGTCCTAGCGTCTTTCTGTAGGGAGCTCCCGTACTGTTCGTGAAGAAGAAGGATGGGTTGATGCGGCTATGCATCGACTATCGGGAACTCAACAAGGTGACCGTACGGAATAAGTATCCTTTGCCACGAATTGACGACTTATTCGACCAACTGCAAGGCGCGGCAATATTTTCAAAAATCGATCTTCGTTCAGGCTATCATCAGTTGAAGATCAAGTCTGACGACGTATCGAAGTCTGCCTTCTACATTCGATATGGTCATTACGAATTCCTAGTCATGCCGTTCAGTTTGACGAATGCCCCAACCGCTTTCTTGGATCTGATGAACCGAGTCTTCCGACCCCAAATCGATAAATTTATAGTCATGTTTATCGACGATATCCTTATCTTTTCAAAGAATCGAGAAGAGCATGCAGAACACTTAAAGACGGTATTGCAGATTCTGCGTGAAAATAAATTATATGCCAAGCAGAGTAAATGCGAGTTCTGGATGAGTAGCGTGACATTCCTCGGACATGTAATCTCTGCCGAAGGTGTCGCGATGGACCCAAAGAAGATTGAAGCGGTGGTAGATTGGAAATGACCTGCCTCGGCTAGAGATATTCGGAGTTTCCTGGGCTTAGCGGGCTACTACCGAAGATTCGTGCCAAGCTTTTCAAAAATAGAGTCGCCTCTGACTCGCCTCACCCAGAAGGGAGTAGTATTTGAATGGAGCGACGACTGTGAATCCAGCTTTCAAGAGTTGAAGCAACGGCTCGTCTCAGCTCCAATCCTTGCACTTCCAGATGGTCCAGAAGGCTTTCAGATATTCAGCGATACATCAAAAACTGGCCTCGGGTGCGTACTTATGCAGAGAGATAAAGTCATCTCCTATGCTTCACGGCAGTTGAAGCAGCACGTAAAAAACTACCCGACGTACGACCTAGAATTGGCGGCAATCGTGTTTGCGTTGAAGCTCTGGCGGCACTACCTCTATGGTGTGGCGTATAGAATCTATACAGATCATAAAAGCCTGAAATACTTATTTATGCAACGAGAACTCAACCTACGACAGCGACGTTGGCTCGAACTCATAAAAAATTATGAGCTAACGATCGAGTATACGCCGGGCAAAGGAAACGTTGTAGCCGATGCGCTTAGCAGAATATTTATGGGATCACTGGCCATAAATAATGAGATACGACGAGACCTTGAAACGATGGACATTGAACTCGAAATTGCGTATCGACACCTACACCTAGCTCAGTTGAAGTTAGGATCGAGCCTGCTTAGCAAAATAAAGACCGCACAGAAGGACGATTCATTCATGAAGAAGATGCGTGAGCTGATTCCAACAGGAAGGGCGACTGACTTTGCAGAAGACGGAGAAGGGACGATGCGACTAAAGGGAAGGCTCTGTATTCCTGAAACTGTCGAACTCAGAAAAGAAATTCTGACGGAGGCACACTATGCGAAGTACTCGTTACATCCTGGTGTAGAAGCATGGAATTTCAGGACCAGAAATCCTATGCGCCAAACATTACATGCGCCAGGAAGCTCAGATGAAGTACTTGGCACAGCAAAGCATAGACATTAAAAGAAGATTTTTATTTCATTTAAAAGTTTATTACATGTCTTAAAAAGAGCTGTACAAAGGAGAATTTCTACAAAGAAAAGACCCTAAGTCTACAGCTAGACGCAGCAACCACCATGCGCTCTCAAACAGGCGTATCTCGCCATGCGCTCTCAAACAGGCATATCTCGCCATGCGCTCTCAAACAGACGCATCTCGCCTTGCGCTCTCAGCCAGGCGCATCCCTTCAGCAGCTCAGTTATGTGCATCCCCAGCTATGTGCATCCCTTCAGCAGCTCAGTTATGTACATCCCATCAGCGTCCCAGTGGCGCATCATGAAGTCTCAGCATATGCGCCATCAAATGCTTCGACTAATGAAGCATTTATTGAGCAGAACGAGGGTAGGCAATCAACCCTCTAGCTGGAGGAAGAGCTCCCCAAACCAAGGAAGAGGAGAGCACCGCAATCAACCTGCGGCTAAAGGAGTAGCTTTCAACCCAACCAGAATGGGCAACACCCACTCTAGCAGGAGGAGGAGCTCTCCCAAAGCCCAAGGAAGATGATCGGAGCACCGCAATTGTAACGCCCCAGTCCCAAAATACATAGGACCAAGTACGTGAACATGCCAGCTGCACATATACGAAGAATACTCCAATATATAGAATCCTCGCATATGCACATAAGCTGTAAATAAATAATCACAGGCCAGAATAACATATCTAATCTCATCACAGCTCAACACAGAAGATAATGAAGTCCAAATAAATAAATAAGAGTATTAAAAGATAGCCGGGTGAACATACTCGCTCCAAACAGCCATAAAAAATAGTCTCACAAGATCGGAGTCCGACCTCCGCAAATAGAAAGAAAAGAGATATAAAATAATGTCTACAACTGTCTCAGATAAGAAATAGACTAGAAGTCAAAAGGCACTGCCTCGTCATCAATGTAAGATAGCTCCAATGTCGCTCCGTACTCCTGTGGAAAATCGTCTAAACCTGGAGAGATAACCAGGTCCTCAGGAGATATAGCAAGATATAAGAAAACACCATGTCATATAAACTGTGATAATATAATAAGAGAAAAAGATATGCATGCAATCGGGTTCCTGACCATTCTATTGTGAATATGCAGTTGAGATACATTTCTTCGACGCATGAGCCCTAGCTGAATATAGGATCCGGTATAGTCCCCTCTTGGGCACCAGTGACCAAGAGCATGACGTTCAAAAATGACAGTGGCCAACCTGAGAGGCTCATACCCGTATCTCCAGCGGAGCTTCCGGGTTACAAGGGAAGTGCAATCGAAGCCCATACGTCAGGTAATGTTCTCCCCACCTAATGTTTAGTATCATCATCTCCATGACTGACATGTACCTCTAATAACCGCCAAGTCTTCTAACATGCAATTCTATTGGCAGTTACCCCTATCCGTCGCACGCACCATACGTATCGGTGGCCAGTCGACTACGCGGAAACGTGTCCTACATGGATACAACAAGTGTCAAGGTCGTACGAGATATACCAATACCTCAACATCAATGGGTGGTAAATAAACTAAGTCAATGCAAGAGAATAAATAAAGCAAGAAAACGACCGATAGAGTCGCTTGCACCCAAGTGTGACTTGGACGCACAATTTAAATAACATGAAATAAAATGCTGAAAATAACAACTAAAAATAAGAATATAATAATCACAGAGTAAGGTGGCAAGGTATCTTGCCTGGTGGTACAAAGTGGCAAGTCCAAGAGTAGCAAGTGTCAGCACCAAAACTCACAAATCACAGATGACTCCAAACACTGAAACAAACATCAAAAATGATCTCGGTGAAGAAGATATACCTAGGAATCGCCTGTCCAAAAGTCAAATTCTAAAATAGGGGCAAAATCGTAATTTCGGGTCAAAGCGATGTCCGTCGTTGGACCCACTTTGCACCGAAACGCGTGCCAAAGTCTACGGTCTCTAAAGTCGTCAAACTACATGTCTACGATTTCAGTTTGAGGAGAGGAACTCAATGGTATGTCCAGTTTTGGATTCCGAGGAGCCGTGTACAAATTCGCCCGTTTGAGTGGGTCGCGGGCCCGCCAAAAATGGGTTCTGATTCGACCTTCTCAGAATCGAACCAAACTTGGCATGCAAGACCAGAATTTCGATCCGGACCTGTTGGCACAAGTTTCGTCTCGATCCAACGACTGTACACGAAATTATGGGCAAGTTTGCAAAACGTCGATACGGGATATCTCGACGGATACGCGTTGATTTCGTCGCGCACACGCGACGGAACTGAGTTCCGTCAGTTCCCACACGTCCGCAACGTCCATACGCGCCTTTCGATGCGTATAGCGCGCGACCACGTCGCCCGGTTTGTCAGAGCGTACGTCGTATCGGACAAAATTCCAGAATTTTTGTGATTTAGAAACCAGTTTTTCCGACAACTTCACATACAGATTTCTTCCTACATATTAACCGAAACTTCGATCCAAAAGTTGCGTTCTACTCTTGGTTTATTGTTAACGACTATTTTTAATTAGTTTCTGAAAACTCTCGACCTACAGGTCGAAATCGGGCTTCTAAGTTGGGTTTTGGAACTGGATTAAAACTCTGCTTTCCACAGTTTTTGGGACAACTTTGCCTCAATTTTTCGAGCAATCCCTTCGGGTTCCCAGGATTCTATCAGAAGGGGTTTGAAGATGGTTATGTGGTCGTTACCTAGGAGGCGATGGATCGAGAAATCATTGCAAAACATAGGAGAAATACATCTCAAAAATTGTACCTGGAACGTATGAAATCAGTGGAGCCTTCTTTGCTCGACCGTCGGGTTGGGGGCTCTCCGCGGCGGTGCTGTGGTTGTCCGACGATGTCGACTAGTCGGAGGCGTGCGCGTGAAGACGAGGAAGGTTCAGGCGTAGGTGGCAGTCGATTGGGATGAGTTAGGGTTTCGGTTTTTGGGCGGAGTTATATACGCTCTCTGTCGACTCGTAATAGCATTCGGAATAGAACATGGGACTCGGGTTGGTAAAAAAAATATACAGCTGTGCTGCTGGGTTAACTATTTCATGGTGGGGTCGGGCTTTAAGTCAAAGCAGCAAGTTGCTGCTAACAATGGAATTAAGGGGGTCGGGCCCCCCTCCCCCTCTTTCCGCAGCTGCTGCTGCTTATGGGGGGCTCGGCCACCACTTGTTTTACTTTTTTTTTTTTTTACACAATAACTATATTTATATTATATATATATATATATATATATATTCACAATAAAAATTTATATAATTCATAATTAAATATCATAAATATTTTTTAACCAAGGTAGGCTATATTTAGTAGTATTAAAATATCACGCGCACAAACATACATACATTTACACGTCTACAATTACGTACATATACCAAATAATTTCAAATAAATATAGAAAAATAATTTTTAAAGCATTAAAATAAAAAAAAATATTGGGGTTTTACATCCTACCCAACTTAAAGAAAATTTCGTCCTCGAAATTAAGCTAAGGTCGGGGGATCAAATGCAATGCAAGGAATATAATGGTACTTAATATGCAAGACGTACCTTCACCTTCGAACAACTGCGGGTAGCGATTACGGATGTCGTCCTCGCGCTCCCAAGGAGACCCCCCTGGCGAGTGATGCTTCCATACCACGTGAACCAATGGAATAGATTGATTCCGTAACACCTTCACTCGGCGATCGAGGATACCTACTGGTTGCTCTTCGTACGACAAACTCGGTCCAACTGTGATCTCAGAGTGATCAAGCACATGATTGTTGTCCGCCACGTACCTCCTCAGCTGAGATACATAGAATACGTCATGTACTCCCTTCAGCGACGGTGACAATGCCAATCTGTAGGCAACCTCTCCAACGCGTTCCAAGACATCGAAAGGGCCGATGTACCTTGGACTCAACTTGCCACGTCCTCTGAATCGAATCGTGCCTCTAGTGGAGGATATCTTCAAAAACACATGGTCACCCTCTTTGAACTCCCAGGGTCGACGACGATTATCTGCCCACTGCTTCTGACGATCCTGCGCTGCTCGCAGGTGGTCCTAAATCTTCTTCACTGTCTCCACTGTGCTCAAGACCAACTCGGGACCCAATAGCTGTCGCTCTCCTATATCGCTCCAACAAACAGGAGACCGACACTTCCTACCATACAATGCTTCAAACGGAGCCATTTGAATGCTCGCTTGATAGCTATTGTTGTAGAAAAACTCAACAAGATGAAGATAGTCCTCCCACGAACCGCCAAAATCAAGCATACACGCTCTCAACATATCCTCTAACATCTGAATGGTACGCTCCGACTGGCCGTCTGTCTGCGGATGATACGATATGCTAAACTTCAATCGGGTGCCCAAACTCTCTTGCATGCTCCTCTAAAAATGCGAGGTAAATCTCGAATCACGGTCCGACACAATACTAACAGGCACACCGTGTAATCTCACAATCTGCTCCATATACATCTCCGCCAATACCTCTATCGACTGGCCCACTCTAAAAGGCAAGAAATGTGCTGACTTCGTAAGTCTATCAACAATCACCCACACTGCGTCACGTCCTCTAGGACTCCGAGGAAAACCCATGACGAAATCTATAGTAATGTGCTCCCACTTCCACTCGGGAATGGGTAGCGGCTGCAATAATCCGACCGTCCTCTGGTGCTCCGCCTTAACTTGTTGACATACCAAGCACTTGGCAACGAAACGAGGTATCTTCCGCTTCATTCCGTGCCACCAATAATACTGTTGTAAGCCGCGATACATCTTGGTTCCTCCGGGATGAATGGAGTAAGTCGAACTGTGAGCCTCTGCCATCAGCTCCTACCGTAGATCTCCATTGGGAACATAAATGCGATCACCATATCGCAATGTCCCATCGGTGTGGATCCTCAATCCCGTCTGCTCTCCTGCTTCAGTCCTCTCTTTCAGCCGTCGAAATCTAGCATCATTAGGCAATGCTGCCTTGATGCGCTCTACCAGTGATGATTGCACTTGAAAGTTGGCTAATACGCCGTCTGCTCCGGGCAATACTACCTCAATACCAAGCTGCTCCAAGTCTCTAATC
The DNA here is from genome assembly GCA_029216955.1 of Iris pallida. Lineage (NCBI taxonomy): Eukaryota > Viridiplantae > Streptophyta > Magnoliopsida > Asparagales > Iridaceae > Iris > Iris pallida. Next base: position 1,381,571 of record JANAVB010011198.1, on the reverse strand, counting down.
AATTTCTTCTGTGTGGTCAAAAAGTGTGCCATGGGCTTACGGCTCAATGCGTCTGCCACGACATTAGCCTTGCCCGGATGATAATGTAGCTCAATCTCATAATCCTTCATCAACTCCAACCAACGTCGCTGTCGCATATTCAACTCCTTTTGTGTGAACACGTACATGAGGCTCTTATAATCAGTGTAGATATCAACCTTCTCGCCGTACAAGTAGTGTCTCCATAGCTTCAAAGCAAAGATAACCGCTGCGAGCTCTAGATCGTGGGTCGGATCTTCTCATGCACTCTCAACTGTCGTGATGCATAAGCTACTACACGACCGTGCTGCATCAATACACATCCTAATCCCTTCCCGGATGCGTCGCTGTAGATCACAAATCCTCCTGGGCCCGATGGTAGTGTCAAGATCGGTGCTGTGGTCAATCGCTTCTTCAACTCGTCAAAAGCGGCTTGACACTCGTCTGTCCATACAAACTCCTGATCCTTGCAAGTCAATCGAGTCATGGGCCCCGCTATTCGAGAGAAATCTTCTACGAACCGTCGGTAGTAACCTGCAAGTCCGAGGAAACTTCTCACTTCAGAAGCTGTTGTGGGAGCAGGACATGATTTGACTGCTGTGATCTTCTCTGGGTCTACTGATATACCATCGCCCGTAACAATATGACCAAGGAATGATACCTCCTTGAGAAAGAAATCACACTTGCTAAGCTTCGCAAAGAGTCTCTCGTTCTTCAATGTTCCCAAAACTATCCGTAGATGCTGCTCGTGCTCCTCTTGACTCTTGGAGTAAATCAAGATATCGTCTATAAAGACTACTACAAATTTGTCCAAGTATTGGTGAAAGATCTTGTTCATTAAATTCATGAAAACTGCGGGAGCATTGGTCAAACCGAAAGGCATGACCAAGAACTCGTAGTGTCCATACCTCGATCGAAAGGCCGTCTTGGCAATATCTTTCTTCCGAACCTTCAATTGGTGATAGCCCGATCGTAAGTCAATCTTGGAGAATACTTTTGCTCCACTCAATTGATCGAATAAATCGTCTATATGCGGTAAGGGATACTTGTTCTTCACCGTCACCGCATTCAACGCTCTGTAGTCAATGCACATGTGCATTGTCCCGTCTTTCTTAGGCACAAAAAGAACAGGTGCTCCCCATGGTGACGCACTGGCACGAATAAATCCCTTCTCTAATAAGTCATCAATCTGCGTCTTCATCTCTACCAACTCCTTGGGTGCCAGACGATATACTCGAGATGAAATAGGCTCGGCTCCGGGAATAAGCTCAATAGAAAACTCAATATCTCGGTCAGGTGGTAGTCCTGGCAACTCCTCGGGGAATACATCCTCGAACTCGGTGATAATAGGGTGCTGAGGGGTGTCATGCATCATCATATGTGTTCCCGATGTGGGTGCATCATAATTCTCTCCGTCTTCTTTGGTGAACTCGAACTCTGCCGCATTCGGTGGTCTAAAGATAATACTGCTCCTATGGCAGTCTATGAGAGTGAAATGCTGTCTCAACCAGTCCATTCCAAGAACCACATCAAATGTCGGCATAGGGAATACAAGAAGTCGTGCCACCATCTCTCTGCCATTTATCACTACAGGACAAAGTCTACAAACACCACTAACAGGTACAACTCCTCCTCCAGTGAGGATTTTAACATTCTTAGCTAAAGGTGTAATGGGAATGCTGTGTCTCATGGCAAAACTAGTGGCTATAAATGAATGTGTGGCTCCAGTATCAAATAATGTAATAGCAGGAAAAGATGCAACTAGAACCATACCTGCTATGACCTCTGCTTCTATCTCTACATTCTCAACAGCTAGAGAGAATGCCTTTCTTTGGTTCTGTCCTGGGCCTTGAGCTCTGGCCTTGTTGTACTGTGCTGTCTGTGGGGGTAATGGTGGACGAGGTGCTGGGGCTGTGGGCCTCTGGACCTGATGTGCCTGAACTAGAGCCTGCTGCTCAGGACAATCTCTGGCCAAGTGCTGTCCTGATCCACATCTCAAACATAAGTCCAAACGAAGTCGACAATCATCTCTAATATGCCCCTGCTTCCCGCAAAAGTTGCAGGTGGGATTCTGGTAAGGTGTGTGCCTCTGCTGGTACTGTCCCGTGGTCCTCCTGATAGGTCCACTCTGAGTAGCTCGGGCTGGTGTAACTGCTGGGGTATGACGCCTCGATGTCTGCTGCTGTTCCTTGCGAAGAATCTCCTAAGCACGAGCTTCTTCCAAGACAGCTGAATGGGAGACTCGAGACTGAGTAGTCGTATAAGACTTGAGCTCTGGTGCAAGCCCCTAGTGAAATCTCCTCGCCTTCTCTAACTCTGTCGGAATCAATCCCGCACCAAATTGACTCAGGCGATTGAACTCCGAGTCATACTCATCAACTGTCATATTTTCTTGCTTCAGATGGAGGAACTGGTCATAGAGACCATCTCTGACATGAATAGGGAAGAATTTCTCATAAAATGCATCATAGAACTGCTTCCAAGTGATCCCAGTGCCTAATCGTCTCTCTTCCGCCTTCCACCAGTGATGAGCATTATCTTCTAACAGTAAGTCCACTGCTGTCATCCAATCTCGAGCTGGCAACTGGGATGCCTTCAGTAGCTTCTCGGTACTAATAAGCCACTGTGACACCTCTAGTGGCTTCTCCGTCCCTCTAAAGGCCTTGGGGTTCATATCTGTGAAATTCTTGATAGAGCCTTCATAGGGATGCAGAGCCGGTGCTGGTGCTGGTACTGGAGGTGGTGGTGGAGGTCTAGCCATAGCTGCCATCATCGTCTGTCTCATCAGCTCAGTCTGCTGCCACTGAGCCTGCATCATGGCATACATAAACAGACTAGTAGGGCTCCCATCAGTCGGTGGTGGTGGCATCTGAGGTCCCGACTGTGGAGAAAACTGCTGAGGGAATGGTGGTGGAGGAGGCAGTGGTACATTCCCTCCCGGTGGCATGGTAGTGGTCTGCCCCCGCCTGGCTGCCTAGGGGTGCTGCGACCTCTGGGACTCCATCGTCGGTGTCATAGTAGGCTGCGACAGTCCTGGCTGGTAAGGTGTCGCTGGAGTCATAGGAGGATTCTGTCCCTCCGAAGTAATCTCCTCACCAGATGTGAGGGCCAAGGCAGAAGTGCGTCCGCTTCGTAGATTCATACTGTTGGCACGAGAAAGATAAGTTGATATTAGGAAAGATTAGATATGAAGTAAATCGAATAATCAAGGAAGTTTTGAAAGGATTGGAAGTCAAGGGATAGTAGTAGTTCTGGATGAGATATTCCTATTCCTATATGCAGGCTTGTTGAGCACAGTCATGTAACCCAACAATATTAGATTGACCTGCATGGGTCACCACAAAAACATGTAACGCCCCAGTCCCAAAATACATAGGACCAAGTACGTGAACATGCCAGCTGCACATATACGAAGAATACTCCAATATATAGAATCCTCGCATATGCACATAAGCTGTAAATAAATAATCACAGGCCAGAATAACATATCTAATCTCATCACAGCTCAACACAGAAGATAATGAAGTCCAAATAAATAAATAAGAGTATCAAAAGATAGCCGGGTGAACATACTCACTCCAAACAGCTATGAAAAATAGTCTCACAAGATCGGAGTCCGACCTCCACAAATAGAAAGAAAAGAGATGTAAAATAATGTCTACAACTGTCTCAGATAAGAAATAGACTAGAAGTCAAAAGGCACTGCCTCGTCATCAATGTAAGATAGCTCCAATGCCGCTCCATACTCCTGTGGAAAATTGTCTAAACCTGGAGAGATAACCATGTCCTCAGGGGATATAGTAAGATACAAGAAAACACCATACCATATAAACTGCGATAATATAATAAGAGAAAAAGGTATGCATGCAATCGGGTTCCTGACCATTCTACTGTGAATATGCAGTTGAGATACATTCCTTCGACGCATGAGCCCTGGCTGAATATAGGATCCGGTATAGTCCCCTCTTGGGCACCAGTGACCAAGAGCATGACGTTCAAAAACGACAGTGGCCAACCTGAGAGGCTCATACCCGTATCTCCAGCGGAGCTTCCGGGTTACAAGGAAAGTACAATCGAAGCCCATACGTCAGGTAATGTTCTCCCTACCCAATGTCTAGTATCATCATCTCCATGACTGACATATACCTCTAATAACCGCCAAGTCTTCTAACATGCAATTCTATTGGCAGTTACCCCTATCCGTCGCACGCACCATACGTATCGGTGGCCAGCCGACTACGCGGAAACGTGTCCTACATGTGACTCACATTACGTGATACAACAAGTGTCAAGGTCGTACGAGATATACCAATACCTCAACATCAATGGGTGGTAAATAAACTAAGTCAATGCAAGAGAATAAATAAAGCAAGAAAACGACCGATAGAGTCGCTTGCACCCAAGTGTGACTTGGACGCACAGTTTAAATAACATGAAATAAAATACTGAAAATAACAACTGAAAATAAGAATATAATAATCACAGAGTAAGGTGGCAAGGTATCTTACCTGGTGGTACAAAGTGGCAAGTCCAAGAGTAGCAAGTGTCAGCACCAAAACTCACAAACCACAGATGACTCCAAACACTGAAATAAACATCAAAAATGATCTCGGTGAAGAAGATATACCTAGGAATCGCCTGTCCAAAAGTCAAATTCTGGAACAGGAGCAAAATCGTAATTTCGGGTCAAAGCGATGTCCGCCGTTGGACCCGCTTTGCACCGAAACGCGTGCCAAAGTCTACGGTCTCTAAACTCGTCAAACTACATGTCTACGGTTTCAGTTTGAGGAGAGGAACACAACGGTATGTCCAGTTTTGGATTCCGAGGAGCCGTGTACAAATTCGTCCGTTTGAGTGGGTCGCGGGCCCTCCAAAAATAGGTTTCGATTCGACCTTCTCAGAATCGAACCAAACTTGGTATGCAGGACCAGAATTTCGATCCGGACCTGTTGACGTAAGTTTCGTCTCGATCCGACGACTGTACACGAAGTTATGGGCAAGTTTGCAAAATGTCGATACGGGGTATCTCGACGGATACGCGTTGATTTCGTCGCGCACACGCGACGAAACTGAGTTCCGTCAGTTCCCACACGTCCGCAACGTCCATACGCGCCTTTCGATGCATATAGCGCGTGACCACGTCGCCCGGTTTGTCGGAGCGTACGTCGTATCGGACAAAATTCCAGAATTTTTGTGATTTAGAAACCAGTTTTTCCGACAACTTCACATACAGATTTCTTCCTACATATTAACCGAAACTTCGATCCAAAAGTTGCTTTCTACTCTTGGTCATATTGTTAACGACGGATTTCAATTAGTTTCTGAAAACTCTCGACCTACAGGTCGGAATCGGGCTTCTAAGTTGGGTTTTGGAACTGGATTAAAACTCTGCTTTCCACAGTTTTTGGGGCAACTTTGCCTCGATTTTTCGAGCAATCCCTTGGGGTTCCCAGGATTCTATCATAAGGGGTTTGAAGATGGTTATGTGGTCGTTACCTAGGAGGCGATGGATCGAGAAATCATTGCAAAACATGGGAGAAATACATCTCGAAAATTGTACCTGGAACGTATAAAATCAGTGGAGCCTTCTTTGCTCGACCGTCGGGTTGGGGGCTCTCTGCGGCGGTGCAGTGGTTGTCCGGCGATGTCGACTAGTCGGAGGCGTGCGCGTGAAGACGGGGAAGGTTCAGGCGTAGGTGGCAGTCGATTGGGATGAGTTAGGGTTTCGGTTTTTGGGCAGAGTTATATACGCTCTCTGCCGACTCGTAATAGCATTCGGAATAGAACATGGGACTCGGGTTGGTAAAAAAAATATGCAGCTGTGCTGCTGGGTTAACTATTTCATGGTGGGGTCGGGCTTTAAGTCAAAGCAGCAAGTTGCTGCTAACAATGGAATTAAGGTGGTCGGGCCCCCCTCCCCCTCTTTCCACAGCTGCTGCTGCTTATGGGGGGCTCGGCCACCACTTATTTTACTTTTTTTTTACACAATAACTATATTTATATATATATATATATATATATATATATATATATATATATATATATATATATATATATATATATATATATATATAAAATATATATATATATATATATATAAATATAGTTATTGTGTAAAAAAAGATATATATAATATATATATGTATATATTCACAATAAAAATTTATATAATTCATAATTAAATATCATAAATATTTTGTAACCAAGGTAGGCTATATTTAGTAGTATTAAAATATCATGCGCACAAACATACATACATTTACACATCTACAATTACGTACATATACCAAATAATTTCAAATAAATATAGAAAAATAATTTTTAAAGCATTAAAAAAAATATTGGGGTTTTACAGCAATTCCGATCTGCTGCTCTTGCGGCATAACGGAGACAAGGCTCGAGCATCCCGATCTTTGGATGCAACAGGCACCTTCCGCCTGCCTCAGAAGCCCTCGACTCCGACTTTTGGATGTAACAGTCACCTTCAAGTGCATCAATGAAGATAATGCGTCGCATCTTCACCCTCGGGAGCATCTCATCAACAAAATGTGCTCGAGCAAACAAGTTTATTTCGGGAGGACGTGAGAGAACGAGAAGCAAACTCTCTCCATGCCACTACTTATAGGCCGGGCAAATCAAACCCATGCGCCAAGTGGCTGGCTCTCCGAATCCTGTGCAATGAATTTGCATTAAATGGTGATGAACCTGACGCTTCGAATTCAGCCAAGTTAAAGACGGCTATTTAAAGCACTCGAAGAACGTAACAGTCGAGCCCATAAAGACGTGTCATGCAAAGCGGATGCGCCGGCCAGACCGCGCATCATACTGATGTGCCCATCAACACCAAGCGCCTCATAAGGATGCGCCCCCATGCGTCCCCCTGCGCCTAGTGGAACGCCGATCGATGCGCCCACTCAACAGCCCATCACATGTCAAGAATATTAAATGCTGAAGTCTGACAGAGTTGGCAGCACGTCCCCCGAGGATTGAACAGTTGACAGCTTTTTCAGAAGACGAAGCGTCGTCGACATCAGCATCATCATTGCTCCCCTCCGGCGGTTACAAGCTACGCGGCCGCCCAACCATCTCGCATGCGCCTCCGCAGCCATGCGCCCAAATCTCTGTATGCGCCTCAAAAGCCATGCACATCAGACTTTTTCCTGATCCCTAAAGACAAAAGTAAAGTCACTACTGAAGCCCCGCATGCGCCTCAAAAGCCATGCGCCCCGACTGGTTTGTGACTCCTAAAGGTTACGAGCCAAAGCCTCCTCATGCGCCCAATCCCAGGCGCATCCTATCAGATCACTCCCCACCAAATCCGAGATCTTCGAGCCATGGACCTATGACATGCGTCCTTTGACTTGATTCAGCCTATCAAGGGCTGCTAATCACCCAAGATCTCAGTAACTGAAAGATCCTCTCCATTGCTACGTGTCAGCTCTGCCGTAGCCTACGACAGCAACAAGAAGGGTTCAACTCCTCAATCAGAGCGCATCGTCCATGCGCCTCCATCATCAACCACCACATGGCGTCCCCGTGTACAGGCGTATCCTACATATGCGCGTATGAGCAGCCAGCCTGCAAAGCTATAAATAGAGGGATCACTTCCTTCTTACGGACACATACCGACAGACAGAGAGACATCGCACAACCTTCGACATACATATACAGAGAGGAAGATACAGACACTCAACGTCTTCCTCCTCTCCGCAAGCTCCAGCACCTATAGCAACTCAGACCTTCAGAGAACCGAAAATCATCGTCAGATCGTCAACGGAGTCAACGCATTACCACTCGCTCCATCGGTACAAGGGACCCAGATAAACAAAAGTGTACTCCTAGGACTACGTCTAAGTCCTACTTTATAACACTGTTCTGTTTGTATTAAAATTACATCAAAAGATTTTAATGGCAAACAAGCTGGCGACTCTGCTGGGGACCTCTTTCTCCTCCACCGAGAAAGCTGTGTCGCAATCCAACGATGTGAAGGTGGGCTCCTCCCATAAGACGCTGGTCGTACGCCTCAATCAACAGGCGTATGAGGAGTTCATCTCTGAAGGCAGTGCGAGTCCTTCGAAGCGGCTGCCGAAGCCGAAGAAAACTCGCTAAGTCTGGGTGCGCAAGGTCGACGCCTCCGGCACTACCACTGAAGGGGATGTGCCAACGCAGCCTTCCCTTCCCGCTGACGTCCTCAGCAGCCAAGATGCGCCCACCGGTGCTGCGCATCTCTCGGGGAACGTGCGGCTGACCACATCCTCCAGCCATCTCCCCCTCAGGCGAGAAAGATACGTCGACGGAGCAGGGGCGCAGCTAATGCCCTACGTATCACCTCTGATGCGCCACAGAAGGTCTCTGTCTTTGACAGACTCACTCGCTGCAGTGGCGAGGAGAATTTGGACTCTGAGTACTATGCGCCCCAGCGGGCTGGTACGAAAAAGTCCAAGGCAGCATGGGCCATGCGCCTCAAACGTGCTATGCCGGCAGCAAACCAGAAGCATGCGCTCACAATCATGCGCGCTGCTGATGGTAAGCTGTATAAGGTCGACTCGGGTGTTTCTGCACCGGAAATGAGTCGACCTTCAAAGTCCTTGTCTCACTTGGGCGCATCTATTGCGTTCGCAACCAAGTCGAGCAAGGCAAACCCTGTGGTCTTGAACTCCCGCACCTCCACTGGTTGTGCGTCTGAGGTTCGTTCAAGTCACTGTAAATGTTGTTCCCCCACTACTGATCTGAGCGCCTGTTTGGTGTTGGATCAGGGGGCGTAACATTCACTTGACCACCCCGGCGCTTGGTCTTGCCATACACCTGATAGGGGTACGAAGGTGGCACTCTCCTCCAACGATCTGCGTAACGTAATCACTCACAAATGCCGGTCAGGAGTGTCGACTGACAAGCACAATGCGCCCCTCACATGGCATGCCTGTGCTGTAGTCACCATCAACTGTTGTTGCAAAACAGTAGTCCCGCCACCAAGGCAGTCGGTGTTCCAGCGGCTGCAATCCTCAACACCTCTCCGATGTCGCCTCGGGAAGAAGGTGTCAATTGAAAAGAAACCAAAACTAAAGGTTGCTTCATGTAACGTAATCTCTAATTCCTCGTCGATCCGAAAGGCGACTGGTCACTCCTCGTCCTCGTCCAAGAGCCAGCCGAGGAGAACCAAGACAACTGTTCCATCCTCTGGAGTGTTCGAAGGCACTCGGGGGAGAAAGAAGATCCTGGAGGAAGCTGGGGGTAGTCAAGCCCTTGTTGATCCTCCTTCTGAAGACGAAGATGTCCTCCAGAGCACAGCTGGGGTGGATCTTCATCCTGGAGACGAAGTCAGCCTCCCGGACGCAGCTGGGGGTAGTCTGGCCCCTATGGACCTGCGCCTCGAAGACGAAGAAGTCCTCCAAGACAGAACTGGGGGTAATCAGGCCCTCGCAGATACTTTTTCCGAAGACGAGGGTGTCCTCCAAAACATAGCTGGGGTAGCCAGGACGAAGCTCCAGGAGGGGCAACTTCCCTACAAGAGAGCGAGGCCGAAAGGGAAGCCTCAACTGACCCATCCGACTCCAGCCGTGTCGTGACAGTATACATGACTGGGGGTGATACCGAGCCGGATGCGCCGCCAGTAGACCTCGTCCAGCGCATGGATACCCTGGAGGGAGGACTCAAAATCCTCTCTGCCTCCATGTAAACATTGACTCAAAGTGTTTGAGATACGGTCAGCTTTGGCCAGGGCACCTTCTACCGGTCCTGACCCAGGGGCCAATGGAGAATCAAGTGTACCCCTTCAACGGGTATCCTTGGATACGGATCGCCGCGAAGTACCTCGGACGTCGGAGCCATCAAATGCTCAACTCCAGGCTGTACCACCTTCCTCGACTCCCAGCTCCACGGAAGACGTGGTGGAGATGATCAGGGACTTGCGCGAGCACTTTGAGTCCAGGAACAGACAAGAAGAGCGCCAGAAGATGGGGATCCCCCAACCCTATCCCCTCGAATGGAACAAAGTGGTTTATCGTCCTAAGTATAAACCACAAATATTGACGCCGTATGATGGGAAGGACTCTCCGCGTCGCTACCTAACGTACTTCCAGTCCCAAACGGGACATCTTCCGAAGGAGGACGCACTACTCACCAGTATATTTGTCGGGACACTGAAAGGAGTGGCGTACAACTGGTACTGTAGCCTCCCCGATAACTCTATATCTTCCTTCGACGACTTGACGCATCTCTTCCTCGACCGTTTCTATGACGGCGGGAAGGACATGACATTGGCGTCCCTCATAGAGATACGCCAGAAAGAGAAGGAAACAGTTCGAGTATTCATCGAACGCTTCCGACAAGCCTGCTTCAGACTGCCCCCGGACATGCCAGAACATGCACTCCTCTCCTCCTGCAGCATTAACATGCTGCCTGCAGTCAAACTTTGGCTCAACTCTACTCCTCCTCCCGACTGGAGTTCCTTGATCATCGAAGCCGAAGCAGCAGAAAAGAAGGCGTCCAATGCTCGCCTTCTGGGAGTTAGTTTCCCTGCCTTTGAGGACAAGGGAAAACGACCTGCAGCCAACAACCCCGGACGAGAGGCGAAGGGAAAACAGGCGTTGACTGTCAATGCCTCCAAAGGTGCATCAGCACCCACTCAAAAGCCTCCACTTGCACCAAGGCCAAAGGAGGTTTATTCTTTCAACGATGAAGACACCCTGCAACTCTTTGAGATACTGAAGCAGGGTGACAAGATCAAATTGTCGGACCCGAAGCGTCCCGCCGAGGTTGGGAAAATGGACAATCCGAGGTACTGTCACTACCATCGGTTTGTCGGACACCCAACTAAGGATTGCTACGTCCTCAAAAACTACATCCAGTGCATGATCAATGCGGATGTTATCTCCATCGACTACGAGGAGAAAACGGTCTCGGCCAACCTGGTGTCTCTTCAATTTGGCACCTTGCCGCCAACCACAACGCAAGATGGCGTCGTCGCCATCCCAAAGGCGACAATGGAGGTGGTCAATCTACCACCTACTCGTGACAACGTAAGTGGACTCATCCCGCTCACCACATCTCGGGGAGAGGTCTTATGGGTTCACCCTGATCTCGTCTCCGAGGTTACTAAACCGGAGGAACGCTCTGCCTCCAAAACTAAGGGCAGGAAGATCAAGTCTTGCCGCATGGTCTCTTCCTCTGCGAAAGAGGCACTTCCTGTACAGACGCGTTCACATCAGAACGCCCGACCCGACGAAGCTGCCGTCGAGGTGGTGCCTCCTTGCACCGTCCCTGCTGCCCAGGAAGAGGGCCCATCTAAGCCCCCAGCAGCCAATAAGCAGAAGCATGTAGAGGCCCGTTTCGACAAGCCTCTACAAAAGGAGAATGCTTCGGGGCTAGCCAAGCCCCACAACTTCGACATACTGGCACAACTTGCCAGTACTCCTGCCCGCCTATCTCTGTTTGAGCTTCTTCGCCTTTCCAAGGACACTCGTGAAGCTCTCTGTGAAGCTCTGAAGGATGCTGAGTCCTTCATCAGTCAGGTCAAGCAGCCTGAAGTTCTCTCGACTACATGTGCGCACTGTCATTGTACGGATGAAGTTATCCCCAACATAACCTTCATCCAACAAGACATGCTGCTCAAGCACAACCGACACAACAGGCCTCTATATTATACAGGGTATATCGGTTCCGTCAAGGTGAAGCGGATTCAGATCGATCCGGGGTCTTCCCTCAGCATCATCCCGAAGACGCTGATCTCAGCACTGGGGATCCCAATGTACCGACTAGCGCCTTCCAACACAACAATCAGTGGCTTCAATGCTAGCAAAAGCGAGCCACTGGGCAAAATACGGCTGAAGTGTCATATTGGTAACCTCAGAACTGAGGTCACTTGCTATGTCGTGGACGTTGATGTCAACTACAACCTCCTACTAGGTCGTCCGTGGCTGCATGAGTACATGGTAGTGCCATCTACACTCCACCAATGTATGAAATACGTGTCCACCAATGACATCATCCGGACGGAGTTCGCGGATATCAACCCTTTCAAGGGGGTTGTAGCCTACTTTACTGATTCCACCTTGTACAAGTTACCTGACGAGGAGGAAGCCAATGATGCTGACGATGAAGCAGAAACGGCAGCAGAGCCCGACATGGAGCCAGAGATGATTCCTGACGCTCCTTTAAAAATTTGACTCAAAGGGAAGCCACCTCAGACGTTGCCTCCCATGAACATCAAGATGCTTGGAAAAACACCAACTGCTCCAGGTAGAACACCTACTGAAGCTCCCTTGAAGATACGGCTCAAGGGAAAGCCGCCTCAAACATCGGCTCCCCTTGTGGCAAAACTACAAGGGAAGGCACCAGTCACCGAAGGCGCAGTTGAGGCACCTCTGAAGGAGCATCTTAAAGGCAAGTCCAAGCTGCTGGAGAAGGCCCACATAGCCCTCTCGGACCCCAAAGCTGTGGTGGACTCTCCTGATCCAATCCCAGTACTCACAGATGAAGAGCTAGGGGAATATATCTCTACTGATGTAGATGCACCCTCTCTAGACAATGTAATCCCATGGGAAAAAATCTCGTGTTTCATCAATAATAGAGTGTCTTTTAATTATTCTAGTCTTCCACATTAGAATGCCATGTATACATTAGATAACGCTCTACGGTCGTTGCAAACACAAATAACGACCGTCCATCATGTAAATCGAGTAGTCCCGTCCCAAGGGGTCTGTTTTGTAGTCCCACCGCGGAATCGAGACGAAGAATCCATTATCTTCGGCAAAGTCGAGCGTCATCAAGACCTCCCGTCACTCGAGCAAGAACCAGATACCGGCAGAATACAAGTCTATCGGTACACGGACAAGGCAAAGTACCTCATCCAAAAGATGGGTTACGACCTAAAAAGCAACAAAGGCCTGAACTACGGCAAGGGTCGACGTCTTCCTCTTCGGCTTCCAACGCCTAAAGGAAAGCCGCAGGACTACTATCATCGAACTAGACGGGGGGGAGGGGTGGGCTATGTCACGCCACCGTCAACTCTATAGAGTTTGGAGGCAGAAGAAGTAGAACATTCTCATTCATTTGAAGCATCAACCTGGGATTCTGATACCAGTATCAGATCGGTTTTCAAAAAAGTGCTATCAGCCAACATGACATCTGCACAATCTCAAAAAGATGAAGGCGAAGACCAAACGCCAGAATTCTTTGAAGAAGAACCCTGGGCTTAACGTCTAGGAGAACAGTGGGAATCTCGTTTTGAATTACGCGAACCCCCTACCGAAGACGAAGTCGAGCAGATCGACCTTGGAGATGGATCTTCTTCCAAACCCATCTTCATCAATAAAAGCCTAAAAGGAGAAGATCAGGAATCTTTAATCCAGCTGGATAAAGAATATATCGATGTCGTTGCCTGGAGCTACGAAGATATGCCGGGACTTGATCCCCAGATCACGATGCATAGGCTTAACATCTTACCTGATGCCAAGCCTATAAAGCAACAACTGCAGCATTTTCGTCCTGACATCATGAACGCTATCGATCAGGAAGTAGACAAACTCCTGACCAGCGGATTCATTCGTGAAGAACAATACCCGGATTGGGTGGCCAACGTTGTCCCTGTCACCAAGAAGAATAGGAAGATACGAGTCTGTATCGACTTCAGGGATCTCAACACTGCTTGCCCGAAGGACGAATTCCCGCTTCCAATCACCGACGTGATGATCGATAACACATGTGGCTTCGAACGCATGTCTTTCATGGACGGGTATTCGGGCTACAACCAGATCAAGATGTTCTCCGATGACGCAAAACATACGTCATTCAGGACTCCGAAGGGGGTCTTCTGCTACACAGTGATGCCCTTCGGCTTGAAGAACGCTGGTGCGACATACCAACGAGCTATGAGCACCATCTTTCGTCAGTATCTTCGTAAGACAGTCGAATGCTATGTTGATGACATCGCAGTCAAGAGCCGTCTCAAAGGATATCACCTACAAGACCTTGAGACAGTCTTCGATCTCATGCGAGCGCATCAACTCAAGATGAACCCCGCTAAATCCTTCCTTGGGGTTTCTAGCGAAAAGTTCTTGGGCTTCATTATCACAGCGAGAGGCATTCATGTCGATCCCGAGAAGACCAAAGCCATCCTTGACATGGACCCTCCGAAGAACCTCCGAGAACTTCGAGGCCTGCAAGGGCGTCTGGCATACATCCGGAGGTTTATAGCAAACCTTTCCGGGAAATGTCAACCCTTCACCCAGCTCATGAAGAAGGGAGTCTCTTACGTTTGGACAGAGGAATGCCAAAAAGCTTTCGACGACATCAAGGCTTACTTGACGAGCCCGCCAGTCCTGGTGGCACCCGTTGCCGGCAAACTATTTCTCCTCTACGTCCGTGCCATGGATCATTTCCTCGACGCTCTGCTTGCTCAGAACAGCGATATAGGCTATGAGCAAGCTATCTACTACCTCAGTAGAACACTGATCGGGGCCGAACACCGGTACAACCCCGTTGAAAAAGAGTGTTTGGCTTTGGTATTTGCCATCCAGAAGACTCGCCATTATGTCTCGGGCCAGACAATTCATCTCATCTCCCGAGTCAATCCACTCAGAGTTCTCATGACGAAGCCAGGGTCATTAAATTCCCGGCTAGCTACATGGGAAATCCTGCTGACGCCATACAATATGGTGTTCGTTTCATAAAAAGTCGTCAAGGGTCAGGCTCTGGCCGACTTTTTAGCTGCACACCCCATCCCAGAGTCCTCAAGACTCTATGAAGACATCCCGGATGAGGTCCAAGAATCAAACGTCACCGAAGAAAGCTCCGTCTGGCGGATGTTTTTCGATGGCGCTTCAAGAACAGACCCCAAAGGCCAAATCATCGCAGGTGTAGGGGTAGTCCTAGTCTCCCCCGATCAGCTGGTCATACAGCGTGCCTACTCTCTTTTAAAGCCATGCTCCAACAATGTTGTCGAGTACAACGCTCTCATCAAGGGACTCCAGCTGGCACAACAGCTGGGGGTGGACCATCTGGAAGCCTACGGCGACTTAAAACTCGTCGTTAACCAGGTTAGAGGGCAATACGAAGTTTGCCATGAAGATCTGATTCCTTACCATGAAGTTGCATTGAACATCATTTCAACCTTCACCAAGTTCTTCATCGAACATGTACCTCGTTTACAAAATTTGGAGGCTGGCGCTCTGGCTGGCCTCGCAGCCTCATTGGCAGCACCCCTCGGGACTCAACACTACGTCACGGTAGTTGGTCGAGACTTGGTCTGTCCTAAGAACAACCTATGCACACAAATGGCCCATGCCATGTCAACAAGTGCTGGTGTTAATGTCCGAGACTGGAGATTCCCGTTCATCGACTTTGTTGTCTACGGAATTCTCTCGGAGGACCCGAAAGAAGCCGTCTCAGTCAGGAGGCACTTCCTTCAATTCTATTACGATACAGCTATTAAAATGCTGTACCGACGCTCCTACGATGGACTTTTCCTTCGATGTTTGTCCAACGAAGAAGCAGCCGAAGCCCTTCGAGAAGCTCACGATGGAACCTGCGGGACCCATCAACCTGGCCCTAGGTTGCAGGATCGACTGTGACGCATGGGCTACTACTGGCCAAACATGGCAGCCGACGTTGTCAACTATGCTAAAAAGTGCCATGCGTGCCAGCTTCACGCTGACTTCATCCATACACCGTCAGAACCACTACATCCTACAGTCGCCTCCTGGCCCTTCGAAGCCTGGGGCATGGACATTGTAGGACCGATCACCCCTCCTTCATCAAGGGGACGCCGCTTTATCCTAGCCATCTCCGACTACTTCTCCAAATGGGTAGAAGCAGTTCCACTGGCGGAAGTAAAAAGCTCTAGGGTGATCAGCTTCATCAAGCACCATGTCATCTACCGTTTCGGGGTACCTCGGAGGATTATTCACGATAACGGTCCTCAGTTCATCAGCCATGTTTTCAGCAGATTCTGTGACAATAATCGCATTCAAAATGTGGCATCAACCGCCTACAATCCGGCAGCAAACGGATTGGCCGAAACGTTTAACAAGACTATCGTCAGGCTACTCAAAAAGGTCGTGTCATCCAACAAATGTGACTGGGACGAAAAGCTTGGCGAATGCCTTTGGGCCTACCGCACAACGGTACGGACCCCGACGGACAACACACCATTCTTCCTGGTCTATGGGAGCGAAGCGGTACTGCCTCTCGAGATCCAGATACCCTCACTCCCTGTAGCAATCATAAATCAACTCACAGAAGAAGACAATCAACGTCGCCGTCTACGAGAATTAGAGGCACTTGATGAAAAGCGTCTCCTAGCTCAACAACGCATCGAACTCTATCAAGCCCGTATATCACAGGCTTTTAACAAGAAGGTCAAGCAGAGGACTTTCCAAGTAGGCGACCTGGTTCTGGAAGTCAGGAGGCCGATGGTGTTGACTCACAAGACACCAGGAAAGTTCGAGCCCAAGTGGGAGGGACCTTTCATCATAGAGACGGTATACTCAAACGGTGCTTACCGCCTCGCCAAACCCAATGGGGACTTGTTCATGATGTCCATCAACGGCAAGTTCCTAAAAAAGTACTACTCTTGACATCCTTCAGACATGTACTTCTATCTTCCCCCAACAAGGGAGTCTGTGGACCCAATTATCAGGGCTCACGTACAATTCCCTTCCACAAAATCTTATGCTTCTGGAACCCAGCTGTTCCGTGGCATTCTACCCTCCAGTAGAAGGACAACCACGTCCACATTACCTCTGAGTTGTTCCCCTACACCCTACGAAGCAGAATCTTACGCTCCATAAGACTATGCTACCCATCATGTTTACCACGTCCACATTACCTCTGAGTAAACATCTCGTACAGACAACCCCTGCGTTGCCGTACATTGATCGCAGAATTTCTACGTCCACATTACCTCTGAGTAGTTCCGCGTATCCCTCCAGAGTCATTCCTACCACGTCCATAACACCTCTGAGTAGGAAGATTCTATCATTTGAACCCCATATTTGCCACGTCCACATCACCTCTGAGCAAGCATGTCGGTTCTCTCGAACTTATTATCTGTACCTAAAAACCAAGGTGCGCAAAAGATAATAGGTCCACACAAATCATCAAGTTCATGACAGCAAAAATGAACACACCACAAAAAAAACTCTGTATTCTTTATTCAAAAGTAAAGGATTACACCCCCAGCAAGAGTTGCAAATTACATAAAAAAGAAGATACTACAATCCCTAAACATCCCCGGGGTTGGCCGAAAGCTTCTCAATCCGACGCTTCAAGTCTGCCGCCCGAGTCTCTACGGTCGCCAGGACCTGGCGTTCAGCTTCTTGACGCATCGTTTCTATAGCCTCAGGAGAAGTGTCATCCTCAAGCTTCTCGTCCAGCTGTTGCCGCTGCTGAGCCAGGGTAAGAGCCCGGCGGGTGAAAGCTGCTTCCTCCTCCTTAGATGCTACATGTTCAGCCTGGACTCGCTCAGCATCTAATAAGAGTTGGGCCCGCTGGTCTTCAAGGAGGCGAATCTTGGCATCAACCTCTGTTATACTAACGTCCAACGCGGCTCGCAACTCCACCTTCTCCTGCATGGACTGAGACAGCCTCTCCATCGCAGCCTCAGTTTCAGCCACCTCACGTTCCCAGACACCCATGATGGCCAGATAAGAGGACTCAGCCTCAGCGATCAACTTCTCCTTTTCCGCGTCTATCAAGACGGAGAGAACGTTTCGCTGGATACACTGAAACTCGGAAAGCAGCTGGTCAAGCTAAGCCACCGAGGCCTCCAGAATCTCGGCCATATGATCATGGCCCTGGTGGGAACGTATCAGATTGATGTGAGGGAGTGCCAGAGTTTTTGCCGTCGCGAAACTCCCATTGGCATCCATCACTACCGATGCCCCTCTCTGCAGCATCTTATATACCGCCTTAATAATAAACTTCACATACTCATCTGCATCCGCCAGCACCTGCGGCATCATAGCAGGAGTCGAAGGAGCTGCTCTAGACAGCGGACCGGAAGAAGGCCCGCCGGCTTCAGTCTGCGAGGCTGAAACCTCGGCATCTACGGGCTCTTCCTCAACAGGGGCTTGACTACTAGCCCGAGGAGCCAAAAGAACAGAAGGAGCCGAGAGAGGCGTCGATATTGTACCCCAAGTAGAAGGAGCAACAGAGGGTTCCAGCAAACCCTTACCCTTCTCAAGCTCAGAGGGACCACCGACGTCAGGGGCTACCTCATCCGTCCCCAACACACTATCAATAGGCCGCACGAGACATTCCCCCTCCGGCAGAGCAGCAAGATCAGCACTTGTTTCCCGACTCGGCTCCTTTGGAGTCAGGATCGGCGGACGAGTCTCATTTTCACCATCAAACCCCTCCGTAGGGATAGAATCTGCCGCTACCTCCCGGTCGGCAGCCACCTCAGCCTCCGCTGTTGAGTCTGGGGTAGGGCTCGGCAATGCTGCAGCCGACCTTCCCTCATCATGACAGAGAGGGGAATCAACCCTCTCCTCTGTTTTAATTACGTCTGTTGCCCCCGCAACAGGCTCATGCATCTATGGAGGAACGTCATCTGAAGACGACAAAATCTACTCCACTTCCTCAAGCCCCGTGTCTGCTGGACCCTCCACATCCAAGGCCCCCACGACGGCTTGCACTGGCTCGGAAACTGCTTCAATCTCAGCTTCCCTTCCAACATAATCTGGAAATATTGAAATCTCCGCCGGAACGACATTGTCAGGATTCTCTCCCACGGGAGACATTACAATCGGAGGAATACGCTCATCAGAAGAGCTTGCCACCTCCTTCGGTTTACTGACGCCCAGTTTCGAAGCCCGGGTCTTCTTCTTCAACGGTTCCTACAAAAGGAAAGCATATGTCACAAAAATGACAGAAGGAGCCAGATTATGGAAAATGACTTTACCTCAACAGGAACTGATCCTATTGGAATTACAGGCAGCACTCTTGTAGCCTTTGGAGTCGTCGTTTTTCTCGGCCTTTTTGGGACAGACAAACCGACTTCTGCGTCTGCCTGCCTCTTTCCAGCAGGGGGATCTTCCTGAATACCTCCCGTTGATGCTACAGTAGCAGCCCGATATCCCGCAAACTCTGGCGGACGATATGACCGAGCCGCCACCAACATGTTCTTCGTAGCCTCTAGCTGAGTTCCAATGATGAAACTGGTCTCCCTATCATAATCAGGAGGCACAGTATTCATGGTGCAATACAGCTTAACGGCCGAATACAGGATCTGTGGCCGAGGGTTACGAACTGGTGTATTGAAACGAACACCAGTGCACCCGGTATTATAATATTGCCAACCCCGGGCTCCATCCAGTAAACTCCCAGCAAACCCCAGACTGCTACTGGGGTTCCGTAACATTAACTGGGTGTAACCAAACTGTTGAGCAAATCGGCTTGGCAGATATGGCTCCAGATAACACTTATTTTGGTTACGGTAGACCAAGTGCGAAGGACAAATACCCTGCAACCAACGAAATCCCTATTTCGGCAGAGTGATCGCATCCTCACCAGAGTCTTCCAAATCTTGGTCAGCCTCGAAATCTTTGAAGATGGGACTGACCTTGACGATCTCCCACCCCTGAAGATAAGACAAGACTCTCCTGCAGACAGGGACGTCGGTGTGCAACCACTTCCTCTTGTAGAAGCGGCGGATGAAGGCGTCACCTTCAACGTGATCCTCTTCAGGACCTGGACTCATCACGTTCGGGTGATGCAGAATCAACCATTCCATCAGATAATGGAATGGTAGCTCGGCCCGGGGAAAGTTGTCGTTCCTACCTCTTCCATAGATCACATCATCAGCAAAAGTCCTCAAGCCCCGCAACAGGTTACACACCATCGCGGGGAGGAGAGCCAAAGGGCGACCAAAAACCAATTTCACTACTGGCAAAATGAGGTTCCGGTTTACCCTCTCTACAGAGCCAGATCCGCCTGAGAACACACAATCCCGGAGCCATATCATAAAGAATGCAGTCAATACTGCCTTAGATAACATCCGGTGCACACAGTGCCAGAAACAGCTGTACGCATCTTCGCCACTCTCATTTGAACGGGGGGCCCTCTCGTCTAGTCGGCTCATTTCGGAAGTTACTTCCACAGGTTTCAGTCCCTGCGGAGTCGTAAACCGGATCTTTGAGGAGTCCGCCAAATCCTGCTTGAAGACGTAATCCCTCCAAGCAGTTACATGAGGCTGAGACTTGCCTTTGTCCTTCTGTTGCATCAGATAATGATGGCTCGCCACCTCTTTGAAAACAGCCATCATCTCCGGGTCCTTCCTTTCCAGAACGACGATCTCTTCGTTTGAAGGAAAGTATTCCTCGTACGGTTCCGAGCCCCAGGAAAGCTTGGACACCTCATACATCTCATGGAGAGCCAGTCCCAACTCCCCCACTGGAGTAAAGAAAGTGCCAGTCTGGGTATTGAACGTCTCCAAGAGCGCAAGAAACATATGCTTGTTGAGATCCACGCCGGCCTGTGTGGCATGGATAGCGGACGTCAGCCCAATCTCTTTAAGCTCAGCCTTGAACTTCGATAACACCCAAAGGGTCAACTCGTCCCACTTCAGCACGTGGTGACACCAACCTTCAACCCTAAAGCTACATTTCGGATACATAACCTTCGATGTTAGCATCCGATTTACAAAGGTCGAAGCACTAAAAGCAAAGGTGTCATTAGGGACCTCACTATAAAGGCTCCCAGGGCGCAAAGTTCGGCAACTGAATGAGGGACCTGCTCGCGAGGCGGCCAAGGTATCCTTTTGATTCGAAGTAACGTCAATCGAAAGAGTACCCCCCACTGTCCCTCCTTGAGAAGGAGTAAGTTCCCATGACATCCTTCTTTTGGAAGCTAAACGGTAGAAGGCCGTCAGCAGTAATTCGCGTTCGAGTTATCGCATGTACAGAACCATGCCCTTCGCAGAGAAGAACCAGTCTTCTTTGATCTTCAGTATCTTCGCCTCGGTGGAGACCAGTCGGTCACCGAACAGAAAGGCAGGTTTTAAGAAGGTCACATCCTCAGACCCAGCAGATTCCAGCTTGTCGCTCTCCATCATATTCTGGAGGAAAATAGGCGTCTGGTTCTGGATCTGCAGCATTCTCTCGGAAGGGTGATTCAGTAGGATACCAGCTTTCACGGGATTAATAACTTCCTCGTCAAAATCAACTCCCATTTGGCAAAGAGAAGCATCCAGAAGGACTTCATTCAGCGAAGGGATAGTCATTGACACTGACACAGCAAAAACAAAAGTCAGGCAAGAAACTTTAAGAAGACAAAGTGTGTCAAGCAGCCTGGCGCATCATCAGGGTTTAAACCCATGTGCGTCAGCATTGGAGCTTCGGCGCATCATCAGGGTCTAAACCCATGTGCGTTAGCAGTGAAGCTTCGGCACATCATCAGGGTGTAAACCCATGCGCGTTAGCAGTAAAACCTCAGCGCATAATCTGGGCCTAAACGCATGCGCGTCGGTGGAATAGCCTCGGCGCATCATCAGGATAGAAGTCCAAGCGCGTCGGCGACAAAGGGTTAGGACACAACACTCAGCCATGTGCTCCAAACTCGTCTAAAAAGGTTGAAAGATGACACCCACCCGTCACCGCAGGCCGAACATCGGTCGGAGTCACAATGGTGACAGGAACGTCCTCCTCGACGTACTCCGCAGGCTCCTCTCCCTTGCCAGCACCGCCACGAGGAGTCTTGGGAGCCATTTCTTGCAAGAAGGAAGTTAGGGTTTTTTAAAAAGAAGAACTCTAAAAAAAAGAAAGCAAAGAGAGGAAGAACTCTCTCTCTCCATCTCATGCCTATTTATAGGCTCAGTCGCACGCGTGAACCGATGAAGTGTGATCTCAGCCGCCGCCTCGGGTTCTGTGAGGAGATAACTACAAATAAATCCAAAAAGATCATCATTAATCTTCTTGGTTATCGAAGCGTTATCAATCGCATTTACTGAGAGGAGCATGCGCCCCATCACTGATGCGCGGAGTAATCATGCGTCCGAACAGTCATGCGCCCGTTAGAAGATGCCACCATGCTTCTTATTCAAAGTATTCCAAAACTTGGTGAAAAGTATTGAAAACTTTGAAGGGGGTCTTGTAGAAGCATGGAATTTCAGGACCAGAAATCCTATGCGCCAAATATTACATGCGCCAGGGAGCTCAGATGAAGTACTTGGCACAGCAAAGCATAGACATTAAAAGAGGATTTTTATTTCATATAAAAGTCTATTACATGCCTTAAAAAGAGCTGTACAAAGGAGAATTTCTACAAAGAAAAGATCCTAAGTCTACCGCTAGGCGCAGCAACCACCATGCGCTCTCAAACAGGCGTATCTCGCCATGCGCTCTCAAACAGGCGCATCTTGCCATGCGCTCTCAAACAGGCACATCTCGCCATGCGCTCTCAGCCAGGCGCATCCCTTCAGCATCTCAGTTATGTGCATCCTCAGCTATGTGCATCCCTTCAGCAGCTCAGTTATGTGCATCCCTTCAGCGTCCCAGTGGCACATCATAAAGTCTCAGCATATGCGCCATCAAATGCTTCGACTAATGAAGCATTTATTGAGCAGAACGAGGGTAGGCAATCAACCCTCTAGCTGGAGGAAGAGCTCCCCAAACCAAGAAAGAGGAGAGAACCGCAATCAACCTGCGGCTAAAGGAGCAGCTTTCAACCAAACCAGAATGGGCAACACCCACTCTAGCAGGAGGAGGAGCTCTCCCAAAGCCCAAGGAAGATGATCGGAGCATCGCAATTCCGATCTATGGCTCTTTCGGCATAACAGAGACGAGGCTCGAGCATCCCGATCTTTGGATGCAACAAGCACCTTCCGCCTGCCTCAGAAGCCCTCGACTATGACTTTTGGATGTAACAGTCACCTTCAAGTGCATCAATGAAGACAATGCGTCGCATCTTCACCCTCGGGAGCATCTCATCAACAGAATGTACTCGAGTAAACAAGTTCATTTCGGGAGGACGTGAGAGAACGAGAAGGAAACTCTCTCCATGCCACTACTTATAGGCCGGGCAAATCAAACCCATATGCCAAGTGGCTGGCTCTCCGAATCCCGTGCAATGAATTTGCATTAAATGGTGATGAACCTGACGCTTCGAATTCAGCCAAGTCAAAGACGGCTATTTAAAGCACTTGAAGAACGTAACAGTCGAGCCAATAAAGACGTGTCATGCAAAGCGGATGCGTCGGCCAGACCGTGCATCATACTGATGCGCCCATCAACACCAAGCGCCTCATAAGGATGCACCCCCATGCGTCCCCCTGTGCCTAGTGGAACGCCGATCGATGCGCCCACTCAACAGCCCATCACCTGTCAAGAACATTAAATGCTGAAGTCTGACAGAGTTGGCAGCACGTCCCCCGAGGACTGAACAGTTGATAGCTTTTTCAGAAGACGAAGCGTCATCGACGTCGGCATCATCATTGCTCCCCTCCGGCGGTTACAAGCCACGTGGCTGTCCAACCATCTCGTATGCGCCTCCGCAGCCATGCGCCCAAATCTCTGCATGCGCCTCAAAAGCCATGAGCCTCATACTTTTCCCTGATCCCTAAAGACAGAAGTAAAGTCACTACTGAAGCCCCGCATGTGCCTTAAAAGCCATGCGCCCCGACTAGTTCGTGACTCCTAAAGGTTACGAGCCAAAACCTCCTCATGCGCCCAGTCCCAAGCGCATCCTATTAGATCACTCCCCACCAAATCCGAGATCTTCGAGCCATGAACCTACGACACGCGTCCTTTGACTTGATTCAGCCTATGAAGGGGTGCTAATCACCCAAGATCTCAGCAACTGAAAGATCCTCTCCATTGCTACGTGTCAGCTCTGCCGTAGCCCACGACAACAACAAGAAGGGTTCAACTCCTCAATCAGAGCTCATCGCCCATGCACCTCCATCAGCAACCACCACGTGGCGTCCCCACGTACAGGCGCATCCTACATATGTGCGCATGAGTAGCCAGCCTGTAAAGCTATAAATAGAGGGATCACTTCCTTCTTACGGACACACACCGACAGACAGAAAGACATCGCACAACCTTCGACATACATATACAGAGAGGCAGATACAGACACTCAACGTCTTTCTCCTCTCCGCAAGCTCTAGCACCTAGAGCAACTCAGACCTTCAGAGAACCGAAAACTGTCGTCAGATCGTCAATGGAGTCAACGCATTACCACTCGCTCCATCGGCACAAGAGACCCAGATAAACAAAAGTGTACTCCTAGGACTACGTCTAAGTCCTACATTATAACACTTTCTGTTTGTATTGAAATTACATCAAAAGATTTTAATGGCAAACACCTGGAAGTACCAAGATGTACAAGGACTTGCGTACAAACTTTTGGTGGCACGGCATGAAGAAAGACGTGGCTACATTCGTGTCGCAGTGCATGGCGTGTCAGCAGGTAAAGGCGGAACACCAAAGGCCAGGCGAAGAGCTACAGAACCTCGCCATTCTCAAGTAGAAGTGGGACAACATCTCGATGGATTTTATTATGGGATTTTCGAAGACGTCGCGGGAGAATGATGCGATTTGGGTCATTGTTGATAGATTGACCAAGTCGGCTCACTTTATCGCAATTAAAGTAGGATGGAGCGTCGATCGATTAGCGCAAATCTACATCGACAAGATTGTTCGACTGCACCGGGTACCGGCCTCAATAATTTCGGACAGAGACGGGCGATTCCTATCGTATTTTTGGACGAGCCTACAAGCAGCGATGGGGACCAAACTAAACTTTAGTTCTGTGTACCATCCTCAAACATGAAGAACCGGTAGGCAACTCTAGAGGGGGGTGAATAGAGTTTATAAAAAAATTGATCAATTAAAAACTTAAACTCTCTTCACCAACTAAATAATCAGAGTAAAAGAAATACGGAAATAAAGAGTGGAGAGCAAGCACAACACAGCAAGATTTTTAACCTGGTTTCCCTCGTGGAGGACTAGTCCAGGCCTGAGAACTCTAGCTCAGGATTGAAATCCACTATTTATGAAATAGGATTACAACCACGTGCCTTTTCACAGAAGAGCACGCCAAACTTCTTTCAATGATCGCTTTGGCGAAACTTGGACTTTTCCAAGTGACTTACAACTTCTTGCACTTCAAACTTCTAGCTGGATAGTACCGAACAACTTGGACGGTTGGAAAGTTTGAATGCTAAGTGGATGGAAAGGTAAGGCTCTTTAATATATAGGCTATGTAAGAGAAGAAGAAGAGAAGATTGGATGGTTTGAAATGAGAAAAACCAAGGCCTATTTATAGGGTTCGGGGTAGGCAGAATTCGGCCATAATTCTGTATGTAGAATTTAAATTTTTGATCGTTGGACGACTAGCAGTGATCAAGACCTAAAAATCAGTATCCTGTAATTTAGGGGGCAGAGTTCGGCCCGAACTCTGTGTGGAGGCAGAGTTCGGCCCGAACTCTGTCTCTTATGGACAGAATATTCTCAGTGGGCTTTTTGGATGAATGGATTGATTAGGATTTGGGCTAAGTAAACCTATAAAGCTACGTCTAGCCCAAAGTTGCTCAGTATGACCCAACGTACAATATCCTATACTCAAAAATAATAAAAAATACAGACTCCAGTATGTACAGAATTGTAAATCTTCAAGCAGCTGTGATCTTGAACTAATGAGCTTAGTAGATTGATTTCGAGCTCGATGTGTCAAATTGGACTATGACAAATATTGTTTTGTTAATTTTCAAGATTAGGTTGACTGTGATCCTGTTTGGGTCAACAATCTCCCCCATTTTGATAATTGACAAAACATGATATTTGTATGTCTCAATATTCACATTATGGCTCCCCCATACTTGAACAAACGTACTCCCCCGTAAACTGATATTTCCTGTGACAAGTACTCATCCAAATATACATATCCAAATATACACAATTCATAGTGCTAATACAAATAGCAATGGTTCTCCCCCTTTTGACAATCAGCAAAAATGGAGACAAAAATAGAGAAGTAATAAAACTACCATCCACATAATGAAAGAGAACATGCAAGTAGTAGTACTAACTAAGAGCAAACTGAGCCATAGAGTTTTAAAAACATAAAAACATAAGCAAAAAGAAATATAGTGCCAAAATAAAAATAGTCCAAATCATCAGCGGCAGTACAATAGCCATATACATCAAGGAGCATGTGAAGGCCCCGCACCATCAGAACCGGTACGACGGGGATCCACAAATGCAGAAGTCGGATCAAGATAGCGACGAACCCAAGAATCGTCAATGGGATAACTGTCGCGAGACGGATCACGCATCATCGGAATCGGTATCGTCGGATGGGAGGCCATGGAGTACTGAATGTCGTGGATGGAGTTGCTGAGCACACTTATCTGCAGAGTGGTACGATAGTCCATCTGCGTCCAGCGATCATCCATCTCAGCCCAGCGCTCGTCCACCAAACGGAAGCGATCGCGAAGCATAGTCTGAATAGAGTCCAGTGTAGCAGTGGACTCGGGAGCAGGTGAATCGGAAGCAGCAAAGGGTGCAGGAGAGTCAGGCTCCTCAGCAGCATCAGAATCAAAAGAGGCTACAGCAGTAACAGTTCTCCTTGCCTTAGTCAGAAAGACAGGAGGGGACAAGGACTGACATTGATCCAATGGGACATGAAAGGCACGAAAAATCAAAGGAAGTTACATGGTATAAACCAAAGATTTTGGTTTAGGCCTAGCACGAATCATCCAATCCATCATTGTGCGAGAAAAGTTGAAGGGGACGCAAAAGTGGAGAAAGAAAAGAGCAGTAATCTCAAAGTAAGTAACTTCATCAGTCGATCCAGCTTTGGGCAAGACCGAAGAAAAGATAATACGATGAAGTTTATAAAAATGATTATTGAGATGTTTAGCCATAAGTTTTCGAGGAGAAGGATTTGGAGAACAAAGATCATCCTTGAAACTTTTCAACGTGGTCTTACCGGGGAAAACAAAGTCCCGGGCATCATCAAGCCATTCCCAAGTGTTGGGGTCGGACAAACCAAGAAGGTCGTCTAACTCAAAATTATCAAAAGATATGTCTATATCGGCGACACGTGAGTAGATGCGGTCGCGGTCATAAGTCATGTTGTAATAAAACATTTGAATGGCATTCACATAGATTGGTTCACGAGTTGCAACAAGTTCATCGAGACATAAGTCACGAAAGTTAGGAAGAAAGTCAAAAAATACCGTAAACTTAATAGGGTGTCCGGCAAAGATACTACGATGACGAAAGTCAGCGAACCATGCGTTAGACGCATCTAAGGACACAAAAATACGGTCATCGTATGTGTCGGGATTGATAGGTGGAGTTGGGTTAAAAAGAGGGTGGATCATGTTAGGAGGAGGATGAGAAATAGGTTGTGGTGGAGGATTAGGTTGTGGGTTTTGGTTAGGATTAGTAGAGGATTCACCAATACTTCTTCTTTGTCTCTTACCCCTACCAAGCAACCTAGGTGACATGAAAAAAATGAGATTGAAGAAAAAAATATATACCTTAACAAAAGAGACCTAAGATGGAGGAGAAGAACTCCAATAGTGACTTCCTTGAGTTTGGAGAGAGATATCCCAAGGATTGGAGACTTCTAAGGTTAGGGTTTTGAAAGAAATATGTGTAGAGATGTATGAAGAAGACAATGGAGGGGAGAGAGAGAGATAATCCCGAATATGTCCCTTTGGTCGGCTGGTCGGGTGAAACAGGAGCCATTGGATGAAGATTAGATCAACGGCTGAGAGTGATCTGAGGTTCTGGAACAAGAAGGCCGAACTCAACCCGAACTCTGGGTGGGGCAGAGTTCGGCCCGAGTTCTAGTCCCTTGGGCCAGAACTTCAAGCAGGAAATTAAAATAAGATAGAAACAAATGTGAATAAATGGTCAAAGAGAAAAACAAGATTGGAAGTTAGAATTTTCAAATGAGTCAGGCTATAAATAAAAATTAACCATATAATAACTAAGGAGTTATGATATAAATCAATATGGTGAAGCTGCTATGGGGTAGCTGTAGGGGCCGGATCCCAGCTAGCGGTAGTCCGAAGACTAGTGCACCGTGTCGCTTAGGCTTTTACGCCTTGTAGTCAGAAGGACCCTTTCGGCTTGTACCCATAGCAAAGTCAGCATAGAGAATCGTGACATAATCGATAATTATGCAGGCCAGTTTAATATATAACCGTTTCATCTAAAATTCCTAATTCACGACAAAGAAAATTGAATCGCTCCTCGGATAATGGTTTTGTAAAGAAATCAGCCAACTGATGATCAGTGTCAATAAATTCTAAATTAATAGTGCCATTCTGTTGGTGATCACGTAAAAAGTGGTAACGAATTTTAATATGTTTCGTGCGTGAGTAACATATGGGGTTCTTAGTAAGATTGATAACACTAGTGTTGTCACAGAATATAGGAATGTGCATAAAAGATAGGTTATAGTCTTCAAGGGTTTGCTTCATTCACAGAATTTGTACACAACAACGACCAGCTGCAATATATTCAGCTTCTGTTGTGGATAGTGCGACAGAATTCTGCTTCTTGCTAAACCAAGAGACTAGAGCCTTTCCTAATAAATGACACGTGCCGCTAGTACTTTTACGGTCGACCTTGCATCCTGCGAAATTAGCATCAGAGTAACCAATGAGGTCAAATAATATTGATTTGGGATACCATAGGCCCACTGTAACGGTACCCTTAAGGTATCGAAAGATACGCTTAACGGCGGACATGTGTGATTCCTTAGGATTTGCTTGATATCAAGCACATAGGCAAACGCTAAACATAATATCAGGGCAACTAGCAGTTAAATAAAGTAGACTGCCTATCATACCTCAATACTTACGTTGATCAACAGGTTTGCCGCTTTCATCTGGTTCTAGTTTGGTTGTAGTAGCCATTGGAGTGCTGATTGGTTTGACGTTGTCAAGGTCAAATTTCTTCAGCATGTCCTTTGTATACTTTGACTGACAGATGAAAGTTCCATGTGATGTTTGTTTGACTTGCAGTCCAAGAAAGTAATTGAGCTCCCCCATCATGCTCATCTCAAACTCGGTCTACATATACTTAGCAAAATCTTGACAGAGAGTTTCATCAGTAGAACCGAATATAATATCATCAACGTAAATTTGCACTAAAAGAATAGTGTCTTTGAAAGATTTTATAAAGAGTGTAGTGTCAATTTTTCCTTTTGAAAAACCTTTATCAAGCAAGAAATTGCTTAGGCGTTCATACCAAGCTCTAGGGGCTTGTTTGAGGCCATATAGCGCTTTCTTGAGTTTGAAAACGTGGTCGAAAAATTTATGATTTTCAAAACTAGGGGGTTGTTTTACAAAAACTTCCTCCTTAATAAATCCATTCAAGAAAGCACTTTTCACATCCATTTGAAACAGTTTAAAGTTTTGAAAGTTAGCAAATGCACAAAGCATCCGAATGGATTCAAGTCTTGCAACAGGAGCATACGTCTCATCGTAGTCGATACCTTCTTCTTGGTTGTATCCTTGAGCTACTAGACGAGCTTTGTTGCGTGTAACTGAACCATCTTCATTTACTTTGTTGCGAAAACCTATTTCGTACCAATAATCGAATGATTAGCTGGCCTAGGAACAAGTTCCCAAACCTGGCTCCTCTCGAATTAGTTGAGTTCTTCTTGCATGGCAGAAATCTAAAACTCATAATTAAAAGTTTCTAAAATATTTTTAGGCTTAATTTGTGAAATGAAGGAAGTACTAGCAATGGAGTCTTTCAATGATGATCGAGTACTTACTCCGCATGAAACCTCACCTACGACCAAGTTTTCTGGATGTGACGGCTTGAAAGAGAATTTTTTTGGCCCTCCAGAGAATTTGTTTCAGTGGTGGTATTCATTGGCGTAGAAGTTGATGGCTCAACATCATCGTCAAGAGTAGCTGCTGCACTGTTATCCTCATCAAAAGTCACATTGGTAGACTCTTTCACAATTAATGAGCGTTTGTTGAACACTCTATATCTCTTGCTCTTGGCAGCATAGCCAAGGAAAATACCATCGTCAGCTTTGGCATCAAATTTGCCTAAGTTGCTTTTAGTGTTAAGGATAAAACATCGACAACCGAAAACTCTAAAATATAAAACGTTTAGAGTTCTTCCAAACCAAAGCTCATAGGGTGTTTTCTTCGTAATAGGACGAATGAGCACCCTATTTAAAATATGGCACGCTGTACTGACATCTTCAGTCCAAAAATATTTCGGAAGTAAAAATTTATTCAACATGACTCTAGCCATATCGCCAAGAGTCCTATTCTTCCGCTCCACAACACCATTTTGTTGAGGAGTTCTTGGACAAGAAAACTCATGATTAAAGCCATTTGAATCACAAAACTTTTCAAAATCAGTATTTTCGAATTCGCTTCCATGATCTCTTCGGATTCGAGTAATCATGTAGCCTTTTTCGTTTTGAAGCTTTTTAGCAAAAATTTTGAAAACAGAAATGGCATCACTTTTGTTTGTAAGAAAGAAAATTCAAGTAAATCTAGAAAAGTCATCTACTATAACAAAAGCGTAGAGTTTTACACCAAGACTGGCTACTCTAATAGGACCAAATAAATTTATATGAAGTAATTGCAAGGGTCTAGTAGTACTTACAGTGTTTATGGAATGAAATGAGGACTTGGTTGCTTTATTCAACTCACATTCAGCACATACCGTGTCCTTTTTGAATGTGATGTCAGGCAAGCCTCTAACTAGCTTCTTAGTAGATAGCCTGGATATAGTATCCATATTGGTATGACCAAGACGCTGGTGCCACAGTAATCTCTCATCCTTGTGAGCATAGAGGCATCTTCCTGCACTGTTAGTATCTCTAGATAGATAGAAAATGTAAATGTTATCCTCTCTTATCCCTTCAAAAGCGATGTCTCCCGTTGACCTATCATAAATATAGCATTTATTTTGTCCAAAGTTAATATCATATCCATGATCAGCAAGGTGACTTATGTTAAGCAGGTTATGCTTTAACTCGGTCACTAGGCAGACATCCTTTATTACAGGAGAAGGAGGATGACCAATAGTACCATTACCTATGATATATCCTTTTAGGTTGTTGCCGAAGGATACATACCCTTCTCTTTTCATCGATAGTGATGCGAAAAGATTTGTGTCTCCCGTCATATGTCGCGAGCATCCACTATCGAGAATCCACTTACTTTTAGTTGAGGAGGGAAGGTCCACCTACATCAAGAGTAGATGTGACCTTTGGTACCCATGTTCTTGAGGGTCCTAAAAAGTTAGTTTTTGGCATCCATGCATATATATTCATATCTATTAATCTCCTAACTCTACATTGTGGTGAGATGTGTCCATGTAATCACAATAGGTGCAAATAGCATTCCTATTTATGTTTGGAGCATGTTGATGATGTCTATATGTCGCATGGTAAGAGTGGTGTGGAGCAGCATGATAATGACTATATGTGGCAGCAGGATGATGATTATATCTATATGCAGTATGGTGGTGATTTTGTTTATGTGCAACATAGTAATGATTATATCTATGTGTAGCATGGTGATTATGTGTAGCATTAGAATGATAGTTATGAGAATAATTTCTACGTGCATGTGGTTTGTGTGCTGTATGAAAGTGGGTGTACATGTAAGCATGTTTGCGTGCTGCAGGTAGATGACGTGCTTGACTATTTTGAGTAGTGTTGTGCTTTGTGTGTGTCTCATGTGATTGGGTTTGAGGTTGAGCAACCTGTTTTCCCAATCTAGTCTCTAATTTCTTAGAGGCAGCTTGCAGTTTATTAATCTTAGCATTCAAACCATAAATTTTAGTAATAGAGATCTTGTGTTTATTCTTTTCTTCAGCAAGCTCAGTGTTGAGCGCTGTGATCTCACGTATTTGCTTTTCAATACGTGCTTCGGCATCATGTAGGCTTAATTTAAGCTTAGACACCTCATTTGTGACTTCCGTGGGTGAAGTGTCTCTAATATTATCAAGCAAATAAGAGAGTTTTTGAATCTCGACTTCATAACTTTTGATCTTCTCCTTGGCATGTTTATATTTACTAATGACTTTCTTGTGGTCATTTAGTAAATCATTGAATGCATCGCCAAGTTCATCAAAAGTGAAATCATCGAGAGTTTCGCTAATTACCTTATCGGATGTTGCCATTAGGCATACATTGGCGGGGTCTTGAGGGGAGTCCTTTTCTTCCTCGGAGTCACTAGCTTCGCTTTCATGCCAAATGCTAGTGTTGGCATATTTTCTTGAGGAAGACTTCTTGTAGACTTCTCATATCGGTTGCTTTTCTTTGCAAATGGGCAGTCTTTTTGGACGTGTCCCGTCTTCTTGCAGCCGTAGCATGTTGGCTCTTCTTCTTCATCTTCTTGTTGTTCTTTTTTTCTTCAATTGAAGCGAAAGAACTTCTTAAAGTTGCGGACAAGGAGAGCTTGATCATCACCTTCCGAATTTTCGTCATCAGTCTCTTCAGGATCAGCTCTTCGACGATGAGCTTTAAGGGCAATCTCCTTTGACTTTGGAGCAGGCTCTTCGAAGTCTTTGAGGTCAAGCTCGTGAGTCATCAGCTTTCCTATCAAAGTCTCCATAGACATTGTAGTGAGATCATTGCCTTCTATGATAGCTGTTACCTTAGGGTTCCAAATCTTTGGTAGCCCCCTAAGCAACTAGTGGATCTTCTCGTGATTTGTATATTGTTTGCCGAGAGATGACAAGGGGTTGATGATGTCGAGGAATCTTGTAAATATTTGTGTGATCGTCTCATTTGGCTTCATCTTGAATGCCTCATATTCTTGAGTGAGACGACTTATTTTTGACTCCTTGACTTGGGTGGTTCCTTCATGCGTCACTTCTAGAAGTCTCTATACTTCGTGAGAGGTGGTGCATGTTGAGACCCTGTTAAACTTATTTCTGTCTATTTCACAGAATAAAGCATTAATAGCTTTTGCGTCTAGGCTCGCCTGTTTCTTCTTCTCGTCAGAATATTTGTCGTGGGATTTCTCAACGAGATCACCATTGACAACTATCATGGTGGGCTTTTTGTAACCATCGGTAACAATGGTCCACAGGTCGAAGTCTAGCGACTTGAGATAAAAACTCATCCTTGTTTTTCAATAGGTGTAGTTTGTTCCATCAAATATGGGAGGCCTATGAGTGGACTGCCCTTCACCGTGATTGGAAAACATGGGTTGAGTGGTTGCCATGGATTAGCTCTAGGATGTTAGTCCTTGATAAGAGAACAAAGCTCTGATACCAATTGAAGAACAGGTAGACAACTCTAGAGGGGGGTGAATAGAGTTTATAAAAAAATTGATCAATTAAAAACTTAAACTCTCTTCACTAACTAAATAATCAGAGTAAAAGAAATGCGAAAATAAAGAGTGGAGAGCAAGCACAACACAACAAGATTTTTAACCTGGTTTCCCTCGTGGAGGACTAGTCCAGGCCTGAGAACTCTAGCTCAGGATTGAAATCCACTATTTATGAAATAGGATTACAACTACGTGCCTTTTCATAGAAGAGCACGCCAAACTTTTTTTAATGATCGCTTTGGCGAAACTTGGACTTTTCCAAGTGACTTACAACTTCTTACACTTCAAACTTCTAGCTGGATCGTACCGAGCAACTTGGACGATTGGGAAGTTTGAATGCTAAGTGGATGGGAAGGTAAAGCTCTTTAATATATAGGCTATGTAAGAGAAGAATAAGAGAAGATTGGATGGTTTGAAATGAGAAAAACCAAGGCCTATTTATAGGGTTCGGGGTAGGCAGAATTCAGCCAGAATTCTGTATGTAGAATTCAAATTTTTGACCGTTGGACAACTAGCAGTGATCAAGACCTAAAAATCAGCATCCTGTAATTTAGGGGGCAGAGTTCAGCCCGAACTCTATGTGGAGGCAGAGTTCGGCTCGAACTCTGTCTCCTATGGACAGAATATTCTCAGTGG
Organism: Iris pallida; assembly: GCA_029216955.1. Lineage (NCBI taxonomy): Eukaryota > Viridiplantae > Streptophyta > Magnoliopsida > Asparagales > Iridaceae > Iris > Iris pallida. Next base: position 1,347,637 of record JANAVB010011198.1, on the reverse strand, counting down.
GCTTTTTGGATGAATGGGTTGATTGAGATTTGGGCTAAGTAAACCTATAAAGCTACATCTAGCCCAAAGTTGCTCAGTATGACCCAACGTACATCATCCTATACTCAAAAACAATAAAAAAATACAGACTCCAGTATACACAGAATAGTAAATCTTCAAGCAGCTGTGATCTTGAACCAATGAGCTGAGTAGATTGATTTCGAGCTCGATGTGTCAAATTGGACTATGATAAATATTGTTTTGTTAATTTTCAAGATTAGGTTGACTGTGATCATGTTTGGGTCAACAAAACAGACGGTCAGACGGAGAGGGCAAATCAAATCTTAGAAGATATGTTGCGTCTGTGTGCGATCGACCTAAAGACTAGTTGGGATACGCATTTGCCGCTTGCAGAGTTTGCGTATAACAACAGTTATCAGTCGAGCATTCAGATGGCTCCATATGAAGTGCTCTACGGAAGGAAGTGTCGTTCGCCAATATACTGGGATGAAGTCGGAGAGCGACAAGTGCTTGGACCGGAACTGGTGGAGCAGGCCGTCGAAAAGGTCCGCTTGATTCGAGATAGACTCCGTATCGCGCAAAGTCGACAAAAGAGCTACGCAGATCTTCGTCGACGACCGCTAGAATTCTTGGTCGGGGACCATGTGTTTCTGAAAGTAATGCCCATGCGCAGTGTGATGCGGTTTGGCGTTAAAGGCAAGTTGAGCCTGAGATTTGTAGGCCCCTTCGAGATCATCGAGCGAGTTGCAACGGTTGCTTATCGGATTGCACTCCCTCCTACCTTGGCTGGTGTGCATAATATTTTCCACGTTTCACAACTTTGAAAATACGTGCACGATCCAAGTCATATGGTTAGCTTCGATCAGTTGGAGCTACGTACTGACTTGTCTTACTCGGAGGAGCCTATTCAAATTTTGGACCGTAAGGAGAAGATGCTACGAAATCGGTCGATGTCTTTGATCACGTGCTTTGGCGGAACCATTCAGTTGAAGAGTCGACGTGGGAGATGGAGGCAGAGATGAAAGAGAAATACCCTGCATTGTTTGTCTAAATTAAGGTCAGACCCTTGTTCTTAAGTTTCGGAACAAAACTTTTTCTTAGTGGTATATTATGTATCGCCCCACTTTCGATAGGCAACGGACTTCATAATATGCTTGCGTCGAATCGGATCGGCCGGGAACTTAGATGGCCATCTGACTCGATCGCTGAGCTTGGTAAACGATAACACCATCCGGCATCGATCAAATCGATTTGGACGGACGTTACGAGAATCGATCCAACTAATGGAACAACTTCTGTTGGAATAAGTCCTAGATACAGCGGGCTGCGTCTCGGCGAGTGAGCTCTATATAAGAGTCCATTCGACGGGACCGGACCGCTGTATGGTTTTCTTGGAGCTTTTGCCGCTGGATTTTGATGAAGTGCTTTTGCATCGTTTTTCTAGATGCAATCTTCAAATTTTGAAGCAAGGGGAAAAGAAGGAATTCTAACAAAGTGTTGGTGCCATTGCAGGAGCTCACATAACTAAAGCTTGATGTTGCGAAGCACTTCGACGAATGGCACGAGCAAAGTAATCGGTGGGTGATTCGGACCTTCTTTTCTAATCTGTCCCGCAAATAAATTTCTTTGCTTCAAATTCATTCAAATTGAACGATGCCAAATAATTGCATGCTAATCCACTAAGTTCAAGAACTCGGGAAAAATATATCGATTTAGAGTAATCTACTCTGAAAAATACAAGTTTATCACATAAATGAGAAAGTTTAAGGTTCTAGTAAAAAGATAGACTATTTCACGTGCTGTAAAATAATATGAAACGTCGATCATGGGTTATGATGCCTCGGACAATTTGGTACCTATGAGACGCTAAATCGGGTGTACGGCTTTGGGAAAAATAAATTGTTGCATGAGTTGGGAGAAATGATAATGTCATTCAATTCTGTCCGTGCTATACAAATCTGCCCGCACATATTAAACAAGTTCACGCATTGGCATGGTCATGGACAGCTTGTGCACAAGTTGAACTTTCCTCGATGCGGTATCCGGGGCATCGGAACCGAATCGACCTAGGGGGAAAAATCAAATTCGTGCTTCGACGCGAGGCATTGCGAGACCTGCAGCAGGGCTTGCAACCTAAGTTGATAGGCACGTCGTAATGCCATATAAAGTCCCTCGTGATGCATAGCATCAATGACCGCACATATAAGATAGAGCATGCTCACCTATTGTCTTATGCAGGTAGTAAATATTATCTGTGTTTTATGCAGGGACGAGCACGGCCGTGGTAAGAAATAGAATAAACTGCTATATTTTACTGTATGCTTTATTACTTAAATGATGGCTATCGATATGAACTGAATTCATTTAGTTCTAAATAGAAAGATAACTCTAAAGCATGCCTACCTTAACAATCAGATTCGGTTTAGACGAGTGGGTTCGTCTCGTCCACTTAGCAAGTGTGCTAATCCCATCCCCTAATTTCCCAAGGTGCGACGAGCGCTCTAAACTAAACTGAAGCTGAAGTGCGGAGAGGCATTTTGAAGCTCTTCCTATGCTGAAGTATTTTGAAGCCAATTCAATCGACGGCTTATGTATAAAGGGGCGAATGTATGGGACGGCAAGCGTTAGTTCAGGCAACTTGCCGAGTGTATTTCTTTCTATTTTCAATCAATGTAACCGCAACGGCATCCAATGTAATTACGACTTGCACTTCGTTGCAAGCTATGAATGAAAAGCATTTCTATCTTCCTATACTGCGTCTTACATTCTGATGTGAATTGTGAAGTTTTAACTTGGCGTACTAATATAAAAAGTAACGTAACGTTCTTGCCTTGTACGAGTGCAATTCCAGACTCGTACGGCATCACGCCTTAGCGAGGATGATCGAATCGGCAAAGTAACACCGGGGACGAACGGTTTGGCGACTCGGGGCGTGACAACGGCGATCACAGCGGCGACCTCTTCCTCCACCAGTGGCTGACCTGCTCCGGTCAGATTTCTGCGGAAGGCGCCCACGGCGGCGATCGGCGAATAGCTCGCGGCGATTCTCGCCGAGCTCAGTGAACGTCTTGATGAACTCTTCCAGTGGTGACACGCATCTCGACTCTTCCGCATCCCCTTCGACGATGGGACGACGAACTCCTCCGTGTGCTCAAGTTTCCCGATGAGTTTTTCGGTGAGCTTCTTGATTATTCTCCGTTCTTCCATTTTTAGTTCGAGTGTTTGTTCATGCTCGGCTTGGAATTCCAGATCGAAGGACGAATTGGCTAATTGGTGGAGGTAACGAACAATCAGTGATCGGATTTGAATCGTGAGTATTGTTCTTCTTGTCTCAACTGTTTTGGTTAATTCTTGCTTGAAAGAGGAAACTATAATTCTCTTTATCACTGTTCTTCTTCTTGTCCCTGTTCAAATTTGTGGCACAACAGTGAAGTTGGTCTCAGCAAGTTACGGTAGTATCCGACACTCAGAAACGTGTCTATTTCTAGATCTGGGTCTCTATTGCTCGAATTCTGCCAGTGAAACCTCTGGGACATCTGGACACGAAGAGGACGTGGCCGATCTCTCGATCGTATTTCCTAATTGTTTGGGATCAACCTTCAGATATTTATGTAATCTCTTTTAATTCTTGAATTTTTCTTCTCTTCTTTGAGCATGGGTGGCGTATGGCCAGGATCGATCTCGTTGAGGTGTAGACTGTGTCGGCTGTAGCCGTGTGCGTGTCCAGTATACATAGCGAGATATTGTTGTGTCCGATTTGGTATTGCGTGTCGTGGTGTCCCGTGCCTGATTCTGTGGCTGTGTCCAGTGATGGTTTATTCCAGGTGTGTGTACGTGTCTGATGCTTGGTTTCGCCTGTATCCCTTGCAGTAAACCAGCGAGAGCAGCGTGTCGCCATTTGCAGGATTAAGATTTGGTTTTGAAGATTCTTATTTTTTATCATGTATATTCATGTTGATTTTGTATAATTCTGGTAATTTGTGAAGGGTTGTGTTATGTTTTGTTCTTACTAATTTTGAGTGAATATAACAGTAGATTTCAAATAGATGTTTGACTTGGGTTAGTATATTCTGGTGTTGGTGTTGGTTCATGACATGATCTTTGAGTCTGGAACTAATATTGGTATTTTGGAGGAGGTCAGTAGGTTCAAATGGGAGCAAGTCTTGAAGAGTGCTTGGCTTGTGTGCACATTTGAGCTAGGTTTAAATATTTATACTCTTCTTTAGACTTGAATAAGTCTAACTCTATATGGTTGCTGTGGTGTGAGTTACTAGTTACTTCATGTGGAAACTTTAGTTTTGTTGAGAAGTTGGGTGAATGGGCCATGGTTGAGATTTGGAGATAGATTTGTAGGTTTCAGCTGTGTTGTGATGGGTTGTGCATGTGTTAGCATTTTTTTCTCTTGCTATCATTAAAATGCTTTAAGAAAAATAAACTGCTAGTATTTTTATATACTCTAAGTAGTGTCCAATAGGAATGGTAATCTGGTTAATCTAGTAAGGATTTTTAATTGCTACTACAAATATTTTCATGTAATAACTATATAATTTTAATATCTAGAATCCAGTTAAAAAGTTTACTATAGTATTATGATAATTACCTTGTTAGTAAATGTAAGACTAGAAGCTAATTTATATAAGCTGTAATATCCTTAGCTAGTATATATAGAAGCATGGAATTTCAGGCGCACCTACAGGCTGGAATTCCTATGCGCCTAACACTACATGCGCCAGGGAGCTCAAACGAAGTACTTGGCACAGCAAGACAATAAAAGTATAGACATAAAAAAAAAAGATTTTTATTTCATATAAAAGTCTATTACATGTCTAAAAAAGGCTTTACAAAGGAGAATTTCTACAAAAAGAAAGATCCTAAGACTGCAACAGTAAAACTGTCGTGTGCCTCCTGCCAGGAGCATCATCTGTCATGCGCCTCCTGTCCGGCGCATCATCAGTTATGCACATCCCTTCAGCATCTCAGTTATGCGCATCATGAAGTCTCAGCATATGCGCTCTACTTCGACCTGATCAAGTGCTTCGACTAATAAAGCATTTATTGAGCAGAACAAGGATGGGTGATCAACCCCACCCTAGCTGGAGGAAGAGCTCTCCAAAGTCCAAGAAAGAGGGGAGCACCGCAATCAATCCGCGGCTAAAGGAGCAGCTTTCAACACAACCAGAATAGGCAACACCCCACTCTGGCAGGAGAAAAAGCTCTCCAAAACCGGGAGCACCACAATTCAGATCTGTGGCTCTTCCAGCATAAAGGAGACAGGGCTCGAGCATCCCGATCTTTGGATGCAACAGGAACCTTCCGCTTGCCTCAGAAGCCCTCGACTCCGACTTTTGGATGTAACAGTTACCCTCACAAGTGCATGAATGAAGACAATTCGTCGCATCTTCACCCTCGGGAGCATCTCGTCAACAGAATGTGCTCGAGCAAATAAGTTCATTCGGAAAGACGTGAGAGAACAAAAAGGAAACTCTCTCCTTGCCACTATTTATAGGTCGGGCAAATCAAACCCATGCGCCAAGTGACGGGCTCTCCGAATCCCGTGCAATGAATTTGCATTTATGGTGATGAACTTGACGCTTCGAATTCGGCTTAGTCAAAACGGCTATTTAAAGCACTCGAGGAACGCAACAGTCGGATCAATAAAGACGCATCATACAAATTGATGTGCCAGTCAGATACCGCACATCATGCAGATGCGCCCATCGGTACCAAGCGTCCTGTATGGATGCGCCCAATAAAGCACAGATCCATGCATCCTAATCAACATGGACCCGTGCGCCCAATCGACGCATTACCCCATCAAGCAATTAATGCCAAAGTGACAGAGTTGGCAGCTCGTCCCCCGAGGACTTGGCAGCTTTTTCAGAAGACGAAGTATTGCTGACATTAACATCATCATTACTCTTCTCCGGCGGTTACAAGCCACGTGGCCGCCCAGCCATTCGCATGCGCCTCTACAGCCATGCGTCCAAACCTCTACATGTGCTTCAAGAGCCATACGCCTCTGACCTTCCTCTGATCCCTAAAGACAGAAGTCAGGTCGCCACTGAAGCCTCGTATGCGCCTCAAAAGCCATGCGCCCAGACTGATTCGTAACTCCTGAAGGTTGCGATCCAAAGTCTTCTCATGCGTCTATTCCCAGGCGTGTCCTATCAGATTATTCTCCACCAAATATGAGATCTTTGAGCTACGAACACGCGCCACATGTCCTTTGACTCAATTCAGCCTATGAAGGGGTGCTAATCACCCAAGATCTCAGCAACAGAAAGATCCTCCCCTCTGCTACGTGTTAGCCCACAAAAGCAGCATGAAGGGTTCAACCCACAAATGATGGTGCATCATCCATGCGCCTCCTGCAGCATCAACCACGTGGCATCCCCACGTACAGGCGCATCCTACATATGCGCGCATGAGCAGCCAGCCTGCAAGCTATAAATAGAGGGATCATTTCCTTCTTTCATACACACACACACACACACACAGACACCTACAGACAGAGACCTACATACACACTCAGTGAGAGAGGCAGATACAGACACTCAACGTCTTCTTCCTCTCCGCAAGCTCTAGTACCTAGAGCAACTCAGACCTTCAGAGAACCGAGAACCGTCGTCAGATCGTTAACGAAGTCAACGCATTACCACTCGCTCCATCGACACAGGGACCAAGATAAACAAAAGTGTACTCCTAGGACTATATCTAAGTCCTACATTGTAACACTGTTCTGTTTATAATTGAAATTCGCAATCAAAAGATTTTAATGGCAAACAAGCTGGCGACTCTGCTGGGGACCTCTTTCTTCTCTGCCGAGAAAGCTGTGTCACAATCCGACGACGTGAAGGTGGGCTCCTCCCACAAGACGCTGGTCGTACGCCTCAATCAACAGGCGTATGAGGAGTTCATCTCTGAAGGCAGTGCAAGTCCTTCGAAGCGGCTGTCGAAGCCGAAGAAGACTCGCCAAGTCTGGGTGCGCAAGATCGACGCCTCTGGCACCACCACCGAAGGGGATGTGCCGATGCAGCCTACCCTTCCCGCTGACGTTCTCAGCAGCCAAGATGCGCCCACCGGTGCAGCGCATCTTTCAGGAAAACGTGTGGCCGACCATATTCCCCAACCTTCTTCTTCTCAGACGAGAAAGATACGTCGACAGAGCAAAGGCGCAGCTAATGCCCTGCGCATTACCTCTGATGCGCCACAGAAGGTCTCTGCCTTTGACAGACTCACTCGCTGTCGTGGCAAGGAGAATTTGGATTCTAAGTACTATGCGCCCCAGCGGGCTGGTACGAAGAAGTCCAAGGCGGCACGGGCCATGCGCCTCGAACGTGCTATGCCAGCAGTGAGCCAGAGGCATGCGCTCACAATCATGCACGATGCCAATGGTAAACTGCACAAGGTTGACTCGGGTGCTTCTGCGCCATGAACGAGACGATCTTTAAAGTCCTTGTCACACTTGGACGCATCTGCTGCGTTTGCAACCAAGTCGTACAAGGCAAACTCAGTAGTCTTGAACCCCCGCGCCTTCACTGGTTGTGCGTCTGAGGCTGGTTCAAGTTACTTTAAATGTTGCTCCCCTACTATTGATCTGGGCGCATCTTTTGCGTTGGATCAGGGGGTGCAGCATTTACCTGACCACCCCGGCGCTTGGCCTTGCCATACGCCTGATGGGGGTGTGAAGGTAGCACTCTCCTCCAACGATCTGCGTAACGTGATCACTCACAATCGCCGATCAGGAGAGTCAACTGACAAGCACGACGTGCCCCTCACAGGGCACACTTGTGCTGTAGTCACCCTCAACTGTTGTTGCAAGACATCAGTCCCACCAAGGCAGTCTGTATTCCAGCGGTTGCAATCATCAACACCTCTCCAACATCGCCTAGGGAAGAAGGTGTCAACTGAAGAGGAGCCAGAACTACAGGTTGCTTCTTGCAACGTAGTCTCCAACTTCCCATCAATTTGGAAGGCGACTGGCAGCTCCTCGACTTTGTCCTCATCCAAGAGCCAGCCGAGGAAGACCAAGACGACTGTCCCATCCTCAGGAGTGTTTGAGGGCACCCGGGGGAGAAAGAAGATCTCAGAAGAAGTTAGGGGTAGTCAAGCCCCTGTGGATCTTCATCCTGGAGACGAAGTCAGCCTCCCGGACATAGCTGGGGGTAGTCAAGCCCCTGTGGATCTTCATCTCGAAGACGAAGACATCCTCCAAGACAAAACTGGGGGTAGTCAGGACCTTGCTGATGCTTTTCCCGAAGACGAAGGTGTCCTCCAGAACATAGCTGAGGGTAGCTAAGACGAAGCTCCGGGGGAAGTTCCTCTTCAAGAGAGCGAGGCCGAAAGCGAAGCCTCAACCGATCCATCTACTTCCAGTCACGTCATGACGGTGTACATGATGGGAGCTGGTGATGCGGAGTCAGATGTGCCGCCAGCAGATCTCGTCCAGCGCATGGATACCTTGGAGGGAGGACTCAAAACCCTCTCTGCCTCCATGCAGACACTGACTCAAGCAGTGTTTGAGATACGGTCAGATTTGGCCAGAGCACCTTCTACCGGTCCTGACCCAGGGGCCAATGGAGAATTAAGTGTACCCCTTCAACGGGTATCCTTGGATACAGATCGCCGCGAGGCACCTCGGACGTCGGAACCGTCAAATGCTCAACTCTAGGCTGTACCACCATCTCCGACTCCCAGCTCCACAGAAGAGGTGGCGGAGATGATCAGGGACTTACGTGAGCGCTTTGAGTCCAAGAACAGACAGAAGGAGCGCCAGAAGATGGGGATCCCACAACCATACCTCCTCGAATGGAACAAGGTGGTTTATCCTCCCAAGTATAAACCGCAAACCTTGACGCCATACGACGGGAAGGACTCTCCACGCCGTTATCTGACGTACTTCCAGTCTCAAACGGGACATCTTCCAAAGGAAGACGCGCTACTCACCAGCCTATTTGTCGGGGCACTGAAAGGAGTGGCTTACGACTGGTACTGCAGTCTCCCGGACAACTCTATATCTTCCTTCGACGACTTGACACGTCTCTTCCTCGATCGTTTCTACGATGGAGGGAAAGATATGACAATGGCGTCCCTGATAGAGGTGCATCAGAAGGAGAAGGAGACGGTTCGAGCATTCATCGAACGTTTTCGACAAGCCTGCTTCAGACTGCCCCCGGATATGCCAGAACATGCACTCCTCTCCTCCTGCAGCATGAACATGCTTCCTGCGATCAAGCTCTGGCTCAACTCCACTCCTCCTTTCGTTTGGAGCTCATTGATCATTGAGGCTGAAGCAGCTGAAAAGAAGGCATCCAATGTTCGCCTTCTGGGAGTCAGTTTCCTTGCTTTTGAAGACAAGGAAAAATGGCCAGCTGCCAACAACCTTGGATGTGAGACGAAGGGGAAACAGACGATGACTGTCAATGCCTCCAAAGGTATACAAGCACCTACTCAGAAGCCTCCACTTGCGCCGAGACCAAATAAGGTCTATTCTTTCAACGACGAAGACACCTTACAACTCTTCGAGATGCTGAAGCAAGGTGAAAAGATCAAATTGTCGGACCCAAAGCGTCCCGACGAGGTTGGGAGAGTGGACAATCCGAGGTACTGTCACTACCATTGGTTTGTCGGACACCCAACTCAGGACTGCTACGTCCTCAAGAACTACATCCAGCGCATGATCAATGCGAATGTTATCTCCGTCGACTATGAGAAGAAAACAGACTCGGCCAACCTGGTGTCGCTCCAATTTGGCACCTTTCCGCCGACCACAACACAAGATGGCGTCGTCCCCATCCCAAAGGTGACAATGGAGGTAGTCAACCTACCACCTACTCGTGACAACGTGAGTGGACTCATCCCACTCACCACATCTCGGGGAGAGGTCTTATGGGTTCATCCCGATCTCGTCTTCGAGGTTACTCAACCGGTGGTACGCTCTACCACCAAACCTAAGGAAAGGAAGATCAAGTCTTGCCGCATGGTCTCTTCCTCCGCAGAAGAGGCTCTTCCTGTACAAACCCGTTCGTAGCTGAACGCCCAACCCGACGAAGCTGTCTATGAGGTGGTGCCTCCCTGCACTGCCCCTACTGTCGAAAAAGGAGGTCCATCCAAACCTCCAGCAGCCAATAAACAGAAGCATATAGAGGCCCGTTTCGACAAGCCTTTGCGAAGGAGGAATACTTCGGGGCTAGCCAAGCCCCACAACTTCGACAAACTGGAACAACTTGTCGGTACTCCTGCCCGTTTGTCTCTGTACGAGCTGCTTCGCCTTTCCAAAGATACCCGCGAAGCTTTCTGTGAAGCCCTGAAGGATGCTGAGTCCTTCATCAGTCAGGTCAAGCAGCCTGAGGATCTCCCGACCCCATGTGCACACTGTCATTGTGCGGATGGGGTTATCCCCAACATAACCTTCACCCAACAGGACATGCTGCTCAAGTACAACCGGTACAACAGGCCACTGTACTACACAGGGAATGTAGGCTCCGTCAAGGTGAAGCGGATTCAGATTGATCCAGGGTCTTCTCTCAGCATCATCCCTAGGACTCTGCTGTCAACACTGGGGATTCCGATGTACCGTCTGGCGCCCTCCAACATGACAATCAGCGGTTTTAATGCTAGCAAAAGTGAACCGTTGGACAAAATACGCTGAAATGTTATATCGGTAACCTTCGAACCGAGGTGACTTGCTATGTCGTAGATGCCGACGTCAACTACAACCTCCTGGGTCGCCCGTCGCTGCATGAGTACATAGTGGTGCCATCTATACTCTACCAATATATGAAGTACGTGTCTACTAATGATATCATCCAGACAGAGTTCGCGAACATTGACCCTTTCAAAGGGGTCGAAGCCTACTTCACCGATGCTACCCTATACAAGTCACTCGACGAAGGGGAAGCCAACGACGCTGATGATGAAGCAGAAACAGTGGCAGAGCCGGACATGGAGCCAGAGATGATTTCCGACGCTCCTTTGAAGATTTGACTCAAAGGGAAACCGCCTCAGATGCTGCCTCCCATGACCATCAAGCTACCTGGAAAAGCACCAGGTTCTCTAGGTAGAGTGCCTACTGAAGCTCCCTTGAAGATACGGCTCAAGGGAAAACCTCCTCAGACGTCGGCTCCCTTTGTGGCAAAACTACAAGGGAAGGCACATCGAAGGCGCAGTCGAGGCACCCCTGAAGGTGCGTCTCAAAGGCAAGCCTCCGCAATCATCCAAGCTGCAAGAGAAGTCCCACACAACCCTCTCGGACCCCAAGGTCAGATCTGCGATGGACTCTCCCGAACTGGCTCCGGTGCTCACAGATGAAGAGTTAGGAGAGTACATCTCTGCTGATATAGATGCACCTTCCATTGATAATGTAATCCCGCGGGACAAAATCTCGTGTTTTATCAAAAATATAGTGTCTTTCAATTATTCTAGTCTTCTATATTGGAATGCCATGTATACACTACATAATGCTCTACGGTCGTTACAAACACAAATAACGACCGTCAATCATATAAATCGAGTAGTCCCGTCCCAAGGAGTCTATTTTATAGTCCCACCACAGAATCGGGATAAAGAACCCATCATCTTCGACAAAGTCGAGCGTCATCAAGACCTCCCGCTACTCGAGCCAGAACCAGATACCGGCAGAATACAAGTCTATCGGTACACGGACAAGGCAAAGTACCTCATCCAAAAGATGGGTTACGATCTGAAGAGCAACAAAGGCCTGAACTACGGCAAGGGTCGGCGTCTTCCCCTCCGGTCCCAATGCTTAAAGGAAAGCCGCAGGACTACTATCATCGCACTCGACGGGGGGTAGGCTATGTCACGCCGCCAGCAACTCCAGAGAGTTCGAAAGTAGAAGAAGTGGAATACTCTCACTCATCCGAAGCATCAACTTGGGATTCTGATACCAGTATCGGCTCAGTCTTCAGGAAGGTGCTATCAGTCAAACATCTGTACAATCTCAAGAGGATGAAGGCGATGACCAAACGTCGAAATTTTTTGAGGAAGAATCATGGGCTCAGCGCCTAGGAGCACAATGGGAGTCTCGTTTTGAATTACGCGAACCCCCCACCGAAGACGAGGTCGAACAAGTCGACCTTGGGGACGGATCTCCTTCCAAACCCATCTTCATCAGCAAGAGTTTAAAGGGAGAAGACCGGGAGTCTTTGGTCCAATTGGCCAAAGAATATATCGACGTCTTCGCCTGGAGCTATGAAGATATGCCGGGACTTGATCCCCAGATTGCAATGCACAGACTTAACATCTTGCCTGATGCTAAGCCTGTAAAGCAACAACAACGACGCTTTCGTCCTGACATCATGAATGCTATCGATCAGAAAGTGGACAAACTCCTGAGCAGCGGGTTCATCCGTGAAAAGCAACATCCGGACTAGGTAGCCAACGTCGTCCCTGTTACCAAGAAGAATGGGAAGATACGAGTCTGTATCGACTTCAGGGATCTCAACACAGCTTGTCCGAAGGACGAATTCCTGCTTCCAATCACTGACGTGATGATCGACAATAGATGTGGCTTCGAACGCATGTCTTTCATGGATGGGTACTCGGGCTACAACCAGATCAAGATGTTCCCCGATGACACAAAACACACGTCATTCAGGACTTCGAAGGGAGTTTTCAGCTATACAGTGATGCCCTTCGGCTTGAAGAACGCTGGTGCTACATACCAACGAGCTATGAGTACCATCTTACGTCAATACGTTCGCAAGACAGTTGAATGCTATGTTGATGATATCGCAGTCAAGAGCCGTCTCAAAGGAGATCACCTATAAGACCTAAAGACAGTCTTCGATCTCATGCGAGCACATCAACTCAAGATGAACTCCGCTAAATCCTTCCTTGGGGTTTCTAGCAAAAAGTTCTTGGGCTTCATTATCACGGCGAAAGTCATTCATGTCGATCCCGAGAAGACCAAAGCCATCCTTGACATGAACCCTCCGAAGAACCTCCGAGAACTTCGAGGCCTGCAAGGGCGTCTGGCATACATCCGAAGGTTTATAGCAAACCTTTTCGGAAAATGCCAACCCTTCACCCAGCTCATGAAGAAGGAAGTCTCCTACGTCTGGACAGAAGAATGCCAGAAAGCTTTCGATGATATCAAAGCTTACCTGACGAGCCCGCCGGTCCTGGTGGCACCCGTCGTAGGCAAACCATTCCTCCTCTACGTCCGTGCCATGGATCATTCCCTCGGCACTTTGTTGGCTCAAAACAACGATGCGGGCTACGAGCAAGCTATCTACTACCTTAGTAGAACGATGATCGGGACCGAACACCGGTACAATCCCGTTGAAAAGGAGTGTTTGGCTTTGGTAATCGCCATCCAGAAGACTCGCCATTATGTTTCGGGTCAGATAATTCATGTCATCTCCCAAGTCAATCCACTTAGGGTTCTCATGACAAAGTCGGGATCTTTGAACTCCCGACTTGCTACATGGGCAATCCTGTTGACGCCGTACAACATGGTGTTTGTTCCGCAAAAAGCCATCAAGGGCCAAGCTCTGGCCGACTTTCTAGCTGCACACCACATCCCAGAGTCCTACAGACTCTATGAAGACATCCCGGATGAGGTCCAAGAATCAAACGTCACCGAAAAAACTCCGTCTAGCGGGTGTTTTTCGATGGCGCTTCAAAAACAGGCCCCAAAGGCCAAATTATCGCAGGAGTGGGGGTAGTCTTAGTCTCTCCCGATCAGCTGGTCATCCAGCGTGCTTACTCCCTTTCGAAGCCGTGCTCCAATAATGTTGCTGAGTACAACGCTCTTATCATGGGACTCCAGCTGGCGCAACAGCTGGGGGTGGATCATCTGGAAGCTTACGGCGACTCAAAACTCGTCGTTAATCAAATTCGAGGGCAGTACGAAGTTCGCCATGAAGATCTGGTTCCTTACCATGAAGCTGCATTGAATATTATTTCAACCTTCACCAAGTTCTTCATAGAACATGTACTTCGGTTACAAAACCTGAAGGCTGACGCTCTGGCCGGCCTTGCAGCTTCATTAGCGGTACCCCTCGGGACTCAACACTACGTCACCGTAGTTGGTCGAGACTTGGTCTGTCCCAAGAATAACCTATGCTCACAAATGGCCCATGCCATGACGACAAGCTCCGGTGATAATGTTCGAGACTGGAGGTTCCCAATCATCGACTTCGCTGTCTATGAAATTCTTCCAGAAGATCTGAAGGAAGCCGTCTCAGTCAGAAGGCGTTCCCTTCGATTTTACTTTGATACAGCCACTAAAATGCTGTACCGACGTTCCTACGATGGACTTCTCCTTCGATGTCTATCCAGCGAAGAAGCATCCGAAGCCCTTTGGGAAGCTCATGATAGGACTTACGGGGCTCATCAACCTGGCCCTAAGTTGCAGGATCGACTGTGACGCATGGGTTACTACTGGCCAACCATGGCAGTCGATGTCGTCGACTATGCTAAAAAGTGCCATGCGTGCCAACTTCACGCCGACTTTATCCATACACCGTCGAAACCACTACATCCTACAGTCGCCTTCTGGTCCTTCGAAGCTTGGGGAATGGACATTGTACGATCGATCACCCCTCCATCATCGAGGGGACACCGCTTCATCCTAGCCATTACCGACTACTTCTCCAAAAGGGCAGAAGCAGTTCCGCTGACGGAAGTGAAGAACTCTAGGGTGATCAGCTTCATCAAGCACCATGTCATCTACGTTTCAGGGTACCTCGAAAGATTATCCACGATAACGGTCTACAGTTCATCAGCCATGTTTTCAGCAGATTCTGTGACAAGAATCGAATTCAAAATGTGGCGTCAACCGCCTACAATTCGACAGCAAACGGATTGGCCGAGGCATTTCACAAGACTATCGTCAAGCTACTCAAAAAGGTTGTGTCATCCAACAAACGCGACTGGGACGAAAAGCTCGACGAATGTCTTTGGGCCTACCGCACAACGGTACGAACCCCGACGGGCAATACCCCATTCTCCTTAGTCTACGGGAGCGAAGCGGTACTGTCTCTCGAGATTCAGATACCCTCACTCCGTGTGGCGCTCACAAACCAATTAACAGAAGAAGACAATCAGCGTCGTCGTCTGCGAGAATTGGAGGCACTTGACGAAAAGCGTCTTCTAGCTCAGCAGCGTATTGAACTCTATCAAGCCCGCATATCACAGGCTTTCAACAAAAAGGTCAAGCAAAGGACTTTCCAAGTAGGCGACCTGGTCCTGGCAGTCTGGAGGCCGATGGTGTTGACTCACAAAACACCAGGAAAGTTTGAGCCCAAGTGGAAAGGACCTTTCATCATAGAGACGGTGTACTCAAACGGTGTTTACCGCCTCACCCGACCAAACGGAGACTTGTTCATGATGCCCATCAACGGCAAGTTCCTAAAGAAGTACTACTCATGACATCTTTGAAACATGTACTTCCATCTCTATCCAACAAAGGAGTCAGTGTACCTGATCATCAGAGCTCACATACATCTCTCCTTCATAAAATCCTATGCTTTCGGAACCCAGTTGTTCCATAGCATTCTATCCCCAGTAGAAGAACAATCACGTCCACATTACCTCTGAGTTGCTCCTCTACGCCCTGCAAAGCGTAATCTTACACCACGTAGGATTGCGCTGCTTATCATGTTTACCACGTCCACATTACCTCTGAGTAAACATTCCGTACGAATAACCCCTGTGTTGCCGTACATCAATCGCAGAACTTCTATGTCCATATTACCTCTGAGTAGTTCCGCGTATCCCTCCAGAGTCACTCCTACCACGTCCATAACACCTTTGAGTAGGAAGATTCTGTCATTTGAACCCCGTATTTGCCACGTCCACATTACCTCTGAGCAAACATGTCGGTTCTCTCAAACTTATTATCTGTACCTAAAAACTAAGGTACGCAAAAGATAATAGGTCCATACAAATCATCAGTTCATGACAGCAAAAATGAACACCCCACAAAATTCTTTATTTTTTATATGAAAGTAAAGAATTACATCCCCAACAGAAGTTGCAGACTACAAAAATAACAAAAAAAAGGAGAGACTACAATCCCTAAGCATCACTGGGATTGGCAGAAAGCTCTTTAATTCGACGCTTCAAATCCTCCGCCCGAGTCTATGCGGTCGCCAAGACCCGACGTTCTTTTTGACGCATCACCTCCACAGCTTCAGAGGCAGTATCATCCTCATACTTCTCGTCTAGCTGTTACTGCTGGTGGATCATGGCAAGGATCTGGCGGGTGAAAGCTGCTTCCTCCTCCTTAGATGCTACATGTTCAGCCTGGACTCGCTCAGCATCTAACAAGAGTTGGGCCCGCTGGTCTTCAAGATGACGGATCCTGGCGGTGACCTCCGCTATGATGGCTTCCAACGAGTCCCGCAACTCCACCTTTTCCTGTGTGGATTGAGATAGCCTCTCCACCGCATCATCAGCTTCGGCCACCTCGCGTTCCCAGACAGCTACCGTGGCCTGATACGATGACTCGACTACAGCTATCAACTTCTCCTTCTCTGCTTCTATCAGAGCAGAAAGGTCATTTTGCCGGATGCTCTGAAGTTCAAAAAGAAGCTGGTCGAGCTCGGCCACTGATGCCTCCAGAATC
Source organism: Iris pallida (assembly GCA_029216955.1). NCBI lineage: Eukaryota > Viridiplantae > Streptophyta > Magnoliopsida > Asparagales > Iridaceae > Iris > Iris pallida. Next base: position 1,331,043 of record JANAVB010011198.1, on the reverse strand, counting down.
TCGGTCATATGATCGTGGCCCTGGTGGAAACGTATCAAACCAATTGAAGGGAGCGCCATGGCTTTCACCGTCGTGAAACTTCCGTTCACATTCAGCACCGTTGATATGCCTTTCTGCAGCATTTTGTACACGGCTTCAACAAAAAATTGTACATACTCGTCCGCGTCTGCCAACACCTGAGGCGTCATAGCAGGAGTTGGAGGAGCTGCTCTGGACAGCGGACCTGCAGAAGACCCACCGACCTCAATCTGTGAGGCTGCAACCTCAACCTCAGCAGACCCTCCCTCGTCAGGGACTTGCACTTTATTACTGGCCCGAGGTGCCAACTCGACGGAAGGAACCGGATGGGTCGTCGATATCGTCCCCCAAGTGGAAGGAGCAACAGAGGGTTCAACCAGCAAACCATTATCCTTTCCGATTTCGGAGGGACCCCCGACATCTGGGGCTGTCTCCTCCGCCTCCAAAACACTATCAGCAGGCCGCACAGGACCTTCCTCCTCTGGCGAAACAGCAAGATCAGTACCTGCTTGCTGACTTGGCTCACCTGGAGCCAGGCTCGGCAGACGAATCTCGCCTCCCTCATCAAATCCCTCTGCGGGAATAGAATCTGTCGGTACCTCCCGATCGACAGCCAGCTCGGCGTCTGCCGCTGGGTCTAGGATAGGGCTCGGTAGTGGCGTAGCCGACCTTCCTTCGTCATAACGAGGAGGGGAATCAGCCCTCTCTTTTGTTACCACCATGCATGTTGCTCCTACAAGCTCAAGGACCTCTGGAGGAACGTCATCCGAAGAAGACGAGCACCATTCCTCCTCGTCTGGAAGGATTTTTCTTACAACTTCCCTTGAGGCCTCGATGCTTCCAGGCACCTCCTCAATGGATGGTTCTGCTCTTGGTCGAGGCTGTTAGGGTTATATACTAAAAGCATCACTTTTGTAGTAATCTTATTTTCTTAAATTTTGAATGAGAATCATATGGGCAAATGTTTGCAAATTGTATTTGTTGTAAGTGTTAATGCAAATGTCTGATATTCTATATTATAGATAATATGGTGTGTGGTATCACACAGAAGATCATATTATCAGTTTCCTATGGAGTATATAAATAGTTCACAACCTAGATGGACTTGGACAATCTATTGGAAAGGTTGTAGTATAATGTGGTATTAGTCTATCTTGACTATAGGTTTACACTAGTACACTTTGTGTGTATTGAACAGGACCACTTGAGGTTGTTCTTTTTGTACTGTCTACATAAGAGAACAAACACCTCTGTTATTATGGATGCTTGTGCTCTTAATTCGGATATAATAACGGACATGTATATGCAGTGTGCATTACTTTGACTCATAAAAGAGTGATATTCATTATGGATCAACAACCTCTATGTATTGGGTAATAAAATTGTATGTATGATGGGCTGTTGATTATAAATGGAATCCATGTCCCGATACATCGGGTTGATGATGTCCTCTTAAGGAGCTCATAAGGATTGTCATGTAAACCCTGCAGGTGGATTATATCCGACATGACAAATAAAGTTGAACGGTACTACTTAAGGATAAAAGATGTCGAATCAATATAGTTGTCAGTAACTTAATTTGATCGACGGACATACGATATCTTAACATGGGGAGCCAAACGAGCATATAATAAAAGGAGCCCACAAACATAATTTGGGATTAGGGAGGTAGTGCAACAATAGCTCATTAGTGGACCGAGCTATTGTTAATGGGCCTGAATTGTGTGTTCGGGCTGAACACAGGATATCCAGATCCGTTAGGAGGCCTAACCCTAATTTCTCCTCATGGTCCCTGCCGTAGCCTATATATATCCTCTATTCTCTGGCCGCCAGATTACTGATTAGAAATCTGAAATTTTCTCTAAATTCGTGATTCACGTAAGGAGAGAAAGAGAGGGCTGCCAAGGAGAAGAAAAGGTTGGGAGATCGTCGCCCACACGACGTCCAACTCGAGGAAGGAATACGTGCAGAAGATCTTGGGGTCGTCCGCTCGAGATTGCCAAGAATTACTTGTCTCCTTTCCGCCGCAGGTATAATTCGTGAACCCTAGTTTCCGCCTACGAAGGGTTAGAACACGTATTAGATCTGTTCAACTTTCTATCGATCAATACGTACACCAAAGGAAGGGTCCTGGGAATCCCCAGTTCCATCAGAGGCTCCACGCCACTCTCCTGAGGGATTGACCGAGAGACCTCGGCAACCTGAGGCGCTGAGACATCTTCAGCCTCTCTTCTAACATAATCTGGAGACACCGAAATCTCCATGGAAGCAACGTCATCAGTACTCCCTTCCCTGAGAGATGCTATAATCGGAGGAATGCGCTCGTCGGAAGAGCTCGCCACCTCCTTTGGCCTACTAATACTCGGTTTCGAAACCCGAGACTTTCTCTTCGGTACCTTCTAAAAAGAGAAAGGAGGACATAAGTCACAAAAATCAAAGAATAAATCAGACTGTGTAGGACGTCTTTACCTCAGCGGGAGCCGATTCCGTTGGTACTACAGGCGGCACCTCCGGAGCTCTCACCTTCGGAGTCCTCGCTTTCCTCGATCTTTTTGGCACAGACGAACCAGCCTCCTCGTCAGCTTGCCTCTTTCCAGCTGGGAGCCCATCCTGAGTACCCCCCGCTGATGCTGCAGCGGCAGCCGATAACCTGCAGCCTCCGGTGGACAATATGACCAGGCCGCCGCCAGCATGTTTTTTGTTGCCTCTAGCTGGATGCCAACAATGAAGCTAGTCTCCCTGTCATAATCCAGAGACGCGGTGTTCATGGCGCAATACAGCTTCACAGCCGAATACAAGATTTACGACGAGGGTTTTGAACTGGAGTAGTGAAGCGAACTCCAGTGCATCCGGGGTTGTAATATTGCCAACCCCGGGCCCCATCCAGTAAACTCCCGACGAACCCGAGACTATTACTGGGGTTCCTTAACATCAGCTCGGTGTAACCAAACTGGCGCGCGAACCGACTCGGAAGATACGGCTCCAGATAACACCTATTTTTGTTGCGGTAGACCGGATGGGACGGTCGAATACTCTGAAACCAGCGAAACCCCCATGTCGGCAGGGCGATCGCATATTCACCGGAGTCTTTCAGTTCTTGGTCAGCCTCGAAATCTGTGAAAACGGGACTGACCTTGGTGATCTTCCACCCTTGAAGATAAGACAAAACTTTTCTGCAGATAGGGACACCGGTGTCCAGCCACTTCCACTTATAGAAGCAACGAATAAAGGCGTCACCTTCAACATGATCCTCTTCAGGGCCTGGGCTCATCACATTTGGATGATGCAGAATCAACCATCCCATCAAATAATGGAATGGTAGCTCAGCTCGGGAAAAGTTGCCTTTTTTGCCCCTCTCGTGGACCACATCATCGGCAAAATCTCTTAAACCCCACAACAGGTTACACACCATTGCCGAAAGGAGTGCCAGAGGACGACTAAAAACCAGTTTTACCGCTGGCAAAATGAGGTTCCGGCTCACTCTCTCTACGGATCCAGATCCGCCCGAGAACACATAGTCCCGGAGCCATATCATCAAGTATGTAGTCAACACTACCTTGGAAGACATTCGATGAACGCAATACCAGAAACAACTATATACGTCGGCACCACTCTCATTTGAACGAGGAGTCTTCTCGCTCAGTCGGCTCATCTCGGAGGTCACCTCCGTGTGACTCAGTCCTTGCGGAGTCACAAAACGAATCTTGGAGGGGTCCGTCAGGTCCTGCTTGAAGACATAATCTCTCCAAACAGTCACATGGGACTGCGACCCGCCCCTCTCCCTTCGTTGCATCATATAATGGTAGCTTGCCACCTCCTTGAAAACAGCTACCATTTCTGGGTCCTTGTCCTCCAGAACCTGAATCTCTTCATTTGTCGGAAAATATTCCTCATATGGCTCCGAGCCCCAAGAAAGCTTGGACACCTCATACATCTCATGGAGGGCCAATCCCAACTCCCCTACCGGAGTAAAAAAGGTGCCAGTCTGGGTGTTGAACATCTCCAGAAGGGCAAGAAACATATGTCGATTAAGATCGACACCTGCTTGGGTGGCACGAAGAGCAGCAGTCAGCCCAGTCGCTTTCAGCTCAATCTTAAACTTCGTCAAGACCCAAAGGGTCAGCTCGTCCCACTTTGACACGTGGTGACACCAGCCCTCAACCCGAAAATCTCCTTTCGGATACACAACATTTGATGCTAGCATCCGGCTCGCAAAGGTCGAAGCACCGAAGGCGAAAGTGTCGGAAGAAACATCACTATAAATGCTCCCATGGCGTAAAGCTCGGCAATGGTGCCAGGTCCCAGCTCGCGAGGAGGCCAAGGTATCTCGTTGATTTGAAGTAACATCAATACGAAGGGTTGTAAAACCCCTATTTTTTTAATTATATTTTTATTATTTTATTAGACTTAAAAATGAATTTATACAATTTATGGTTTTATTTATTATTTTTTGATGGCCCGATTTGGCCAATTCAGCCCGAACAGGGCCCGAACAAAATTTAAGCCCATGTGAGCATGTGGGGTGACTAAGATGGCCATGTAGGAACATTTCATGTGTGTACAAATATTTTTAAATAATTTTAAGACTTGTTGAATATTTATTGACTTTTGGTACAAAATTTATGTTTATTAATAAAATAATATTTTATAAGATGGTACAATTTTCTGGATCCATACATGGGTGAGCGGTAAAGTTCACCCATTGGGACGATTATTATTATTTTATTATAATTTAAGTTATTTTGTGGAGATTTAATAAACATGTTTTCCTATTTAAATATCATTATTATTTTGAGTTGATTTATTAAGGATTGAATTTATATATATGTAGATATGCTCAAATATATTAAATAATTTGATAGTTGACTTTTAAATGGTATTTGAATTTTAAATAGATTTTTGGTGTATTTATGGATATGTACATATATATATATATATATATATATATATATATATATATATATATATATATATATATATATATATATATATATATATATATATATATATATTAAAGTTTTAAGAAAAGAAAAGGAAAAAAAAGGAGTAAAGGGTGGTCGGCCCCACCCGACCACCCACACACAAAATCAAAGCTGCTTGTGTGCGCCCCCATAAAAGAAGTAACAAGCAGCATCCCCCTTTTCCAATAACAACAGCAAAGCCGACCCCCCTCCCACATATTTATATATATTAGTTATATATATAAGTTTTGGAAAACCCTAAAAACCTAATTTCTTCTCCATCTTCTTCCTCCTCTCGCCTCCATCCTCCATCCTCTCCTCGGCGAGCGTGCCAACCTCGCCGGAGCGATAGCATCTCCGCCTCCCGATCGTCACGGCAATAACAACAACAACAGATTTCCACTTTAAGGTATCCCACTTCCCCGATCAATTTTTCTTCCAATTCTTGTCCATTTTTAGATCCGTAAATTTCTGTAGAAAGCCCACATGACCCTCTATCATCCCCTTCAAATAGATTTATTTATTCTGCAATAAATTCCATGTTTAATTAGATTAAAAATCACAAAAAATTAGTTTTCAAAAACCTTAAAAACCCCGGTACGAGGTACGTCCCGACAAACCGGGCGACCCCGTCGCAAACCGAGGGTACCAAAGGGTCCGTATCAACTTTGCGGACGTGCGGGCTTTGACGGAATTCAAGTTGGTTGCGTGTACGCGACGAATTTGATCCGTATCCGTCAAATTTTCCCGTATCGGGCTTTTTCGAAATCTCCCAATTACTTTGTGCACACTCATCAAATAGCGACGAAACTTGCGCCATTGGACTCAAAATATTTTTTTGGTCCTGTATGCCAAGTTTGGTCCGATTCTGAGACCGTTGACTGGGACGCCATTTTGGCGGGCCCACAATCCCACTCAATGGGCGATTTTGTGCACGGCTCCTCGGAATCCAAAATTGGACATACCGTTGAGTTCGTCTCGAAAAAACAAATTTATAGACATATAGTTTGACGACTTTAGAGACCGTAGGTTATGGCACGCATTTCGGTGCAAGACGGGTCCAACGACGGATATCGTTTTGACCCGAAATTACGATTTTACCCCTGTTCCAGAATTTGACTTTTGGACAGGCATTTTCTAGACATATCTTTTATTTCAAACTCGTTCGTGATATTTGTTTCAGCATCCGGAGCTCCTTGTGGATTTTGACTTTCATGTTGACGATTCTGACTGTTGGATTTTGCTACATCTCGTACCACCCTCAGGCAAGACACCTTGCCATTTGCTGTTTATTTATTTTAGCTCATATTTCATGCATTATTCATTATTTTTTTATGCAAATAAACTGTGATACATGGCATACCTGTTAGAACTTACTGTTCATTTATATTTTCTGCTATGTATTATTTTTCTTACACATTAAACCTAGATCTAAGGGACCACCTTGTGTGTTGCATACATAGGCCTTGACACATTTATACCACATTATTGTGAGTCACATATAGGACTCGAACATGCGTGATTGGCTGGCCACCAGTACATATAAGCCGTGCGTTAGGAAATAACGGCTATTAGAATTGCATGCTAAAAGACTTAGCAGTTATGAGTTGGCATTGGGCGGGGAGAACATGATTGGAAGTTGACTACCACCCTATCTATCGTAGACTCGCTCGCTACTGAGGAACGATAGGTAGACTATATGCTATAGACTCGCTCGATACTAAGGAATAGTATATGGTGTTGTGACTCGCTACTGAGGTACTGTATTGGTATTTTCTTGACTTGACCCGGTAGTCATGCGACCATGAACTGTTCTTAAAACTGCATTCACTTAGATTTGGTTAGGCACCCTTATCCGTTAGGTATGAGTACTCTTGGTTTGGGTACTTGTATCTGACCGTGGCTTGGAATAATAACTTGTCGCGGATTAGTTCGTCACATCTTGTCCTTGTTTGGTTGTAGGTGTGACTTACTACTTCGATGAGAAGGTATTGAACTTTGTTGGGGTCCGGATACCATATTGGATTCATAGCATGGAAAGATACGTCACCGTGAATTAGTTTACCATCCCTGTCCTTGTTTGGTTGGGGGGATGGTACGCTAGTTCCATAGGTGCGTATTGGACCATGTCATAATTCAATTGACTTATTTATTTGAGCAATATTTATTCAGTTTATATGGTATGATATTATGTGTCTTGTTACGTCCCTCTGAGGACCTGGTTATCTCTCCAGGTGTGTGTTCTTGTCTTTCGTAGGTGCTCTAGCTCTAGCTGTGACCATCTCTATTTCTTCGAGGATGATTGCGCTTAGAACGTCTTCGTTTCGCTAGCCAAAAATTATTTTTTTGTATATCTTGTATTTCTTTTCATAGTTGGTAGTGGATTTGTCTCCGCCCAACTATATGTATCAATGACAATTCATTATCATTATATGACATCTTTTATTCTTATATTTCGTGGATGAGATTAGATTACTCTTGGTTTACTGCATTTTACAGCTTATTTATTCATACGAGGTTTCCATATATTGGAGTATACTTCGTATGTATACAGCTGGCATGTCGATGTACCTAGTCCTACGTATTTTGGGACTGGGGCGTTACATGTTTTTGTGGTGGCCCATGCAGGTCAAGTTTGTCACTTCGGTTACGTAATTGTACCGATGTGAGCCTGCAACATAGGATTAGAATCTAGGAATCTCATCCATACAGCTTGACCTCTTCCCTTGGCTTCAAATTTTGAACTCTTGTTCGACTTCCTTGAATTGCATCTTGCTTGGTTCCTTTCTACCGTTGGCTTCAAAGACAAAACATTTTAGGGCGCATCAGCAGCCTGGCACATAATCAGGGTCGAAGCCCATGCGCATCAGCAGTAAAGCTTCGGCGCATAATCAGGGCCCAAGCCCATGCGCATCAGTAGTGAAGCTTCGACGCATAATTAGGGCTTAGGCCCATGCGCGTCAGCAGTGAAGCTTCGACACATAATCAGGGCCAAAGCCCATGCGCGTCATCAGCGAAGCTTCGGTGCATAATCAGGGCCTAAACCCATGTGCGTCAGCGGAAGAGCCTAAGCGCATCATCAGGACAGAAGTCCATGCGCGTCAATAACAAGGAGTTAGGGCACAGCAACAAGATGCAACTCATCCGTACGCCCCATACTCATCTAAATAAGAGTTGAAGATACCCACCCGTCATCGCGGGTCGAACGTCGGCATGAGTCACGGTGACGACAGGAGCGTCCTCCTCATCGAACTCCATCGGCTCCTTGCCTCGGCCCTGTCCTCAGCCAGCACCACCACGAGGAGTCTTGGGAGCCATTTCAAAAAAAGAAGTTAAGGTTTTTGGGAAGAAGAACTCTAAAAGAAGAAGACATAGAGAGGACGAACTCTCTCTCTCTCTCTCTCTCCATTAGACGCCTATTTATATGCTCGGTCGCACGCGTGAACCGATGAAGGGTGACGTCAGCCGCTGCCTGGGGTTCTACAAAGTGATAACTGCAAATAATCCAAAAAGATCATCATTAAATCTTTTTTTTATTTTGAAGCGTTATCATTTGCATTTAACACTGAAGAGGAGCATGCGCCTCATCACAGATGCGCAGAGCAGATCACGCGCCCCGAACAGTCATGCGCCCCCATTTGAAGTCAACACCATGCTTCTTATTCAAAGTATTCCAAAACTTGATGAAAAGTTTTGAAAACTTTGAAGGGGGTCTTGTAGAAGCATGGAATTTCAGGCGCACCTACAGGCTGGAATTCCTATGCGCCTAACACTACATGCGCCAGGGAGCTCAAACGAAGTACTTGGCACAGCAAGACAGTAAAAGTATAGACATCAAAAAGATTTTTATTTCATATAAAATTCTATTAAATGTCTAAAAAAGGCTTTACAAAGGAGAATTTCTACAAAAAGAAAGATCCTAAGACTACAGCAGCAAAACTGCCGTACGCCTCCTGCCAGGCGCATCATCTGTCATGCGCCTCCTGTCCGGCGCATCATCAGTTATGTGCATCCCTTCAGCATCTCAGTTATGTGCATCCTTTCAGCATCTCCGTTATGTACATCCCTTCAGCGTCTCAGTTATGCGCATCATGAAGTCTCAGCATATGCGCTCTACTTTGAGCCGATCAAGTGCTTCGACTAATGAAGCATTTATTGAGCAGAACAAGGGTGGGCGATCAACCCCACCCTAGCTGGAGGAAGAGCTCTCTAAAGCCCAAGGAAGAGGGGAGCACCGCAATCGATCCGCGGCTAAAGGAGCAGCTTTCAACACAACCAGAATGGGCAACACCCCACTCTGGCAGGAGAAAGAGCTCTCCAAAGCCGGGAGCACCACAATTCCGATATGCGGCTCTTCCAGCATAATAGAGACAGGGCTCGAGCATCCCGATCTTTGGATGCAACGGGCACCTTCCGCCTGCCTTAGAAGCCCTCGACTCCGACTTTTGGATGTAACAGTCACCTTCACAAGTGCATGAATGAAGACAATTTGTCGCATCTTCACCCTCGGGAGCATCTCGTCAACAGAATGTGCTCGAGCAAATAAGTTCATTCGGGAAGACGTGAGAGAACGAGAAGCAAACTCTCTCATTGCCACTATTTATAGGCCGGGCAAATCAAACCCATGCGCCAAGTGGCGGGCTCTCCGAATCCCGTACAATAAATTTGCATTTATGGTGATGAACCTGACGCTTCGAATTCGGCCAAGTCAAAATGGCTATTTAAAGCACTCGAGGAACGCAACAGTCGGACTAATAAAGATGCGTCATACAAATGGATGCGCCGGTCAGACATCGCGCATCGTGCAGACGCTCCCATCAGTACCAAGCGCCCTGTATGGATGCGCCCAATAAAGCACAGATCCATGCATCCTAATCAACATGGACCCGTGCGTCCAATCGACGTATCACTCCTTCAAGCAATTAATGCCAAAGTGACAGAGTTGGCAGCTCGTACCCCGAGGACTGAACAGTTGGCAGCTTTTTCAGAAGACGAAGCATCGCTGACATCAACATCATCATTACTCTTCCCCGTCGGTTACAAGCCACGTGGCCGCCCAGCCATTCGTATGCGCCTCTGCAGCCATGCGTCCAAACCTCTGCATGCGCTTCAAGAGCCATGCGCCTCTAACCTTCCTCTGATCCCTAAAGACAGAAGTCAGGTCGCCACTGAAGCCTCACAAGCACCTCAAAAGCCATGCGTCCAGACTGATTCGTAACTCTTGAAGGTTACGAGCCAAAGTCTTCTCATGCGTCCAATCCCAGGCACATCCTATCAAATTACCCTCCACCAAATCCGAGATCTTTGAGCTACAGACACGCGCCACGTGTCCTTTGACTCAATTCATCCTATGAAGGGGTGCTAATCACCCAAGATCTCAGCAACAGAAAGATCCTCCCCTCTGCTATGTGTCAGCCCACAAAAGCAGCATGAAGGGTTCAACCCACAAATGATGGTGCATTATCCATACGCCTCCCGCAGCATCAACCATGTGGCGTCCCCACGTACAGGCGCATCCTATATATGCGCGCATGAGCAGCGAGCCTGCAAGCTATAAATAGAGGGATCATTTCCTTCTTTCTCTCATACACACACACACACAGAGACACCTACAGACAGAGACCTACATACACACTCAGTGAGAGAGACAAATACAGACACTCAACGTCTTCTTCCTCTCCGCAAGCTCCAGCACCCAGAGCAACTCAGACCTTCAGAGAACCGAGAACCGTCGTCAAATCGTCAACTGAGTCAATGTATTACCACTCGCTCCATCGACACAGGGACCCAGATAAACAAAAGTGTACTCCTAGGACTACATCTAAGTCCTACATTGTAACATTGTTCTATTTATAATTGAAATTCGCAATCAAAAGATTTTAATGGCAAACAGTATATACCTATAATGGGTTTAGTATTAGAAAAAACTATTTCTCTAATTAACAATCTCTAGTAAATTGTTGTGATTTAGAAGTTAACCATTCTTCAAATTAAATCAGGTGGACTTACCGATCTACTTCATTTTTTCGATCATCTCGAGCGAGGCAAGTACATTCTATGGTTTATGTTCATTTACATTCATATCCTGTACTTTTTTTGTGACACGTCATGACACGATATCATGTACTCTTGTACTTTCATTTTCTTGTACTTACTTGTGGTCGGGGAGGAAAAATACACTAGCTATGTGACCAAATCCGAAGATCAGAAATTCAGGTTGATAGCTTAGGCCTCGCACCGTGCACGCGGGCCCTAAGTCATACCCATTTCATGTGCTTCCCCAGTCGGTCACATATGCTAGCTGTATTTCAAATGTTGTGCACATGTCATGTCTTGTACTTCAAGTTCAGGATTTACTTCTTGTACTTTATTTCATGTACTTCCTGTACTTTACATTCTTGTACTTTTATGTTCTTTTCTGTACTTTATATTTCATGTTCTCCTGTACTCATTTTTATATCATGATGTTCTTGTTCACTACCTAGAATTGTACTTTGCTCCGCTCCTAACTGGACATGTTGTAGGTATACTTGAGGATATCGTTCCACCTTATGGGCCAGAGCCCAGGATTTTAGCTGAGCAAGATGGAGCCATGACTTAGCTAAAGGTTACATGTTTAGATTTGTTTAGCTTTACTTCTAGATGTTGTATATTGAGAGTTCATAGTTGTATTTCATTCCTATCACTGGATTTGTTTTTGGTACTTTCACGTATAAATTGAATTATGACTTGTGGATTATGGTAATCATTTTGGGACGATTAGATGTTGTGATGTTTACTTTGATGTTATTCTTGGAGTTTTCCTTAGTTGTTTACAGCTTACTGTGTTGAGTCTTCCAACGTAGGCTGGACGTGTCTGACTCGTATCCGAATATTCGAAAGCGGGTCGTGACATATTTTTAGTGGTGGTCCATGTAGGTCTATCCTAATGGCACCTAGGCTATAGAGTGCTATTGGGGAACCTGTTAGACTAAAGAAAACTCATCACAGCATAGGATTGTGGGGAAATAGTTATGGGTATAATCTTACTAAGGTTGCTTAACATCTTATAGACTAGGCCCTACTTAACCAGTTTTCTGTTTTTCAGTGATGGTTTAGATACGCAACACCGGGACTATCGAATCTCCTGTACTTGAGGTTTTCGAGCTTTTACCACCTCCTATCATCCCTACTATCATCATTGGTAGTACGCAGTTGATGGAGATGTTCCAGGAGTTCCTTAATGCCAGAGAGAGCAGGCCGTCCTTTTCAAGCCATACTTGCAGATGTGCTTTCCGAGCCAGGGAGGACTTTTGATTCCCAGACTCTCAGATCTATGGACTTCCCCGACACCGAATGCATTCCTTGCACTGAGGAGCAGATCGAGAACTTAGAGCCACCACTTCTGAAGATCATCCAAGCCTCTGAGGATCTGACTCCTCTGATTGAAGCCACCAACCAGGAGATCTTGAAAGTAGCACGGACCATAGAACGAGACGATGAGCTGAAGCCCAAGAGAGACATGAAGACTTATGACGGAGATAACAACTACTCTGGACCCACAAAGCGTCGTAATACTCAGACAACGCATCTTCAGTCGCATCATCAGTCGCGCCAACATAAGCAGATTCAGACCTACTTTTATTGTGTGTTCTGCAAAAGGACGGAACATCATGTTGACAAGTGTCGCAAGAGGCTCGGACTCTGCTTATACTGCGGATCTTCTGCCTACCGAATGAAGAACAGCGATCACCTACAATTTTTGTCGCCGCCCAGGACACCACTACGACGAGTGCCGCAAGAGACTAAAGTTATGCTTATTCTACGGATTGTCGGCCCACCAGATCAAAGATTGCCCGGAAGTCACTGATCGTAATGCCCAAGGACGAGCACGAGGAGCACCAGGACTACAGCAGGAGGACCCGCCTCTCCAGACTCAACAGCTGCATGGAGCACTGTCGCAAGGATCAGCCTACGTTAGGACAGCTGAAAAAGTTGAAGTGATTCCAGTTCCGAAAAAAATACTGAGGACGGACTGAAGATAGAAGACTCTTCTTGCATGGTTGTAGAAGACCATGGATCATGATTTGCATTCCAATTCCCTTTAGATTTTAGTTTCGCGCCTAAAACTCCTTGTTTTCTAATTGAGATTTTGTTAGACTTCGTTTCTACTATAAACTTTGGATCTTGTTCGAGATTCATTTCGATATAATGTTTTCTATTCTAAAGATCTTGTTTCCTATTCGAAACTTCGGTTTCTATTCAAGGTTTTGTTTTTCCGTTCGAGGCTTGTTTCATATTCATTATTAGATACCCTATTTGATGTTCACTATACATGAATTTGCCTCCTATTTTGGCATCTATTTGAAATTTTGTTCCCTAATCAAACTTTGTGCTATTTGAGATTTTTATTTCCTACCCGAAACTTTGTTTCTCATTTAAAACCTTGTTGAGCTTTCGTTTCTATTCGAGACTTGTATGAGATTTTGTCCTTATTTGAGACATTGTTTGAAGATTTCATTTTCTATTTGAGATTTTGACTCGTTCCATATTTGAGATTTTGTTCCCTATTCATGACTTTGTTTTCTATTTGTCTCTATCACGACTTTGTTTCGACCTTATTTCCTATTTAAGACTTTGTTTGTTTCTTATGCACGATTTGATACTTGTTCCTATTCACTAATTGATACCCTACTTTCTACTTACTATTCGTAACCTCGCTTCCTATTCGAGATTTTGTTTCCTATTCACAACTTGTTGATATTGATTTTTGAGACTTGATTCCTATTTGAGACTTCGTTTCCTATTTTGAAATTTTGTCAGACTTTGTTCCTATTCGAGACTCGGTTTCTTAGTTTGAGACTTTGTTTCTATTCGATATTTTGCTTTCTAACCGCCATTCGAGATTTTGTTACATATTATGTTCCCTATACAAAAATTTGCTTGTCCTTCGAGATTATTTGAGATTTTCGTTTAGTATTCGAAACGTCGTTTCATGTTCGAGATTTAAAATCTTTTTGTTTGATCCTTTAGTGCCTAATACTCATAGTTGGATCTTTGTTAATTCTAAGTACCTAATCAAAACCCTTGTATTCTAACAGACAGATGACATCATCTTTTATTGTGACTTGGACTATTGGAACTCATTTTGAATTCTCTGAAATTTTGTAATCCCTATGGATAAGGTTGAGAGACTATTCGATGACCTACTAGGGCGTGGCAGTTACACGCTACAACCATTATTTGGATTACGGAGACTGAGAGTTCACTGCAGTCAGCAGCACACTGGCGAGGCATGAACTCTAAGTTGAAGTGATTTCAGACATTCATAGGTTTTCAGATATTATTGAGACTTTGTCCTAAATTTTCCATATCTTGATCTCTTGGGTTGCTTCGTTGATAATTGTTGGAAAATGGATAAAGTTGATAGAATATTCGGTAACATATTGTTATTTGAGTCACGAAACTGAAAGTTCACTGTAGCCAGATATACACTGGCGGGACAGGGATTCTAAGTAAAGTGACTTCAAATGTCTATATGTACTCGGATACCATAGAGACTATGTCCCTTTTCCACATGATTATCGATTTTTTTTGTGAATCACAAATCCTTGCACTTTCACCTTGATCTGGAACTAATACCTCATGGGTAGTTTCCATACGTTTTTTCAATCAATCCTTGCAATTTCTCTTCTTGCATTTTATCGATGGATCATTTGATTCTCTCAAAATATACATTGCCAGATCTTGATTTCGTTTCACTGGATTTTAATTGTACCTATATTTTGATCGTGTTTTGTCTAAACTTCGATCTTGATCATGCCTATCTAACAATGATTATTTTGTGCTAAACTTTCAATTTTGATCATGCTTAGAAGATCGTGCCCTCATGATTTACCCCTCTAAGTCGTAATTAAAATTCATCCCACCTTGTGCCTGTTTGACTCTCGATCATTGTTAAAACATGTTATTTCAACTTCTTGTATGTAATTATCGTACTTAGTCTCAAGGCTCAGAGCATCTCAGAGTTGCACAAGACCGGCAAAAGCACTGTGCGGACAGCAGCAGAACACCTCTAGAGTTCGTAGTTGGAGGCATGGTGATCCTGAAGATCTCGCCGACCAGGGGCACTATCCGATTCGGTAGAGGCAGAAAACTCAGTCCCAGATACATCGGGCCCTTTGATGTGACGGAGCGGATTGGCGAGGATACATATCAACTAGCTCTTTCTGCTAGTCTGAAAGGGGTACATAATGTCTTCCATGTGTTCCAACTCCGCCGCTACATTCCTGACCCGAGCCATGTCGTCAACTATAAGGAGTTGGAGGTGGGCCCAAGTTTGACCTATGTGGAGCAGCCAATGGAGATACTTGACCGAAGAGAGAAGCAGCTGAGGAACCGGATGATCCCGCTTGTCAGAGTCATATGGAGGCACCACTCTCCAGGAGAATCCACGTGGGAGCGCGAGGATTAGATGCGGAAGCGCTATCCTAGTTTGTTTGCTTGATTGTATTGTTGCTTTTCAATAAAAGTTTTTTGTATTCAATAAATAGTTGTGGTGATTAAACAATTATTTTGATTTTCGATTTCAATGAAGGTGATTGTTTGTTTTCCATATTTCGATGACGAAATTTTTCTAAGGGGAGGAGATTTGTAACCCCACTTCCTCAATTTTATGGAATTTTAAAAGTTTTCTCCTAATTTAAGTTAGATTGAATAAATAGATTCTTAATTAAAGTTCATATGTTATTTAAATTGAAGTGAGATTTAAATTACTGTCACATGAGTGTTAATTCAAGAAATAGTTATAACCTATGGTTCCCACATTTCTAACAATCCTCTCTTAACCACTTAACTACTTCTAACAGAATCTATAGTATTATAGCAATTACCATTGGAGTGGAGGGGTTCAAATGCAAACTTACCCTCAATTTCTTTTCTCTATATATACAGCAGAGAGGAGGGAGAGAGAGAGAGGTCACTGTGCATTTCTCATTTTTCCTAAAATTTTCTCTCCTCGGCTCTTAAGCTCTCGTCCCCATCAAATCCTTTCTCCCAAAAAATTTCGATTTGTAAACCCTAACCATAGATTCTCGGCTTCATGGTGATGGCGACTACGATAGAGACGGCGACCACGGCGACGACCTCTTCCTCCACCTGCGGCTGACCTGCTCCGGTCAGATTACTGCGGAAGGCGCCCACGGCGGCGATCGGCGACTAGCTCGAGGCGATTCTCGCCGAGCTCGGTGAACGTCTAGACGAACTCTTCCAGTGGTGACACGCATCTCGACTCTTCCGCATCCCCTTCGACGACGGGACAGTGAACTCCTTCGCGTGCTCAAGTTTCCCGACGAGTTTTCAAGTGAGCTTCTTGATTATTCTCCGTTCTTCCATTTTTAGTTCGAGTGTTCGTTCATGCTCAGCTTGGAAATCCATATCGAAGGATGGATTGGCTAATTGGTGGAGGTAACGAACAATTGGAGATCGAATTTGAATCGTGAGTATTGTTCTTCTTGCCTCAACTGTTTTGGTAAATTCTTGCTTGAAAGAGGAAACTCTAATTCTCTTTATCGTTGTTCTTCTTCTTATGTCTGTCCAAATTTGTGGCGCAGTAGTGAAGTTGGTCTCAGCAAGTTACGGTAGTATCCGACACTCAGAAACGTGTCCGTTTCTAGATCTGGGTCTCTATTGCTCGAATTATGCCAGTGAAACCTCTGGGACATCTGGACACGAAGAGGACATGGCCGATCTCTCGATCGCGTTTCCTAATTGTTTGGGATTAACCTTCAGGCATTTGTGTAATCTCTTTTAATTCTTGAATTATTCTTCTCTTCTTTGAGTATGGGTGGCGTGTGGCCAGGACCGATCCCGTTGAGGTGTAGACTGTGTCGGCTGTAGCCGCGTGCGTGTCCAGTATACATAGCGAGATACTGTTACGTCCTATTTGGTGTTGCGTGCCGTGGTGTCCCGTGCCTGATTCTGTGGCTGTGTCCAGTGATGGTTTGTTCCAAGTGTGTGTACGTGTCCGATGCTTGGTGTCGGCTGTGTCCCTTGCAGTAAACCAGCGAGAGCAGCGTGTCGCCATTTGCAGGAATTAGATTTGGTTTTGAAGATTCTTATTTTTTATTATGTATATTCATGTTGATTTTGTATAATTCTAGTGATTTGTGAAGGTTTGTGTTCTGTTCTTACTAATTTTGAGTGAATATAACAATAGATTTCGAATAGATATTTGACTTGGGTTTGTATATTCTGGTGTTGGTGTTGGTTCATGACAGGATCTTTGAGTCTGGAACTAATATTGGTATTTTGGAGGAGGTCAGTAGGTTCAAATGGGAGCAAGTCTTGAAGAGTGGCTTGGCTTGTATGCACATTTGAGCTAGGTTTAAATATCTATACTCTTCTTTAAACTTGAATAAGTCTAACTCTATATGGTTGCTGTGGTGTGAGTTACTAGTTACTTCATGTGGAAACTTTAGTTTTGTTGAGAAGTTGGGTGAATGGGCCATGGTTGAGATTTGGAGATAGATTTGTAGGTTTCAGCCGTGTTGTGATGGGTTGTGCATGTGTTAGCATTTTGTCCTCTTGCTATCATTAAAATGCTTTAAGAAAAATAAACTGCTAGTATTTTTATATACTCTAAGTAGTGTCCAATAGGAATGATAATCTGGTTAATCTAGTAAGGATTTTTAATTGCTACTATAAATATTTTCATGTAATAACTATATAATTTTAATATTTAGAATCTAGTTAAAAAGTTCACTATAGTATTATGATAGTTACCATATTAGTAAATGTAAGACTAGAAGCTAATTTATATAAGCTGTAATATCCTTAGCTAGTATATACCTATAATGGGTTCAGTATTAGAAAGTTAGTAAATTGTTGTTATTTAGAAGTTAACCATTCTTCAAATTAAATCAGGTGGACTTACCGATCTACTTCATTTTTTCGATCACCCCGAGCGAGGCAAGTATAATATATGGTTTATGTTCATATCATGTGCTTTTCTTGTGATACGTCATGACACGATATCATGTACTCTTATACTTTCATGTTCTTGTACTTATTTGTGGTCGGGAAGGAGAAATACACTAGCTATGTGACCAAACCCAAAGATCAGAAATTCAAGTTGATAGCTTAGGCCTCGCACCGTGCACGCGGGTCCTAAGTCGTACCCATTTCATGTGCTTATTCCTGTGCTTATCCCAGCCTGTCACATACGCTAGCTGTATTTTAAATATTGTACACATGTCATGTCTTGTACTTCAGGTTCAGGATTTACTTTTTATACTTTATTTCATGTACTTCCTGTACTTTACATTCCTATACTTTCATGTTCTTTTTCTGTACTTTATATTTCATGTTCTCCTGTACTCATTTCCATATCATGATGTTCTTGTTCATTACCTAGAATTGTACTTTGCTTCGCTTCTGACTGGACATGTTGCAGGTGTACTTGAGGATATCGTTCCACCTTATGGGCCAGAGCCCAGGATTTTAGCTGAACAAGATGGAGCCATGACTTAGCTAGAGGTTACATGTTTAGATTTGTTTAGCTTTATTTCTAGATGTTGTATATTGAGAGTTCATAGTTGTATTTCTTTCCTGTTACTGGATTTGTTTTTGGTACTTTCATGTATAAATTGAATTATGACTTGTGGATTATGGTGATCATTCTGGGACGGTTAGATGTTGTGATGTTTACTTTCATGTTATTCTTGGAGTTTTCCTTAGTTGTTTACAGCTTACTGCGTTGAGTCTTCCAACGTAGGCTGGGCGTGTCCGACTCATCCGAATATTCGGGAGCGGGTCGTGACACCTAATCCAGTCGGGGATGAAGAATATGATACTCTAAACTTGCGGGGAGTTAGAAATGAAGATTTGTAGAGAGTCCAAGGGTTGTCAAAGGTAATGTGGGCGTGACAAGAGCCTGCTACTCTATTGTGGGAGAAAATTTGAATGCTTGTCAACCCTTCTAGGGGATTACAGAGGACTTTTGCAGACAAGTCCGCTGGAGAATTATAGATTCAATATATATAGCATACCTGTACTAAGGTGCAATAATGAATGTGAATATTCCAAACAAAGCAAAACTATCAGAGATATTTTAGACATGATATAATTGTTGAGAATTATAGATTAAATATCTATATCATACCTGTACTAAAGTGCAATAATGAATGTGAATGTTCCAAACAAAGCAAAACTATTAGAGATATTTTAGACATGATATAATTGCTGGGAATTTTGATTGTTTGCTATTCACTACTTGTCTTTTTGGGAACTACCAAAAGAGTGAAGATAACCCTGGTGGGAACTTATGTGGATTTACTATCTTTGGCATACCAAAGACATGGTTTAGACAGTAAAGTAGAATGACTTTTATTTTTCAGAGGTTGTTTTCAACATAAAAAAGTTATAATAAAATTTTATGTATTACAATTGATCGCTTACAAAGAATCCTAAGACTCTAAGTACGAGCAACGAATAAAAAAAATCTGGGAAGTAAGAGCAATGGAGATTAAGTCTGCGGTCGACAAGTCACTCTCCGTCCCAGTATGCGTACTTTTGCATGTATTGTTCATGTATCATGTATGGTGTTCTTGTATCATGTCTAGATACGGTATCTTGCATGAGTTGCTCATACTCTTAACCTTTGGTAGTATTCTATATTTCTTGATGAGTATTTTGTTATCAGATTTCTTGTAGTTTTTTCGTACCTGACCATGGAATAGAGTAGTATATCATATCGAAGTAGTATGACATCCCTTGTCCTTGTTTAGTTGTATGTGTACTTCACTGCTTCGATGATGAAATGTTGATGCCATGATACATGCTTCATATATGTTTCATAGTCATTAGAGCCTGGATTAATAAAATGATTAATTGACTTATGCAACTGTATTTTGGTTATTGGTTTTCATAACAAGATTATAATGAGTGAGAATACCCTAGACTAGTAGAATACCCATTAACATTGTCATAGCCTTGTGGCCTCGGGTTGTCGTTCAAGGAAGTGAAACCTTGTGCACAAGTTGTCCATGACCATGCTAGACTAAAATTAATTACTTAAGCATGGTCTACGCAATCTTAAAGACTTAGCCAGTTTCAATGTGTTTCGCCTTATCGTTGCAACATTCATTCATAGCATCAATCTTTGCACTTCTATGACATATATGTAAGGTAAAACATGTAACAGTTCTATAATAGGAGTACTTAAGTAAAGCATGCACAGTTCTATAGAAATAATCAGTTGTGTCCGTGCATCTACATTTAGCATTTTCATTCGTAATGATGTTATCAATTGATTTGAAGAACAAGAGGGTCAAGGGGGAGAAGGGTCAACCACTCACCTAAATTTACTTGAGACGAGAGGAAAGAGGACGGTTGCGCTAGCCGGTGCCTACACGATCACTTGAAATCGCATAAGCAACGAATTAACACATTTTCCTTATATTTCGAGTTGGAGTTGGATATGAAATGCGAAGTTCGAAGAACGCAAGCAATAAAATACATCAAAAATATTCACGAAAACATATTCATAAAACTAAAACCAAAGAAGCAAGTACGGCATGAAAAATATAGCAACGAGAGGTCTCTCCCGACTCAGCCGCAAAGTCCACCATCGAGGCGCAACCCGCTGAATATGGGACTTCATTTCGAAGAAGCCATTCCATAACGAGAAAAAGATCTTAATTCAATCTGTCCGATCAATCGATAGCGATGTGTCTCTTAACTGCACTCCCGCGAACGAGGAACAGAGCATAGTGTTGGGACGGGGCACTACAATATCCGACAAGAGATTATGATCGAGGCTCCTAGTTCTCCGTACTCCATCCACTATATAGGTACAAAGATGTATCATGATATAGGCAGTAATGTTTGGTGGCATGAGATGAAGAGGGGGATAACGAGGTTTGTCTCTCGATGTTTGGTGTGCCAGCAGGTGAAGGTCGAGCAGCAGAGGCCGGTAGGATGATTGCAGCCGTTCCCTATTCCAGAGCGAAAGTGAAAGCATATCACAATGGATTTTATGACCGATTTACCTAGATCCCCGATTAGACAAGATATAGTTTGGGTGATAGTGGATCGACTCGCGAAGGTAGCTCATTTCCTTCCTTCGGAGTGGAGAAGTCTACCAAATAGTTGGCAGAGTTGTATATGAGGAGGATAGTGAGGCGGCACCGTATTTTGATAAGTATAGTATCAGATCGAGACATTTGATTCACTTCTCACTTTTGGTAAAGTTTGCATAAGAGTTTGGTCACTAAGTTGAGATTTAGTACAACTTATCATCCTCGAACGTATGGGAAGTTAGAGAGGACCATTCAGACTTTGGAGGATATGCTTTGATCTTACACTTTGGATTTTGGTAGGTCTTAGGAGGATCATCTCCATCTAGTTAAGTTCTCTTATAACAATAGCTATCATGCGAGCATTCAGATGGCTCCGTTTGAAGTATTATATGGGAGGAAGTGTAGATCTCCTTTGGCATTGGATGATGTTGGTGAACAAAAGATGTTGGGACTAGAGATGATCACTTACACAATATAGGTGGTCAAACTGATCAAAGAGCGGCTTCGAGTTGTGCAGTATCGACATCGTCATTGGGCATATCAACTTCGTAGGCCCTTGGAGTTCAGTGCTGGTGACCATTTATTCTTGCAGATCTTGCCTACCCGAGGTGTCATCATATTTGGAATAAGAGGGAAGCTTAGTCCACAGTACATCGGTCCTTTTGATATGCTCGAGTGGGTGGACGATGTTGCTTATCATCTTGCCCTTTTGTCTTTGCTTCATGAGATGCACGATGTCTTTCATGTATCTCAGTTGCATAGATATCTTCCAGATCCAAATCACATCCTCGACCATTCAAAGCTAGTCTTCGGTACTGACTTGTCCTATGAGGAGCAGTCTGTATCTATTTTGGACCGGAGAGAGAAGGTGCTCAAGAACTGGACTATCCGCCTTGTCCGTGTCACTTGGGTCCATCACTCACCGGGAGTGTCGAACGTGGGAGCGCTATGACGATATCGGAGCCAGATGCACACACTTGTTCGACTTTGGAGGTATATTCCTTCTTACGCCTTTGTATCTCATCTCTAGTGATTTATATGCATCCATGTAGTATGGATGTTACTTTTCTTCATGGCATGATTTATTGTTTCTTGTGGTTGCATGTGTAGGTAGGTATGTAGTTAATTTAGCATTTTTCTTGAATTCACTTGCATGATCTTCTTACATAGGAATTTTTTTTTCCTAAGGAGGGTAGAGATGTCACTCCCTGTTCCCTGTATTTTTGCATTTATTGTTCCTGTATCATGTATTGTGTTCTTGTATCATGTCTTGATACGACATCTTGCATGAGTTGCGCGTAGCCGTATCCATTGGTAGTATTCTATATTTCTTGATGAGTATTTTGTTATTGGATTTCTTGTATTTTTCTTATACCTAACCATAGAATAGAGAAGTATCTCGTCTCTGAGTAGTGTGATACCATTTGTCCTTGTTTGGTTGTAGATGTGGTTCACTGCTTCGATGATGAAATGCTGATTTGTGCCATGTACATATTTCATTTATGTTTTGTAGTCATTAGAGCCTAGATTGATAAAATAATTAATTGACTTATGCAATTGTATTTTGGTTATTGGCTTTCATAACACGATTATAACGAGTAAGACTACCCTAGATCCCAGTAGAATACCCATTAATATTACCATAAACCCGTACTAGGACCCATACGTAGAACCAAATACCCCAAACTTCTTGAGATTGAGAATTTAGTTTCAAAATAGTATACCGACGGTATACTGGGAATACCGACGGTATACTGGTATACCGATCGTATACTGGCTAGGGTAGACTTGCCCCGTCATCTTCTTGACTAGGCCCATTCTTTTACCCATTGGACATTTGGTTTTATTTGTGTGTCTAGGATTAGAAGTAGGGGTCTTGGATTCATGACTTGGTATGATCAATAGACAAGATCAATTCCCCCTTCCATACAAAACCCCTCCCTTTTCTCTCTCCTCTTTTTCCTCTTCTTCCCCATTTCCTCTCCATGCATGGAACAAAGTTTGCAGGAACCTGGGCTGCGAGAAGCACGAACTTTACTTTGACAATTATTCTGTCTGTCAGCTTCGAATTATGTGCTTTCCTCCGACTGATGGATGTCACTTCGAATTCCGTGCGATCCTTTGTCAGTTGTTACTTCAGATTCCACGTGATTCAACGACGATTGACAGTTCGAATTCTATGCATACGACGCATTAAATATAATTTGACTGTTAGACTGAACTAAAGGCTCTGCAGGAAGAGATGGTCGAACGACGTAATCATTTATCTTTGTCAAGTTGATTATGGTTATACGTATCCTGCATGTCACAGCACAATTTTTCTCCAAGAAATAAGAACGCTCAATCCTACTCATGGTGGATATAGTACGACCCAAAATTTGGAGTGTTCATGCATGACGTATGATATTAAACTTGGCTCATAGAAAATTTTCTTGTTAAGCATATAATCAATTTCATATATCCCATCCTCTAACAGCACCCTTTATATGCAAACCCCACTTTCTGACAACTTTTATATGCAAACCACCTTAAACGCTCAACCGAATATGAGATACTCAACAACATATACATCTAACTATAAACAAAGAAGATTGGTATATATCAATAACAAAAATATAAACCCCAAGCAAATTTCTCATGTGTTAATAAATGAAATAAAAACTTATACAATGTAATAAAACAAAGTGTATATAAATTTATTAATAATGTATGGAGGACCCACATCGGAAGACGAATCTAATACATTAATCATGCAGCACTTTACCTACCTCACCAAATCTGTGATGCAGATGAATAGTATGTTTTGCATCAGAATAATTTAAAAGTTTAAATTTCACTACATAGATGATCAAGTAATAAAAGTCTGAAAAGACATTTGTCAATAAGGCTGTGTTTGATTGGACTTTTTTTCCATAGAAAATATTTCCATCACAAATTTTCCACAAATTGTAGTGTTTGATAGCTTATATTTTCCATGAAATTATTTTCCAAAAAACTATAATTTTCCATATTTTCATATAAAATGGTGAAAAATGAAACTTGTCCAACCCATAGAAAAATATCATTTTCCATGAAAAATAACTATTTTCCGTCGAAAATAATGGCAATCAAACACCCAAATTAAGTTTTCCATGGAATTTTTTTCCTAGGAAAATAATTCCATGGAATTAATTTCTTTTTCACATATTTTCTACCTTGCAATCAAACGCACCATTAAGAAGAGAAATATTGACAGTTCTCTACTCGTATGAATTTCTTTGCACTATGAACATCCAGTTGAAACTTTAACCAACCACATGAGGAGCAAACCATATTTTGATAGTAGGACATAATCCTTATTCGCAGATTTACTTGTACAACCACTTAGAGGATTGTTTAGTCGTAAGAAACACACAATAAAGCACACTAGGCGATCAACCCCAAGCTGAATTCCCATAATTTCTTCGCTAGCTCTGGATCTTTTGCTTTGTCACTCGGTTCCACT
Organism: Iris pallida; assembly: GCA_029216955.1. NCBI lineage: Eukaryota > Viridiplantae > Streptophyta > Magnoliopsida > Asparagales > Iridaceae > Iris > Iris pallida. The sequence continues at coordinate 1,306,522 of JANAVB010011198.1, read as the reverse complement.
ATATTGCAGTCGCTGAAATACTTTCCACTCACCCCTTTCATTTGAGGGTGCAGTGCCACGTAGCATGTTGTTGCCGCTCCCTGTTGAGAAAAAAAAGTAGAGGTTATTAAGCAAAATAATAGCTTGTGTGATCCTAGATTTATAATCATCTCAGTAGGGATAGAGATGAAGGAAACAGATGCCAATCCAAGCATGCAATATGGTGATAAGTTGTACACTTAATTGGACAATTATCAATTAAATGATTATAGAAAGTAGTATACTTAAATTGGAGAATCAGTATGCATGTATGCATGTACGTATCTGTACAAAGATTCTTTTTGGTATGATACCATATGCACATGTAATGTTATATGGGACGTGTTCTGATGATATGTAATGTTATTGGGGAAGTGTTCTCATAATGATATTTTTGTTGGGAATGAAAACGAAAGCTATTCTCCATGATAGGCGCATGCGATGAACCGGCACCCGAAATACCAACATGGTGACCGACTTTTGAAAAAATTAAAAATTATAAGACACAAGAATATATATATATATATATATTAAAAATTATAATATATATATATATATATATATATATATATATATATATATATATATGTGTGTGTGTGTGCCAATGCCCCCTAGCCTAGTGGCCATATATATATATATATATATATATATATATATATATATATATACCCCCCTAGCCTAGTGGTCATATATATAGCCTAGTGGTCATATATATATATATATATATATATATATATATATATATATATGCCAATGCCCCCCTAGCCTAGTGGTCATATATATATATATATATATATATATATATATATATATATATATATAATATATATTATATATATATATATGACCACTATGCTAGGGGGCATTGGCACATATATATGTGCCAATGCCCCCTAGCATAGTGGTCACATATATATGTGCCAATGCCCCCTAGCATAGTGGTCATATATATATATATATATATATATATATATATATATATATGACCACTAGGCTAGGGGGGCATTGGCACACACATATATAATATTATATATATATATATATATATATATATATATATATATATATATATATGTGTGTGTGCCAATGCGCCCCCCCTAGCCTAGTGGTCATATACCCCTAGCCTAGTGGTAGTGGTGAGGCATGCGGCCCAAGTGATCAGGAGTTCGAATCCCAGTGGGAGCGATTCCGGAAACTAATTACCCTTTCTTCAAAATTAAAAAATAAAATTATATATGTATATATGTGTGTGTGTGTGTGTGTGTGTGTGTGTGTGAGTGGAAAAATCCTAACCGGTAAAAACGACTAGAGAGCGAGATCACTACTAAATAAAATTTCAATTAAGTAAAAAATTTACAAGATCACTACAACTTTATAAACCATAAGACTAGAGAAAGTACATAGAGAGAATCCAAAAAAATTCAAGTGATTACACCAAAGAAGATTTAAGAAATCCAATCTCTTCTTCAACCTCTCTATTTCTTTCGCTCAACGTATTGGTGGCTACCCAACATCTTTCTTTGAGCACAGTCAATCTAGAAGGAACAATAAGACTTCATATAGTATAGCATGTCTCCATATATAGAAATTCAATCCCAAGTAGACATGACATAGGTTTCCATAACTAGATAGGAATAAAAATTTGTTACAATCCTATTACTATTAGGATCACTAAATATATGCCAAATCCTAACAATCACCATCTTGGATCATATTCACCATCAACTTCATCAAGCATCTAACAACCTTCGGCCTCCAATCTTCAAACAATAGTCTCGATCTAGCGAACCACCCCCTGGGGCACTGGTCGCCTAGTCGCAAGTCAACTCTAAACTAGAGCTGGGTCGAATTCGTGCTTCATCAATGCAACATTATCCACTTCAGAGCATCCCGAAATCACCATCGTCACATCTGGATCAAATACAAATCTAACTCGTCATCCTCGAGCCACAAAAGATTGACCCATTGCAAACGAACCATTTCGAATATCCAACCTTTTCTCTACAGAAATCATAAGAGCACCACCTTAAACTGTCTCCCACTAGCTGGTTCGTACTTCCTCCCTTCATGAGCTCGGTGCAACCACAAGTTATCCTTTAAACTCTACCTTTCGTTGAAAATCTACAACCCATATAGTCTAACATGTCCAAAGATATAAGATTCTTGCACATCTTTGGTAAGTATCATCCCCCATCGAGCCTACGCACTATACCATCATACATCTTAATATCTATTATCTCTTCAGTAGCAATCTCGCAAATTGAGTCATCATCCAAGTGAACAGTACCAGTCTTCTTCTCCAAAGAAGCAAAGCAAGACGTATTTGAGCTAATATGTAGCACATTACCAATATACAACCAGGAGTAGCTTCCTTTCCTTGGGAGGCCTTAAGCAAATCATCCAAACACTTACAACTTTGCTTCTGCCACCAAAGTCACAATTCCGAAAATATTTCATAAACATTTTCTTCTAATGTGTCAATCCCCTTGAAGTGGTAACAATGCTATTATTCTTCTTTAAATCCAATCGAGATCTTGTTGCTTCACTAAAAAAGTTCGAGTATCCAAAGTCTAAAACGGACAAACCCAGTACCCAAAGTCTAATTAGATCTAAACATGGTACCTTTATACAAAATAATCCGCTCTTGATCTATTGTTAAGTATTCTCTCACTTCTATCATTGTCCATCAATTGCTCACCCCTAAGAAGCAAGGATATTTCCTAACAATATCCAGCTCCACGTACCCTTCCTATACAAGAGTGTCGTCATAATGTGCTTGTACGAAGTAGAAAGCGAGACAAAAAACTTTCCTTGAAGAAAAAACTCATGCTTTTAAACACATTTAAATGTTCTAATAAATTTTAACCTTCATTCTCAGACCGTACAACTCATGCTTCAAGAAAAAACTTTCCTTGAAGGTTCCTTACAAGATACATTCTCTCAATCTTCTCATAAAGTCCTATAGTCGCATCTTCATGGTTGATGTTGAAAATCAGGCAAAAACATATTATGATGATGCTAGAAGCACGCATCTCCATCTCCTCCCACTCTGCATCCAACATCGTCTTGTCTCTGGCTTCTTGGAACTTCCCAATAAGACTTACGGAGGCCTTGTTGCACCGAAGATCTTTGACCATTCTCTGTTCCCGTTCCTGTCAAACTTCTCCACCTCAAGCCATTCGAACATTGTTGTAGACTTCTTTGTCATTGCTGATCTTCCATATCTTCAATCGAAGCTCTGATATCACTTTATTAGAAATAAAAGCAGAAATTATTCGCCAAGATAGGCGCCCACGACGAACCGACACCCGCAACGTTGAACACGACAACCGACTTACAAGATACAAGACAAAGACGCAAGAATATAAGTGGAAATCCCTAACTGCTAAAAGGCACCGGTACTAAGTAAGGTTATAAGGATTTACAATATCGCTACAACTTCGTCACCCACAATGCTAGAGAAAGTATACAAAGAGAACCAAAAAATCTCTAGCGATCACATCACATCCAAGACGATCGAGAAACCCAATGTCTCTCTTCTTCGACCTCTCTATTTATTCTTCCTTTCTTTCTCTCAAGGTATTGTTGGCTACCTTCTATGTAGGGTAACTAGTGTTAATTTCAAAATATCACTCAGATTAGTGTGAGCTTCCTGGTAACTTAGAAATTCTGTAACAAACACTAGAACTAATGCAAAAATTATATCAAACACATGAATGCAAGTCTTAAGAAATACATTTTTGGGAATGCAATTCATAAAGGGGATGTTGCATTTCATGCACCAAATGCAACCTCCGTGTGTGTTTATGAAGTAACAAATAAATAGGCATAATAATCTTCTAATCAAGATAAAGTTCAACTCACCTGCTGAACATTTTTCAGCACTAGCCTCCCAACAGTACGAGAAAGTACTGCATTAAACAAAAAAGATGCAACTCAATTTCTTGCTTTCAGTTTCGGTCTGCCATACACAAAATGCATAACATAATTGTAACATCTAATGAACTGAATGATTCAACAGTAGTAATAAGAAAAATATCCAAAATGTATGTACGTGCAAGCAGCAGGTAGACTGATGTTATAGTAGTTTAAACAGTAGTGTTCTCAATGAGTTTAACATGCAATCTCTAACATTGTCAAGCACTTTAAGGCAACAAATGGAACATAAGGTCATGTATCTGACTAGACATGCATTCTTTGGATAAACCACAAAAGAGAATGTTTTTATCACCAATTTGACAACATGTCAAGACCTATTAAATTCAATTTTCCCAAAGATTATGTAGCCTCATCATATATTATTTATGCTGCAATGGATGGTCTAGTTCAAGAAATTTTTGCTGCAGTCCATTCTCGATTCAAGGTGTATGGAAAAACAGTATGGGCTTTGTGAAGTGTCGATGGAACTTGCGGCAAAGACGATGGAGGATCGGTGGTGAATAGGGACTCGAAACAGAGCCAAAACAATAGTTGCAGTATACCGGCGGTATATCGATGACGGTATACCGGTAGTATACCGAATTGTGGGTACCTTGTTCTAGAACCAATTTTGAGGGTATGGCGTTACACCGCGATATACCGACATTATATCGCCTATTGAATTTGGTTCAGGTGTAGGCCCAAGTCAGCATATTTATGACCGTTTGATCTAATTGGACGGTCAGGATTATTGTTGGACTAATTAAGGAATTTCCTAATCCTAAATTACGGTTTCTTAACCTATATAAAGAGGCTAAGGGGAGTTACCAACAAGAAGTTCACAAGAGATATTCAAGAGAGCAAGTCCACAGAAATCTAAAAGAAAGTCCGTAATTCGCTCTTAAGACTCGCCTTTTGACAAGGAGTAAACAGAGGATCTGTTCAAATAATCGTCTTCTTCGTATATGGAGATTATTACAGGGTTGGGTGAGTGATCTCAATTGTAATCTTTTTCTTCTTTCTTAAAATTGGCGAGGGGTTGAACTTAGGGGCAAAAGGTTTAACATATTTGTATTCAATCTTGTATTATTGGAATACATAGATTAGGATTTGTTATTACCGAACATATAGCGTGTTTGATCTGTCTTGTTGCTTCTGTGAGACGAGGGTTTGTTATCCTCAGGTGAGTTGGTGTTTAGTATCTAGCTCTCAGGTTTTCAAGAGGGAATGTACAATCATGTTTATGGAGCAGAGGAACATATGTATGCTTACCCTCACATGGGGGAGATGGACGATCTGGAAACCAAGAATGAAGAATCAACTCTGATGCAAAGACTTGCATTGGCCCGTTGGAGGACGACAACGTCAAGCCATCAGACAAATATGTTGATGACTAAAAAAAAAGTTACATAAGGAAATTGTTGGATTCATCCGCCAGTGGCTGGATAATTCAGTTTTATCATGCGTCCATGGAGAGTTCGTCAAAAAAATTATGAGAGAAGTTGCATTCACTATACGAACGGAAGACGACTGGCAACAAGTCGTTTCTTATTCGCCAACTCAAAATACACGGAAGGTGCCTCAATAGCACAATATTTGAACGAGATTCAGAATATCATCAATCAATTGTCAGCGATAAATATGGTAATTGAAGATAAGCTTTAGGCCATGCTGCTTTTGAGTTCTTTACCGAAAAGTTGAAAAACTTTGGTGGTGTCTGTGAGCAACTCCACATATGATGGATTTGTCACGATGGAGACAGTCAAAAGTAGTTAGTTGAATAAGGAGATCTGACATAAGCAGACAGAATCGTTGCAAGAGTCCGCTCTGGTTGCTTCCAACAGAAAAGGCTCAGATCACAACAAGAACATAAGGGTGTTTTTTGAAAACTTGCAAAAGTCGACCGCAAGGAGGGATGTTATCACTCCAGAGAAAAGGGTTATTTTAAACGGAATTGCATGAAGCTAAAAAATGAGAAGGCTAAAGACAAAGATAATCAGGTAGATTTCACAGCTATAGGAGATCTCATTATCGCAACAACCTACACAGAGGAACATTGTGGCACGTGTCATAATAGCAATTGGGTCTTGGAACACGGGGACATCGTATCATGCTACTCCACAAAGGAGGATCTTTACGTCATATCGAAGCGGTAGGTTTGGACGTGTAAAGATGGGTGACAAAGGAACGGTTGCAGTTGTAGGCATCGATGACATGTACTTGACAACGGAGTCTGGAGAAAAGCTCATTCTCAAGGGAGTTTGTCATGTACCGAGTTTGCGCTAAAACTTGGTAACGGTAGGAAAGCTAGCATGTGATGGCTGTCGCAGTATATTTGGAGATAAATATTGGAAGCTTACTAAGGATTCAAGACTGCCGGCTCGAGGAGATATATGTTGTGGCATATACATGTTCAAGCTGTTGAGGTGTATAGACAGGCCACAGACATCGAACGGAGACTCGAGGAATATTTGACAAGAGTTTGTGGATCGTCAGAAACTTGCCAAGAGGAATCTTCGAGATGATTTGAGGGATAAGGAGGATTCGGTTTGTTGAGACAAAATGATAAATGGAGGTGCATCAAAGATTGAGGGTCAGTCTATCGGTTCCATGATAGCTAGTCAGTCTCCAGGTGAATCTACTCTACGGATCAGATTTTGGTGACACCAAAACTTAACAAAACGACATTGGTTTCAACATTTCGAAACCATAATGGATATCAAGGAATGCAACAAACTTAAGCTAAGATATGTACATTTCTATTTGCACATTTCAGGAGAGGTTGTGGGTCATTGATTGTCATAGCTGCTTTTCAACAATTAATGCATTCATATTTTATTCTATTCCTATTTTCATTTAATTATTAAATGAATTTTAGAAAATGGGTTTTCTATATTTAATTGATATCTCAAAAAAAAAAATGAGAACTTACTTTTCATTTATATCCTAGACAAATGTTGCAGTTTCAAATTTTCTCCCAACCATCTCACCATCGAAGTGTCACCATGCATGAACTCATGCCCTATGTGTCACCATGCATGATGCTTGGAGGACAAATGAGTCTTTTAACTCTTGTTTCTTAATGATGTTGAAAAAAAGGAAGAGGAGAGCAATCCCCCTCAACTGAGCCCCCTCTCCCTCTCGGCTCACTCTCTCCTTCATCCTCTACTTCATCATCATCTTCTTCATCTTCTTTCCCTCCTTCTCCGAAACCAACACCCACTTCATCAACACCATCTCCAAACCACCACCACCACCCCCCTCTTCCTATACTCCGGCGGCTACTGTCGTTCCCGACGACCGGCCGACCTCCCTCCTGTCTGTCAACCTCCAACACCTCCTCCTTTGGGATCTTCCAACACTAGGTACAATCTCCTTTTTTTATCCCAATTCTTCTAATTTTGAACCTAGGACAGATTCGAAAATATAATTCTAAATTTTTGAATAGGGTTATATTTGGGAAGAATACAAGAAATCAAAGATAGATTCGGTTTGGGAAACCAAAATCTAAAGGTAAGCCCTTCCTCCTTAACTCTCCTTCCTTCTTTCAATTCTCATTTCTTGATTTTGGATCTTATATTGAATTAGGAACCTTAATTCAAAATTTTTTGTATGAAGTGAATTCCTGAAAAATTGTTATATGTCTATATATATATGACACAAGGACTAGGACACAATATACGCTATGAATGCAATAGTTGATTTTCGGTTTATATTAATTTGCCCTTGTATAGATATTCTTGGTAAAAGTCAATAAAATTAAAAAAAATTAGTTGTTGTCCAAAATTGCGCTAAAAATAGATGTTCTTAAGACTACGAGGAATTTTTATGAACTAGTAAACTAAGGTATGTATAGGCAACCGTAGAATGGATTTCCGTAATCTATACAAGGTTGTATCGACCATTTTGGACAATAGTTTGGATCCTCCTTTAGAAGTCAACACTATGTATGAAATTCCTACGTTGGATTTTGCTACAATAACCTAGGTAGGTTAACTCTTCATTTTCTTAACAAGACCGAAATGCTCAAAACTAATATTACAGGATAAGGAAATCTAGTCTAATAGGCTATAATTCCATTTCTTAAGTTTCAAAGACGTATCGGTGCAAAGCCAACCCTATCACTTTAAAAAGGTCTTAAGGATTCATAAATTCAGCATTAACATGATTCATAATGCTTTCATTGTCCTTTATAAAATTGAAAATCTTGTATAAGTAGATAAATATCCATAGTATAGAAGATGCTTAAATGTATAAGTCCATAGTTTGACAATTGGTATTTTTAAACTAAATTGAATATAAATCCGGCATTTATGCTGAAGATAAAATTCCGTATTGAGTCTAAATGGTATGGATCCTAAATTCTAAACTCTATAAGACTTCGAGAAAATTCCATGTTATATATATATATATATATTTTTTGGAAAAAGGGTAAATTTTATTCCACTATCAGCGCAATAAGGTTACAGTATAGAGATACAATCCCAACTCAGGGGGACATTACTAGTACATCCGACTCAATGTTATGAAGGATGCCCACCGGTGGGGTGGTCAGTCCCTCATAAATGCGCCGGTTCCTCTCCCTCCAGACATGCCAAACTGATGCAGCAAGCCTCAATCTTGCACGTCTGGCCCAACTCTGCTCCTGGCCCCTGCAATCTCCAATCCACTTAAGGATTTCTCTGAAGTCACGCTCCCGACCAACCCCTCCCAAGTATCTCCGGCTCTGGTCTGCCCAGATGCTCCACGCCACATGGCACTGAAAGAACAGATGCCCTATGGATTCATTCTTTGTCTCACACAAAACACACTTTGGGTCAGGGACTGGAACCCCGAACCGAAGCAGTCTGTCCCTAGTAAGCATCCGGCCCAGCACCAGTTTGTAAGCAGACAGTTGCATCTTCCTGGCTAGGCCCTTCCCCCAGATAAAGTCGTACTCCTCGATCTTATCGAAGTGGGGACGAACAAGATCGTAGCAGCTGCTAAATCTGAACTCCCCAGCACCCTCCGTGGATCCGGGAGGGGCCCAAACCCAGACGTCAGTCAGTACATGAGGAGTGATCTGTACCTGCCTGATCTTCCCTCCTAACTGAGCAGTGAAACGATACTCCTCTGGCCTCCAGACCCCACCACTGATGATGTGCCTACAGGTCAGACCTCTGTACGCCACACCGTCCGTCTGGGGACCCAGAATCTCCAGAAGGGACTGGCCTGCAATCCACGGATCAAGCCATAGGTCCGTCTCCCCTCCCTCCCTCATCGTCCCTCCGAATAGCCTTCCGAAGTACAGGTCGGTTCCTCAGGATATGCTTGAAAGCCACAGAGAAGTTGTTGTCAATTTCACATACCCAGAAGTTCCTTCCCCGAAGGTACCGACTAGACATCCAAGCCGACCAGAGAGAACCGTCCTGAAGGAACCTCCACGCCAGTTTGATCCCCGCCGCCTCCCTGACAGATACGAGAGAACGCAGACCCACACCTCCCTCCTTCCTAGGTCGACAGAGCTGCTCCCAAGAGATGGCATGAATCCCCCCATGCCATATGAACTTGGCACATATGCCCTCAATCTTTCTGATAGTAGCCAAAGGAACCATAATAGATTGGAGCCAAAATAAAACAATAGCAGATATAACCGATCGAACCAGCTCAATACGTCCTCCAAAAGATAGCCCAGCCGCCTGCCAGCCCTCTACCCTCCTCTGCGCAAAGTCCACCAGACTCTGGCATTCTCGGTCCTTCGCGTAGTTGACAGATAGGGGCACCCCCAGATAATTCACCGGGAGATCTCCCTTTTCCACCCCAAGCTCCAGGGCCCGTTCCTCCTTCAAAGTGCAAGAGTTGTTGAAGTAAACTTTGCTCTTGTTCCTGTTCAACCGAAGACCCGATAGCTGTCTGAACTCCTCCATCACCACCGCAAGCTCCCTCATCCCTCGCATGGAAGGCCTCATCAATACCAATAGATCATCCGCATATATGAGATGTGAGACCACTGGTGAGACCCTGCTGTATATCGGTACAATCCTCTCCCGATGCACCGCGATGTCCATCAAACAGGTAAAATACTCCATCACAAGGGTGAATAGGTAGGGGGAAAGCGGGTCCCCCTGACGAAGCCCCCTGCTGCTGCCGAAGAAACCATATGGTATACCCTGAATGAGAACCGAGAATGTAGGGGAGGTGATGCACTCCTTGACTCTGTCCACACATGTCTCGGAGAAGCCCATCGCACCCATCAAATGACAGAAGAAGTCCCTGTTGACGGTGTCGTATGCTTTCCTCAGGTCGAGCTTCACACACGCCTTCATCCCTCCTGGCTTGTGGAACTCTCGAATCATCTCATGAGCCAGCAGGCTATGCTCAGCAATAGACCGCCCCTTGATGAATGCCGCCTGATTCCAAGAAACCAGACCCTGCATAGCGTCCTCCATCCTCCTGCACATAAGGTGAGTAATTATTTTGTACAAATAATTACAGCAAGCAATCGGGCGGAAGTCAGCAAGGGAAGTCGCCCCCTCCTTCTTGGGCACCAGCGTCAGGAAGGTGTGGTTCAGCTCCTTCAGGAGCTTGCCCGTCTCAAAGAACTCCTGTACAGCCTCTAGAACCTGGACCTTGAGGGCACCCCAATGTCGCTTGTAGAAGCCGCTAGAGAAACCGTCCGGCCCAGGGGACTTGGAGGCATCAGCCTGCATCACAATCGCCTCCACCTCAGCCATCCGGATAGGAGCCAGAAGAAGACTGTTGCCATACTCAGTAATCAACGTCTTCGTAGTCAGCTGCGGGAAAACAGTGGGATAGTCCGTCTGATGATAAAGCTCAGAGTAGAACCGGACAGCCTCCTCCTGGATAGCAACCTGGTCAGTCACAAGACGCCCATCCCTGTCTAGAAGTCTCTGGATGCAGTTCCGGTGCTGGCGAGCCCGAATGACATCATAGAAGAATTTGGTGCATCGGTCCCCATCCTTGAGCCAGGAGCATTTGGCCCGTTGGGCCGCACTAATCTCCTGCTGGAGTCGCAAGGTGTTGACCTCTGCAGCCAACTTCTTCTCTCTAGCCGCCATCTCTCCACTCATCATGTCTCCCTGAAGGTCTGACTGCAGGTCTCTCAGTTCTGCCTCCTTCTCTTGTAAGGAGGTCCGGGGGAGAGCCCTCACCCAGTCTCTGATGGCGCGTTTGGTCTGCTTCAGCCTGTGAACCATACAGAACTGAGCTGTGCCGACCACATCCTGACACAGACCCCCCGCAACAGTCTCCGCATAGCCAGACGATAGGAACCAACTGTTGTCATACCTGAACGGACGGGCTCTCCATCTGGGTCTCTCCACGAAGCGCACCAGGATCGACGAATGATCATTGGTCCCCGCAGGAAGCCCCTCAGCCACAGCAGAGGGGAATAGGCGGAACCAATCACTGTTGCCCAAAGCACGGTCAAGCTGGCATGCCACCCTGCTAACCACCGTCTTGTTGTGCTACGTCCATATGTGCCCCACCCTCTCCAGACCCCTGAGCCCGGATTGGAGAAGACAGGACTGAAAGTCTGATAGAATCTGGTCCGGGACCGGCCGCCCCCCCAGCTTCTCCCCCCTGTATAGCGTGGCATTGAAGTCTCCCATAATAAGCAGGGGGAGATGACGATGCCCCGCCAACATACTCAGCCTAATGATGTCTTGCCACAAGGCCTCCCGCAGCCTCCTGTCATTGTGCCCATAGACAGCACCAAGTAAGAATCGGAACCCACCCTTGTTGGCGAAGGAGATAGCCACAGCTGGTCAGTCATGAAGACCTCCTCCCCCTCCCAGCTAGCTCCGTTCCATCTAACCCAGATTCTCGCCATATCACAGAGACCAAGGTTGTGGAGCTGGACCCAGTCCGTAGGAGTTCTACGAGACAGGGTTTTCGCCCCCCTGATCTTAGTCTCAAGTAAGATCGAGATCTCACACTTCTCCTTCCTCAGCACCTTACTAATCTCCCTCCATCTCCCCAGAGAACAGCCCCCCCCGAACATTCCAGGCAAGGGCCGACATCTATTCCGCGGGTGGGGTCCCCTGAACATCCTCTGAAGGTGCACCCGGGGAGAGTGCAACCTCCATATCTCTGGACTCCTCATCTCTATCCCCCTGAAGTAGAGGCTGGGCAAGGGCCGCAACCCCTTGCGGGTCCCCCTGTTGGGGAGGCTGAGCTAGGACCGCTACCCATTTCGGGTTGACCTTCCACACTCTCTCCGTCCCACCTTGTCCGCTGTCCTCACTATGTGACTCCGTTGCCTGGCGCTTCCGACTGTATACCTGAAGAGCTAAAGTGTTATCCTCTCCTCTTCGCCTGCCCTCCTGTCCCATACTCCTGGTGGTCATAGTCCTCGTCCCCGTATACTCAACCATCGCCCCTGCAAAAATCTCCGTCGGAGACTCTTCGTTTTCCCCAGAGACGGGGGAAGGGTCTGCCTCCATCTCATCCTCCATCAAGCCCGCCATGTCAACTACAGGGGTACCAACTACACCCCCTGTCTCCTGCACTGCCTCCTCCGTCATCACCTCAGAAGCTCCTCCTCGCCTACAAGCACTCGGGAGATGCCCAAAGCAGACACACGCCGGGCATCTGGGGGGGACCCACTCATACTCCACCTTCTGCATCAGGATCTGGCCAGTAGGGGTCCGGTACTTCAACTGCTCTGGCAGGTCCAGCCTGGCGTCAATCTCCACAAATACCCGAGCATACATCAATCTAGTCCTGAAGGCGGTGGCATCGTCCGTCTTAATCGGCTTGTCAATGAGGCTGGCAAGTCTCATAAGAAGGGGAACACTCCAGAAGCGAACCGGAAATTCAGGAAACCGAACCCACACAGGCACCGCATTCAGCACCTCCTTCTCACATCTCAAGTCAGGGGTCCATTGCTTCAGTATGATGAGACGTCCATCAAACGTCCATGGCCCTCCCTGGAGGATCCTAGCCACATCTTCTGTCATCCCAAATTTAACAAAGTAGAAGCCGTTCTCCTTGGAGAAGAACTCCATGCTACCCTTCGGCCGCCAGACTCTATCCGCATAACCGCGGATCTGCCCGTAGAAGGGCTTGCTCCCCAACACATATAACACTAAAGTATTCTCCCAAAATGCCGTCACCTTCGCCACTTCCTCAGCCGGAAAGTCGGCGCAGAGCTCACCCCCAACCGCCATAGGAGCAACATACTCCATCGATGCCGGAGTCTTTGCAACCCCCACCTTGCACGCATCTGCCTAGGACACAGGCCGCGGGCCCGAACTTCGAGGCAGGATCGTCGGGGCCGGCCGGGCACTCCCGTTCGCAGCAGTCCCTCTCACCCCGATAACTGGGGCAGCAGCCCCTGCTGACCCCTTCGCACGAGGCCTCCACGTAGTCCTGGCTTGTCCCTCCCGTTCCCCTGTGTGCGCCTGGCCCACCGTTGGTCCTGTTCTCCTGGCTATCCCTGACCTCCTGTCTGATTCCTGCGTGGAAGCTGAGCCCCTCCTAGTCTCAGAGATTTGCGCTCGTTGCCCACCTCCTTGTCTTACCCTCCGATTTTGGACCGTAGTCCAAGCCCCCTCCTCACTCTGTCCATCCTCCGTTCCAGCCACCGTGTCCGTCGATTTCCTTTGGGCGGTGAACACCATAGGGGAGCCCCCCAGAGCCACCGCCGTCGAACCACCGGCCGAACCCATGCTCACCGCCGCCCGCAGCCCTCCCCGGCCAACCCCCCTCCCCCACCTGGGGTGGGTCGCCGGCGTCCGTCCGCCCCCGGGGGGGGTTCGCCGGACCCCCCCGGCCGCCCCTCTAGCCGCCAGCGGTCTGAACCAAGCGGACAGCAGCAGGAAACACCTTTTTCGGCGGCCGGCCGCCGCCGCCTGCCTCCAGCCGTTCTCCGCCGCCACCCCCTTGCCCTTCCCCTGGTCCGGAGGTCGATTGGCCGCCTCCTCGCTTCGATTTGGTGATGCCCTAGCAGAGCTAGGGTTCGCTTCCGAAACCGTCATCCTTTATATATATATATTGATCGTCAACTTGAGAACAAGATATTTGATATTCTAGTTATTAAGAATTGTGTATCATATATTATAATGTTGTTATTTAAAGAGTTTATGAAAATCTATAATCGTTGATTTAATTTGGTTTTCTGGGCTTTGGACTTGTGTAGCAAATTAGGATCAATGCTAGTTTGCTAATATAGCTAATTGCTAAAGTAAAGTGTACCATTGGTAAGAAGATTCTTGTTATGCAATTTTTGCTTTATAATATATATATATATTGCGTGTGATTTCCGGTGTTGAGTTGTTCCACCGAAGGGGTCAGCGTACCTGAGAATTCTATGGAGGGTTGCTCCGGGTGTGTTTTATACTCTTGTGAAAATTTCGGACTCCAAAATACAAAAGAGATTATGCCGAAATTTTTGAAAAATTCCAGAGTTAAGCCATTTTTGGGAAGTCGAAATGGTTAAATCCTAGTTCCTAAATTTTATCAATTTTCTAGTACAATTTTGATCCTGAAATCCTTAAAAGTGTTACCTTAGGCTCACAAATTTTAGTTCGACATTATTTTTCGCTAAAGACGGAAATCTCCTGCTTAACTTTATTTTCGTTTTGTATGTGTTTCCTATCACACTAAGAACGAAATTCAATTTAAATTTAAACCATAACTTAGAGTATACTGTAGATTAGAATTGCATCGGGATGGGAGAGAAACCTTTGAATCACACCTTCGAAATCTTTGCAATATTATATTTACAAAACTGATCAGTTCATGTTATCGGTATTCGTACGGCCATACAATATCCGAGGTGAGGCTTAGCTCACTTTTCTGTTTCCTATTTTCCATTGGATTTCGAATCTCCGAATTCGGTCATGTAATGTCCAATGTAGTCCGGTTCCAATATTCTTGAAAAATTTCAAGTCATACGACAATTATTATAACACTTGGTTCCGATAACTCGAAAAATAACTCATGTGTTATCCTGATTATATCACATCATTATGTGATTCCTGATACTAATGGGACGGATAAATCTAAGCATCGCCTATTAAGTATAAACCTGATCCCGGATAAATGGGATTATTGCCAAGATATTAGGTGTTGTGCGATCCATAAATGTTTTCTCTAAATATTGCATTTATATACATGATTTGTCTGAGGTTTATACATCTATACCTGACACTTGAATTCTTTTAGGAAAAGATGTTAATACCATATGAAAATTTTATTAGTAAATCTACTTTTAAAATTATCCTTTCCTACAGTTCAATTTCGATAATTTTATCATCTTATCTTGCCTTGCTTATCTCATTCCTTGACTGAGGGCTTGCTCGTCGTATTGACGACCTAGTATTATTTACTAGTTTTGTAGCAATATTCCAAAGGAAGCTGCCATCAATTAATTATTGAAGTGCATCCGGAGACAAGAATATGATGCTACCATTGAAGACAATTGTGTTGGAACCAGATTGCTTCACATCATCTATTTAAGGTATAAATGTAATATATGTATATTGGGTTAAAGTTTGTAATCGGGTAGAATAATAAATTTCTCTATTTATAGTTTAGAATGTCCTGTAATCAAATTGTTAATTAATACATTATGTAACATGTGACTTGTTGTAATCCTATCCTAGAACTGTACGAGCGACAATCGCGAATATGGATACTGAAGTATTCGTACGTCGCGTAGCCTGGGGATGTTGTTACGTATCTGTCTTGCCGTATTCTGGGAGCGAGGCGTGACATCGACGTCCTGCATAGTACAAGATGTTCTGCTCATTGGTGCAGGTGTACGGGGGAGCTTTAGTGTCAGACACGAAGGTGGACAGGTTCTGAAGCTTGAGTTTCGAGGAAACTGCACTATCCGCTTAGTTGGGCCAGCCAAGGCTGAGGAAGCTCGACGGAACATGAGCACATTCCGGTGGAAGTCAGAAGTCAGAAACATGCAGCCAAAACTTACGATGACTATGATGGTCAGAGACATTGGTCTTGGCCGAGTTATTGATATTGGAGAGATATCAGTTGCTAGAGAGGTACTACGCATAGCAACTAGTGTCGACGTGGTAGTCGAGGAGCTGGAGATAAAAGAAAATACAAAGCAGTTCAGGGAATTCGAGACCGATAACGAGAAGCAAGAACCATGTCGCCCCGTCATGAAGTCCAGTTGAGAAGCCATAGGGTCAACATCTTTCATCAGACTGGATGGAGAGTTTGTTGGGGTCTAGCCTCGATTCAAGGTATATAAAAAACAGTCTGGACATCGTGAAACATCAACAGGAGTTGCGACAAAGGCGATGGGAGGATAGGTAGCTGAACCGGGACTCGAAACAGAGTCAAAATAGTAGTCGCAGTATACCGACGGCAGTATACCAGCAATATACCAATTTTTGGGTACTTCATTGCAGAACCATTTTTGAGGGTCGGGTCGAACACCGCAGTATATCGGCAGTATACGCCTGTTAGGATTTGGTTTAGGTGTAAGCCCAAGTCAGCATTTTTATGACTGTGTGATCTAATTGGACGATCAGGATTATTGCTGGACTAATTTAGAAATTTTCAAATCCTAAATTAGGATTTTTTTTTTAACCTATATAAGGAGGCAAAGAGGAGTTTCTAACAAGAAGCTCACAAAAGAGATTGAAGGGAGTAAGTCCACATGAATCTAAGAGAATGTTCATACTTTGCACTTATGGCTTGCCTTTTGAGACATACTGAAGGGAGGATCTATTTAAAGAGTCTTCTTCTTCGTTCAGGGAGATTATCACAGGGTGAGGTGAGTGATTTCAATTGTAATCTTCTTATTTCTTGAGATTTGTGAGGGGTTGAACTTGGGAGTGAAGGGTTCAACATATTTGTATTCAATCTTATATTATTGGAATATATATAGATTAAGATTTGTCCAGGTGACATAGTCACCGAACATATACTATGTTTGATCTGTCTTGGTGTTTGTGTGAGACAAAGGTCTATTATTATCTTCAGGTGGGTTGGTGTCGTTTCTGCGACGTTTTGGGACCAACAACTTTACACTCCAAAATGACAGCATAATGATAAATACAACCTAAGTTTAAAGATGCTTTTTGTTTAAAAGTTAAGAGAGACTTGTTTTTCAAACTGTCCTTAAATTGCTCTCTGTGTACAGCCCTGAGCCCATGATGAGTTATTTCCTTAGATAAGTCGCTTCCTTTTGAGTTTTGAGCTATAAAAGGAATAGTCAGGTCAGGTCAGGTCTTGCTATTTGAGTCAAAGTCATATTTAGAATAAGAATCTTAATTAACTTAGGAAAGCGATTGTGCTTCCTATTCTTCCCTATTCTTCCGCATGAATCAGTATATAAAGTAGGAGTTTTGGTTAGTATGTAAGCAATCCATGTTTGGAGGCCAAAATAAAGCCCATATACCTCTTGTATGCATGATAATAGTGGATAATAAAATATTGGGCTGTGTTGAAAAAAAAAAAAAAAGAAGTGAAACTGCCTTTTCACCTTTTTCTCCACCAAAAAACTTATCCATAATTGTTGTTTTCATATCCTGAAAATGTAAGACCGTAGTAGTTGTTCCAGCACAACACTGTCAAAATATAAGAAACTCCTACATATGTACCTCAAACAAGTATACCTTAAACAACATCAATTCAAACCTAAAACCTAATTTTGATTTGAAAACCACTTCTCTAGAAATAAAGTCCGACCAGTGTATTTCAACAATCTCTTTTCATTAAAAACACGAAATAAGCCTCAAACCAATTTCCCTGTAATTCTATAATACCCATCTATACTACTAAGACAAGACCCGAGACAAAAAGTCTCTTAACTTTTAGAAAAAAAAAAGTTGCTAAATTCCAAATAGAAATTTTTTGGGTTGAGAACACTCCATCCATGACAGTGTTGCAAAAATCGGCTAGTCGGCCGCCTAGTCGCTAGTCGATCGACGGCGACTCGACTACATGAGTAATCGGCCGGAAAATCAGTGCGGCGTGTAGCCGGGGCTAGGCGGCCGACTAGGCGGCCCTAGTCGGCCGACTACTGCTCTTTAAAAAAAAATCGGGTAGGTCAAGAAATCAAAAGTAAGGAGAAAGAAGATAGAAGAAAAAAAAACAATAGCACTCACATGCGCCTGATCCCACCGACCTTCGCTGCCCATCATCACCGCCGCCAGCTGAACTCTTGGGTAAGTCTTTCCTCTTGCTCTCTCTCTCTATCTCCCTCTGTCTCATTCTTCTTTCTTTTCATTTTGTTTTTCTTCTCTCTTCCTTTCTTGATTTGAAGAGAGAACACTGAGCTATGCTTCTTTTTTTGTTTGGGGGTGGGGGGGGGGGGGGGGGGGGGGAACGTGTAAGAATAGGCCCGAGTAGGGGTGAGCATTATTCGGTTTTGGACCGAAAACCGAACCGAACCGAATAAGAGGTTCGGTTAGATTTTTAAAAAATTCGGTTCGGTTTCGGTTTTGAAAATACTAAAATTTCTTATTCGGTTTTGGTTTCTGTTTTGGATTTCGGTTTCGGTCCAAAACCGAAAACCGATATATATATATATATATATGTGTGTGTGTGTGTGTGTGTGTGTTTGTGTGTGTGTGTATACTATATATATATATATATATATATATATATATATATATATAAGTATTAATATATATAGGTATATACTAAATAAATATAGGTATATACTAAATATGTATAGGTATATTTAGTTACTATATATATTAACAAAAAAACACAAAAAAATTGAAAAGATGAATAAACTGAAAACCGAACCGAGTTAATTCGGTTCGGTTTGATTCGGTTTTGGGCCAATTCGGTTCGGTTTCGGTTTTGCTTATTCGGTTTCGGTCCATTTCGGTTTTGGGTTATTCGGTTCGGTTTAAACCGAATAAACCGAATGCTCACCCCTAGGCCCAAGCTATTTTTTTTGGAGGGGAAACGTGTGAGAATAGGTAGAGGCACTTCTCCTAAAGCTTAGCTTCCCTCGGATTTTGTGTGAACCCTCTCTTTGTCTGAGGCGTGGAAGAATAAAGTTAGATTTAATATGGTGGGTTTAAACAATTAATGGTTGGGTTGGTTTTAATTCATTGAATAATGTTAAAATATTGATCTTTAACTAGAAATGGGCCAGGGGACATGGAGAGTTGGGCTTTTACTCTTGGCAAAGAGTTTCTGATAATTGAAGTTGGGCTATGAATATTAAGTGAATTAAAATGTATTTTTCTATATATATTTTTAATTAAAAAATATTTAAAACGACTAATCCGACTAGTCTCCGATTAATCCGATTAATACCTAGTCCCTGCAAACCGACTAGCGTCCGACTAGCGATTTTTACAACCTTGATCCATAAGGAACCATAACTATGCTATTAAATCTATCTTTCATGTGTGTTTGCAGTTGATGAGTTATTTCCTTAGATAAGTTGCTTCCTTTTGAGTTTTGAGCTATAAAAGGAATAGTCAGGTCAGGTCTTGCTACTTGAGTCAAAATCATATTTCGAATAAGAATCTTAATTAACTTAGGAAAGCGATTTGGGCTTCCTATTCTTCCACATGAATCAGTATATAAAGTAGGAGTTTTGGTTAGTATGTAAGCAATCCATGTTTGGAGGCCAAAATAAAGCCCATATACCTCTTGTATGCATGATAATAGTTGACAAATAAAATATTGGGCTGTGTTGAAAAAAAGAAGTGAAACTGTGAAACCTTCTTCCTTTTCACCTTCTTCTCCACCACAAAACTTAGCCATAATTATAATTGTTGTTTTCATATCCTGAAAATGTACTAAGACCGTAGTAGTTGTTCCAGCACAACACTGTCAAAATATAAGAAACCCCTACATATGTACCTCAAACATGTATACCTTAAACAACATCAATTCAAACCTAAAACCTAATTTTGATTTGAAAACCACCTCTCTAGAAATAAAGCTCGGCCAGTGTATTTCAACCATCTCTTTTCATTAAAAACACGAAATAAGCCTCAAACCAATTTCCCTATAATTCTAAAATACCCATCTATACTACTAAGACAAGACCCGAGACAAAAAGTCTCTCGACTTTTAGAAGAAAAAAAGTTGCTAAATTCCAAATAGAAATTTTTTGGGTTGAGAACACTCCATCCATGAGGAGCCATAACTATGCTATTAAAGCTATCTTTCATGTGTGTGTTTGCAGGAGGTGGTGAAATAGGGTGTTAGTTGGGGGGGTTGAACTTTTCTTTTGCCCACGCATGGTGCTGGTTTCTTAGAAATTGGTCTTATTTCTTAACTTCCCAATCTTTTGTTTGCATGTTTGAGCCAGATCGTAATATATTTCCATATTGAAAGATCAATATATTTTTGCACAGTTGTAATGGATTAACATTTGATGATGGCCAACTTCGTATTTGATGTTAATACAATTGAATCAAATTATCATTACTGTGTAATTGTACGTTGCCTTATGTAATACCTACATGTCCAGTTCAACTATCCCATAACCTACCCATTTTAAGTTAACTTATTGTAATTACCTTATGCAACTACTTACTTTTTTATAATTGTAAATAGTTAAATATCAGATGAATACTTTCTCATACATATACACGAGAAGGGAGAGAGTGAGAGAAGTTAAAAATAAATTAAAACATAATTCTTTTACATATATAATGGGTGTGTGTGACACAGAGGTTATTGATACACTGAAAAGATTGTTTGTGTATCAAATATATTATAGGCTGACTAAGTAAAATAGGTAGAAAGCTATGTTTCTTTCTCCATACGAGTATATTCATCTGTCACGAATACATACTGAAGTTGGTAGAGCCGAATAATAGTTGATACATATTCCGCTTGATTTGATACATATGGTAATTTATACATAGTCATTTCCTAAATGTGATCTTTAAAATTTAACATGTTATATTATATGTTTTCTTAAAAAATAAAAAAAAATACTTGGTGTAGCTATAGGATGCGATTACTTTTTTCTGGTTGAGAAGCATAGTAATTGAACAATCAATCACTTGACTACCCAATTGACTTGTTCCACAATTTGAGAACTACAATTGCAGTCCTAGGCAAAGAAGCTCGTGTGACCAGTTGACTACCCAGTCAAATAGTTTGCCCAATTCTCAAAAGTAAGCCCATGTCTGGTTATGTATAATTTATTTTTGTGTTTCTTTGATATGAATAATGAATATACTTCTGTTTTTCTTCTTTTCTTCTTGCTCACTAGCCAACCTTGATTCTTTACACGGTACAGAACCATATGATCTACAAACTTTGTGAATCCAACCCCTATACTCTTTCATTATTCTTCTTTGGCATACCTTTTATACTTTTCACAATTTATTTTTTTTATTCAAAACTTGATGCCCATGTCTACTGTATAAGCAGTACACAGTATGGTTGGTTGGTTCGTTGTGTCGTAAACCTTGTTTGCAAGGATCAAGTTTAAGTTAGACAGATAAATCAGCCACTCTTTGTTCATTATTGGTATATTGGCATTCTTGTTCTCCACAAGGTATATCTAGAACTTATTTTCATCTGTACAACTCAAAGGATTATTCTAAGTTTGAACCTCATCGAAGTAATCCTTAGTCTCTGCCAAACTTGATAGTAAGAACTACACAGAAAAGGTTTGCAGTTGCATTTTTGTTAGGAATACATAGGCTGATTTTATTACCTTAGTCTCTGCCAAAGTATTACTACACAGAAAAATTCTTACTATCAATTTTAGCACAGGATCTTGTGGTTTGCAGTTACAACAAAAAGTTCTTGCTATCAAGTTTGGCACAGAATCTTGCGGTTTGCAGATGCCCTTTTTATGATATTGTAGTCATGGTTCTGTTGTATATGTATCGTGTTCAACTACCGGGTATTACAGGTACCGGCTGATGATCGGACAAGTCCGTGTGGAGTCGAAGAAGGGATACAGGGCTTAAAAGAGCTAAGAATTAAAACAACCAAGTATCATGGCGGCTTTACTGCCGGTATACCGGCTATATTGATAGAGTCCGTTTCCATTCCAGCAAGGTTTGGGCACAATTTTGTGCTCACTAAGTATAACGGAGTATATCGGTGGTATACCACCGGTGTATGCGTTGGTTCGGATTCAGGCTGTAAATGAGAATAATTTAGATTTAAGGAGCTACCTTCGAGCTACCTTCGAGAGTCCAGATTGATTCCGCCTTTAGGAATGTTAGAGATCTATTTAAGGGTATCCTTGAGCCCTAGAGCAGGTTGGGCTTGAAGTTGAACGAGGTTTTGCAAGAGAATAATCTTGGAGACCGTTGAGGGGATCTAGAGAGAGAGGTTTAAGAAAAGCTTGTTGGACATCTCATAAGGAAACGGTTTTGCATTACAGTTTGTGTTTGTTATCCTTGTAAAGTTTTCTCTCTTTTTGATTCTGTAAAGTTATTTCTTCCTTGTCCCAAAGAATAGGTCGAGCTTGACTGAATACGTTAAATATTGTGTATTTTCTCTTAGTTGCTATTGTTGGTATTATTATGCCTTGTTATTCTCATCTTCCTAAGGTTATTTGTGTATGAGCTTCCGCGTGTCGCACAACAAATTGGTATCATAGCTAAGGGAATCGTCGGAATTTTTAGATTCTTGGATCTAAGTTAAACGATAGGTGGCGACATTGGTTTGTTTCCTATCTTCCTATATCAGTATTCTTGAAATCGTTGGTCCGTTAAGGTTCGAGGGAGATTTTTTCGATAACAAGTAACAAAGTTAATAGTACCAAGTTCGAGGTGAAAAAAGTTCGCCAGTAAGGGATCTTCTCTTTAGGCAAAAGGTTATCCTCGTGTAAGTGTGTTTAACGTCGTCGATGTCAAGGACAATAAGCATGATGATATGACGGGTGATTCATAGGATGGCATGGATCAGAGGGCAGAGAGCACGATATAGCTTTGTTTGGTGGAGGTGATGTACAATGTTATATTCGAGAATTTTCTGGCCGATTTATGGTTGAAGTTCGAGAGCTTTTATATAACAAAGTCATTGCCTAACAAGTTGTATGTCAAATAACAACTATATAGTTAACATATGAAGGAAGACGTCCAAATTCTAACCATATGAATAACTTCAAGATTATTAGTGATCTTCTATGTCTCAAAGTAGAAGAGGAGGACAATGCACTTTTACACTTTTTTTTTAAGTTCGAGAGCTTTTATATAACGAAGTCATTGTCTCACAAGTTGTATCTCAAGAAGCAACTCTATAGTTAACGTATGAAAGAAGACGTCCAAATTCTAACCATCTGAATAACTTCAACAAGATTATTAGTGATCTTCTATGTCTCAAAGTAGAAGAGGAAGACAATGCACTTTTACACCTTTATTTCGCTTCCCAGGTCTTATGACCATTTGATGAATCATTTATGGGAATGAGACTTTCAAGATGGAAGAGGTGACAACTCTTTTTTAGTAACAAGATTATGAAGAGGCCAAATATAATCAAGCAGTTGTCGAAGAATAAGGATGGAGGCCATAGTAACCGAGTGAAGTTCAAATCATCCAGACAAGAGACTAATACTTATTTCTTTTGCAAACAGTCATGACACATAAAAAAAATTGTATCGAGTATAAGTAGTGGTTATAGAAGAAGGGTAAAGACACCGGTCAAGCCCAGTCTAGTGTTATGTAATAAGTCGAGGAGTTATTATGTGATGTACTTACGGTGCATAACGGAAGGACAATTTCTCCAAAGCTTGGATTCTTGACTCTAGTTGTTCATACAATCAACAATGTGTCCGAACATGGAGTGGTTCAACACCTATAAGGAGTTCAATAGTAGTATTATTCTTATGGGAAAGTATTATTCTTATGGGGAACGATGCGTTGTGCAAGACTATTGGCATATGAAACACTAAGCTTCATATGTTCCATGGTATGGTGCGAACACTCGTGAAGGTGGAGGTTGAAGAAGAAGCTCATTTCTCGGGGCACGTTGGACGCAACAGGATGCAAGTTTGTTGGACAAACCAAATTGGTAGAGATAGTGAAGGACAACCTTGTAGTCATAAAGGAGCATATATTGTTGTCGAACTTATATTAATTGTTGGAATTACGATTAATAGTGATGTCGTTGTTGTTATAAAGAAAGAGGTGGAGGATACCACAAGTCTAGCTATGGTATATGCGTCTATGCCACATGAGGGAGAGGGGTATTCTTGAGTTGTACAAGAGGGATACTAAAGTTTCTTAAGGAGTGCAAGCTAGATTTGTGCTAGTATTGCACGATAGGCAAGCAACATAAAGTTGGCTTCAACCAAACGGTGCACAAGACCGAACGACTCCTTGACTACATCATGGGTTCAACCAAAGGAAGGTAATAAGTGCTAATCTAGTTTCATAGATGACTTCTTACGAAAATTATGGATTTATTTTCTCAAACACAATGTATATGTGTTTGTTAGATTCCGAGAGTGTAAGGCGGTCGTGGAGAAGCAAAAGGGACGAACTGTGAAGTATTTGCTGGCAGAAATGGAGGCAAGTACATCTCGAGAGAGTTTCAGGACTATTACGTAGAGCAAGGCATAGAGAGGCTATGGACAGTTCCATGATGTCCAAAGTAGAAAAGTGTAGTTGAGAGCATGAACATGATACTACTAGCACGAGCTAGGAGTATGTGATTGTAAACCAGTCTTATAGAGGACATTTGCACAAAGATACAAAGTCATGCGTGCTATTTCGTCAACAAATCACCATCTACAACCATCGACCTTTAAATTCCTGAGGTACGGAGAGGAGAGAGCTAGCTATTTACGATTCTTTGTGTTGGTTACTATGCTTATTCACTAGTGAATAAGAAGGATAGAACAAAGTTGGAGTCAAATACTATAAGTTGTAGGATTCAGAAAATAGAAAGGTGTTCACGAGCAATGATGTGATCCTCGATAAGGCTTCTATATTGAAAAATGTGGAAGAAAAGTCTGAGGTGAGTTACACATTAGGCGATAATGACTCGGTCGAGGTGGAAGTTCCTGGCACTCATGATGATACGGTCTTTGAAGCACCATTATAGCGGTATAAAGGATGAGCAATTTATATAGATTGATCATCAGGACCCAAAGGCAATAACATTAAGTAGATCATGGCGTACACATAATGCACCAGTACAGTATGGCTTCAAATATATGGTTGCATTTACCTTAGTCACAAAATCGATAGATTCAAAAGATTATAAGGAGGCCATTAGGAAAGAAGACTAATATCGTTGGATAGTTGCTATGACGGAGTAGATGGAATTACTTCGGATTAATGGTACGTAAAACTTGGTTGAACTACTGAAGGGCAAAAGCGTTATTGGTTGCTAATAGGTATTCATGAAGAAGGACAATGTGCAATACAAGACGTGTTTGGTCATGAAAGGGTATGCTCTAAAGGAGGGGTTGACTATAACAAGATATTCTTATTTGTAGTCAAGTATACTTCTATTCAAGGTGTTATTGGCATTGGTAGCGACTCATGATATGGAGTTGGAGCAAATAGATGCCAAAACGAAACTTCTGCACAAAGAGTTGGAAGAGAAGATCTTCATGAGGCAACGCGAAGGATTTATGGGCTCAACAAGGAAGATCAAGTATGTAAGCTGAAGCGGTCTCTATATACGTTGAAGCAATCTCCCAAACAATGGTACAAGTGCTTCAACTTATTCATGTTGAAGACCAATTTCTCTTGAGGTAAGTACGATATGTGCGTCTACTCAAGGAAGCTCAAGGATCGGTTATTGATGTAACTACTCTTATATGTTAATAACATGTTAGTTACTTCCTAAGTACAGCAGAGATAAGGGCACTCAAAGCTTCTTTAAGTGCAAATTTTAACAAAGGATTTATGTGGAGTACGAAAAATCCTTGGAATGTTAGTTCATCGAGACATGAAGGTTGGAAAGCTTTGGCTATCCCAAAGAAAGTATATAGAGAATGTGCCAGAGAGATTCAACATGAAGGACTCTAAACAAGTGAGATTGTCGGTCATTTCAAGTTATCCACCAAAGAGTATCCTAAATAAGAGGAGGAGGATAAGATGCATCGAGTTCCTATGTAGTGTTCCAAATGGTGGTCAAAGAGGCCGCTCGCGGCACCACTTTTGTCGTAGACGGTTGAGTAGACGATCAACGACAGTTTGGCGACATTGGCGTAAGCGAGGCGACGTAGGAGGAGGCCTAGGCGGACACATATCTAAAAAAAACTGCATATTTGATATAAATAAACTTAAAGACGATGGAACGTCATAGTTTTTAGACTTTAGACGCTCTTTATTTTAATTT
The DNA here is from genome assembly GCA_029216955.1 of Iris pallida. Lineage (NCBI taxonomy): Eukaryota > Viridiplantae > Streptophyta > Magnoliopsida > Asparagales > Iridaceae > Iris > Iris pallida. The sequence goes on along the minus strand of JANAVB010011198.1, from coordinate 1,280,365 downwards.
ATAACTAATGTCAATTAGGAGAATCAAACTCCATATTTTGAACCAAAGACATTATTAGTCTAAATCATAGTTTGCAGTAGCGGCCAATACCGATACGGTTTGGCATGTCCTGATCTGTTACAGACCGATACCCGATACTGGCCGATACCGACATTCAGTATCTTTCTTTCGATCAATTCGGCAAAAAAATTAAACAACAAAGACCAATCAACAAGGGTGTAAAAACATAGAAACTAGAAAGGTTGTAAAAACATGTAGAAGAAGAAAACTAATCTATCTCATATAAAATCAATCGACAAATGTGACTATTGTTTCATTCAATTTCAAAACTACTAAAAAACACACTGGAAATACTTAAAACGGAAATTTTCACTGAGAGCATCTAAACTTTTGTTAATTCCAAAAAAAGCATCAACTTTGACCAAATTCTAAAAAAAGCACGAAAACGCCCTTAGGAAGGGCGTTTTCCATTTTTTAATATTTTTTTATCTTCCGTTTTTTTTTATGTTAACGACGTTAAAAAATAATAATAAAAAATAGAAAACGCCCTTAGGAAGGGCGTTTTCCCTTTTAATTTTTTTTGTTAAACGAATTTTTTTTTTGTTAATCGACAAATAGAAAGTAAAACAAAAATTAAAAAAAGGAAAAATAAAAAAGGAAAGAAAGAATGCAAATATGTTGACCATTATTTGCAGCCGAGTGTAATTAATTTTTTTTCTGTTTCTTTCTTTGCACTCCCTCTAATTTAGTTATATTAATAATAATGGAATGATTGTTTTATTAACATATTTGCAGTCGAGTGTAATTAATGCTTCCTTTTTTCGGTTTCCTTTTTTTCCTTCTTTGCTCTCCCTCTAATTTAGTAGAATTGTTGAATTATTGCATTATTAGAGGGAGAGCAAAGAAAGGAAAAAAAAGGAAGCATTAATTACACTTAACTGCAGATATGTCAATAATTCAACAATTTTATTATTAGTAATTAGTAATATAATTAAAGTAGAGGGAGGGAAAAAAAGGAAACCGAAAAAAGGAAGCATTAATTACACTCGGCTGCAAATAATGGTTAACATATTTGCATTCTTTCTTTCCTTTTTTATTTTTCCTTTTTTTTAATTTTTGTGTTACATTCTATTTGTCGATTAACAAAAAAAAAATTCGTTTAACAAAAAAAATTAAAAGGGAAAACGCCCTTCCTAAGGGCGTTTTCTATTTTTATTATTATTTTTTTAACGTCGTTAACATAAAAAAAACGGAAGATAAAAAAATATTAAAAAATGGAAAACGCCCTTCCTAAGGGCGTTTTCGTGCTTTTTTTAGAATTTGGTCAAAGTTGATGCTTTTTTTGGAATTAACAAAAGTTTAGATGCTCTCAGTGAAAATTTCCGTACTTAAAATTATGTCTAAATATATAAAATATATTTTCTAAAATGTTAATATTTTATTAATAATTATTTGCTTTCCGATAACAAAAAAATCGATACTCCGATCCGAAACTGTCAATACAGTCGATATTGCCAATTTCGATACTAATAGGAATGGTCCGATACCGATATTGTGAACCTTGGTCTAAATGAACTTGAAATCATCGAAATTACAAATAACGAACTTCAGCTTTTTGAGAATTTTATTTAGTGTTTACATACATAGGCATAATGTCATACACACATAGGCAACATATATTAGGCACCTAGGCGGATCCTAGGCAGCCTAGGCGGACCTTGTTCGCCACGCACCCCTACCGCCGTTTAGAACCTTGCTCCTATGTGAGTGCGGTAGGATCTTTGATGTATGGTAGGATCTTTGATGTATGTTATGGTATGTACCCGTCTTGATTTATTATATGCAAGTCAATTTGGTGAGTCATTGCATGTCAAATCCAGAGTGGATTTATTGGGAGGTCGTAAATTTGATACTTTAAAATCTTAAGGGCTATAAAGATCTTGGTTTGTTGTTCCACGAGTCAAAAAAGGGATGAGCCACTTGCAGGGGTAGGGGTATTGGATGATGATTTACGTTTGTGACTTGGATAGGAGAAGATCAACTATGGACTATATATACACACTTGTTGATTATCCAACTAGTTAGAAGTCAACACTTCAAGACATCGTGACACTTTCCACTACAAGTCCGTCTTGACTTCTATTCAAGTATTTCGGTTGGAGAAATGTTCTTGGCCTCGATAGGAAGGTCGTGTTAGTTTCGTATTTCTGGTCCAAGACTGTACCATGTTGTATCTCAATCTTTGGCAAGACTGTAGCAGTAGTTAGTTTCTTGGTTCTAGCTAAAGACCATGTTGGTAGAGAAAACCAAAGTGGGAGCTTAAGTCAAAGTAGCACATAGTATTAACAACATTCTCATAAGGTGGCTAGGTGAACAACGAGTCAAGGTGAAGATTGTTGTATATGTCTCGTATTTAACTACAGAATGTTACGGGTGTCGTCCAATGAATGGAGACGTGTGAAGGAGAGAAAGAAGCAATATGGGGCTCAACATAGCCAAGTAGTATCGAGGCGATATACCGATGTTGGCATACATGTAGAGTGCATTTTCATTACAACAAGTTCTGGGCACAATTTTGTGCTCACTAAGCAAACAGATAGTATACTACCAATATACTGCAGATAAGTCGTTTGCTCGGGTTCAGACTAAAAATAGGAAGTTTCAGATTTGCTAAGCTAGCTTCTACGGTCCAGATTGTTCCCAACTTTAGTAAGATTGAGAATCCTATTTAGGGTCTATGTGAACCCTAGAGTTGGTTGGACTTGCAATTAAAGGAGGCTTTGTAAGAGAAAGTTCTTGAAGGCTATTAAAGGAATCTAGAGAAAGGTTGAAGGAGAGCCCATTGGAGATCTCGTAAGCAAAAGGTTTCGCGTTATGGTTTGCGTGTGTAATTCTTGTAAGATTTTCCCTGTTGTTGATTCAATAAATTATTTCTTCCATTACCCCGTGAACTAGGTCAAGCTTCATGAAATAGGGCAAGCTTGACCGAACTACGTTAAATATTGATTGTTTGGTCTTGCTTGCTATTGTGCCTTGTTATTCCCGTCAATGTAAGGTTATTTGTGTGTGAGATTCCGCGTGTGCACAATTGGTTCATTTCTTCGTGTACATGCAGTTATGCCTATTGGAGGAGAGGTACAGGCGCGGTGGTGGTCATGATAATTTGGCATCATTATAATGAATTTTTCTTTGCAATGGGTGTCATGGGATTGTTGGACTTTAATATGCCATGAATTCTAAATGATTGTACATCAATATAAAATGCAGAAAATTCGGGAAGTTTTATTGCTAGATAACAAGCATAAACTTGAATACTTTTATATAGCTTTGTCATGAATGACCCCCTTTCATAATATTCTGATGCATGGGTAAATAAAACATTCCCTCTTAGTCAAGTAATATTATACAGCTTTCAGGATTCCATAACAGGAGTCAGGACTCTATTAATAAATAATCAATGCTTAGGAGTTTGACAATAGATATATATATGTAATAGAATAATAAAGGTTGTAAAAGTCTCTAGGCGCTAGTTGGCACCGGGCGCCTAGCCCGCCTAGGTGGTAAAAAAAATCATGTTGAAAATTGTAGCAATTGTCCATAAAATCCAAAAAGTTGCATAGGTGGGAGCGGGCACTAGGCGGGCATCGGGCAGGCACTGAGCGTCTAGCGCCTAGGCACCGCCTAGAACCGATTTTAGAACAATGAGGATAATAAAAGCACGAAGAAAAAAAAGATTTTTTGTAAACACAAGTCAACATAAGATAATAAACACTTACCATCTATAAAACTGTGGTAGCGCAGGAGATTCGTGATGATTGCTCCAGGATGAACAGAATTGGCAGTAATTTCAATTTCTTCTTCCTGTTTCAAACCAAGAGAGTCAGTGAAATATTTCTCAATGGTACCATATATCATATTAGTTAAGATTTGAAAATGACAACGACAATAGTAAATAACAAACACATATAATATATAGTTAGGAATCCAGTCAAACAATACTAAAAATGCGTCCCAGTGCCACGAGGCTCCTGCGTATACGCAGGGTCTATGGAGGGTCAAGATGTATGGGAGCCATAACCCCATATATATCGAGAGGCTGCTTCGTGACTCGAACCTGGATCCTCCAAGATGTCTCCAGTCAAACATTACTAAGAACCATTATAAATTGTAGACTGCAACCAGTCGTTTTTGTACAAGATATATGTCTATGTAACTATGTCATACTGAAGTAGTCGAGCGGAGAATGAACATGGCATAGTTCGTTTTATTGTATAAATTTTCATATAGATCAACAAGCTTTAGTACAAATCTTATAAACTTAAGGTTTTCCCTTGATAACTCACACAAAGTACATATTAAATAGAGTACAAAAGGACAATCTGACAGACGTAGCCCATGCACACTAAAAAGGACATACTTGAACAAGACACAATTATCTAGAGTAGACAAGCTAAGCCAGTCATCCGACTAATTCGGCAAAGCTTCCCTTGCGAGCTACTATTGCTTGAATGTGTCCCTTCAATACAATCATGGGAGCATCTCTATACTTCATTTGTCTAGCTCCATTGTAACACTAATTAGACATTAAAGTACTCATTTACTCAGATACTAGTAAACTTGTGCAAAGTGTTCTAAGAAAAGGTGGATCCAAGGTACCGCATTTATTGGACAGTGAATTCATGAGGTAAAAAGTAGATCCTAGATACTATATATACAGCCTTTATGTCTTGGTATTCTAGAAACCGTTCAAGAATGACGACACGTAACTGGGCTAGCTTCAATTTCAAGTCCAGGAATTGATGGACATTCATTGTATCCAGTTTGAGCCCAAAGTTCTTGGGTAGCTTAAATTGGACATCAGTAATTCCTTGGATTTACGTGTTCGCTTTGATTGACAAGGAACTTTATGTATTCATAAAGTTCCAATTTCATGCATTTTTGCAGCTTGAATTGTACGCAATACCTGGAATAATCACATTAACGGCTAATCTTGCAGAAGAGCCATTATTATGAGGAAATTTAATGTAAATGCTCCTATAGGAATAGATTGGTAATGGCTAATTGGGGCCTAACCGTGACCTAAGGGTCCTGAACTTGAGAGGTAAAGATCTTCTGAACATATATACAATTAACCTTTCTGCACGTGCGCACACACAAAATGTATGTAATGGTTGGATTTTAAAAGAAAGTTGGTGGTGAAACAAGAAGTCCAAAAAGTAATTAAGGCAAAAAAAAAGTTTCATATAAACATTAGCGAAAGTGTAAAATAAAATTTATGAAAGATATAAACCAGCAAAGAAGCTAAGAAAGTAGTTACTGAAACTAAATCTAAGGTCTATGATTATTTGTATAGTAGGTTAGAAACTAAGGAGGGAGAAAAAAATATTATATGCTTGCTAAGAGTAGAGAAAGGTGTAAAGATTTATGTAATATTACATGTATCAAGAGTGAAGATCAAAAAGAGAATGATATCAAGGAGAAGTGGAGTTATTTTCACATGTTATTTAAAGAGAGCAATCTAGACGAGCTTAATTTGGATAGAAAGTTAGTTCACAATATATCGTATCGCTATTTTCACAAAATTAAAATTTCTGAAGTTGAAGATATTTTACAGAAAATAGAAGTTGGAAAATAGAAAAGCAGTAGGACATAATGATATTCCTAAGTTTGAAAATGTATAAGTAAGAAGGATTAAAATGGCTTACTAAATTATTCAACCAAATCCTAAGGACTATGAAAATGTCGGAGGAAGGAGAACTAGTATTATAGTACCCATATATAAAAGTAAGGGAGATTATATAGAATTATAAAAACAGTAAAATATAAATTAAGCTTATGAGTCACATCTTGAAGCTATGAAAGAGAGTAATTGATCAAATATTAAAAAAAGAAACTAGAGTTTTAGAGATACAATTTAGTTTTATGCCGAAAAGATCTATTATTTAAGCCATTTACTTATTAAGAAGATTAACAAAAACATATGGAGAGAGAAAGATCAATCTACATATGACTTTCATTAACTTAGAGAAAGATTATGATAGAGTTCCTTGGAAGTTAATGTGGTGGACTTCGAAAATGAAAAAGGTTCCTATTGGCTATAGTTAGACTATTAAGCATATCTATGATAGAGTCACGACGACTGTATGAGACGTTTGAGGTCATAGTAAACCATTTCTTGTTACCATTGGCTTACTTAAGGATCAACATTAAGTCTATATTTTCTTGCACTAGTTATAAAAGAAATTGCTAGGCATATCCAGGAGGAGGTTCTATAGAGAGACCTTGGAATTTAAGAATTTTTAAATTAGTAAGAGAAAATAGAGTTTATGAAATATAACTTCAACCAAAATAGAAAGAAAATTGAGAGAGGAGTACATATAGATGGACAAGAGATACCTAAGAGTAGAAGTAATATTTTTGGCATTTAGGATCTATCATTCATCATGACGGGGAAAAGAGAAATGTGTATAATTAAACCATGATGGTCGAAATAGAGTTCTAGTGTTGTGATCGGAAGATACCTTTGAAAGATTCCATAAGACTCGAAGACCAACCATGCTTTATGGATCAAAGTGTTAGACAATTAAAAAATATGTGCAAAAAATTAGTGTAACAGAAATGAGAATGCAAAGATGGATGAGTGACAATACATTGAAAGATATGATAAGCAATATAAATCCTTAGGAAGTTAGAAGTAGTGCCAATTGATGACAAGATAAGAAAAAATTGTCTTAGCTGGTTTGGACATGTGTAGCCTATATCAATAGATACTCCCATAAAGAAGGGAAATAAGATAGCAGCAGGAGTCGTTAGGACCAAAGTTAGGCCTAAACAAAGATAACAAAGATGGATTGAAGTTTTAAGGAAGGATATGATTTAAAGAAGGATATGCTTTTCGTTAGTGTTACAGAGGATGTGACCCTTAGCACATATGAATTATGAATGAAAGAAGGTTTAAACAACCTACCCCAAAATCCAAAATTGGGATAAAGGCTTTATTGTTGTTGTTGTTGTTGTTGTCGTTGTGTGTGTCTGTGTATTACTCTTAAACAACATAAAAGGATCTCATGAATTCTTTTTGGTTGGTCATCTCTTTAAATACTCTTTTTATCACGTGCATACTTTAAAGAAGTATGTTTACTCAGTGAAACAAAGGGTCAGAGTGGGTGATGTAGGGTTGGACCGTTTGAGTGGGTGATGTTGGGGGATGGAGTCGACTAGGTTTGAGAATAGAATACTAGACAATTTGGTTCACATTAATCTGAACCATTAAACCATCATTTTGAGTTGGGTTCAGTAAGTGTAGGTTGGTTGGAATGAGAGAAGTATATTAGTACAAGTTCTTTAGGCTTTAGTCTTGATGTTAGCAAAGTGCATTCCTTGTTTATTTCTCAAATGCATGGCACATGTATTAACCTTGTGTTTGTATTATGTATATATATTGTTAATCTTGTGTAGGAAAGAATCTATTGCTCACAATGGACATAGTGTATACATAAACAGTCTCACAAAGAACTCATAGATGCCATGTCCTACACTTCACATAGTAAGAGTTTAACCACAGCTCAAGGCGTGGAATCCATAAATAATATAACATAGTAAATTAATAAACAAGCGTATCTATTCTGTTCCACAATTCAACTTAAAAGTCCTTGGGCCTTTTGTCAGATTGTGACGACCAATTATGGGTTTTCCCAAGTCCTGTTTCAGACACATCTGGTAAGGATGTTTGAGCATCCTGTTTTAGGTGTCATCTAGTGCAGGACAGAAAAAATGCTAGAACTTGGATGTCAAGAGCTGATCTAATAGATATTATAGTCTGTCTGATACAGCTTCAACTATAAACCCTAATTAAATGTAAATTGTAGAACCGAGGAATACCTTCAAGCGTCTACAAAGCTCATGAGCATGCAATATGTTAGAAAGCTTCGATTGCCCATACGCGTAGATACTGTTATATCTGCAAGTGAAAGGTTAAAATAATTTATAAAGAATATGTCTTGGCATCATTTTATGACATGTCAACTATATACTTTGGCATAATGCAATAATATACGTTTTTGACATACCCCGACTTATCATTGATCTTATCAAAACGGATCCCTTCACTATAGGGAAATGAGTGTCCCGTCGATGAAAGATTGACAATTCTTCCCTCTATTTTACTCTTGCGAGATGTATTCTTCATGTTCTCTAGAAGAAGATGTGTTAAGAGGAAATGACCTACAAATGTTAAAAATGTTATCATGCAGAAGTAGACTTACGATCAAAACATCAAAAACAGCTAGTAAGAAGTCCATTTTACACTAAAATTTGAAAAGCAACAGTGAGGACTTACGAAACTTATGTTACATTGCAGTAAAATAAAAGTACCATAGTCTACATGAATAGTTGACAATCACTTCCAAACTAGAAATAGTGCACCACACTAATAAGAAAGGAAACAGTCCTTTCTTTTGATGTCACATATAGCAAATAGAATACATACAACATTCATCCCTCCATTCTAGTAACGTAAAAATTTGCAGTTCTTCTTAATTGATTATTATGACAGTAAGTGTTACCACCTCATTAAAAGGATACTTTAGGGTGCGTTTGATTGCAAGGTGGAAAAGATATGGAAAAGGAATTAATTCCATGGAATTATTTTCCTTGGAAAAAATTCCATGGAATTTTAAAAAAATTCCATGGAAAACTTAATTTGGGTGTTTGATTGTCATTATTTTCCATGGAAAATAGTTATTTTCCATGGAAAATGATATTTTCCTATGGGTTGGACAAGTTCCATTTTCTACAATTTTAGAAGAAAATATAGAAAATGATAGTTTTTTGGAAAATAATTCCATGGAAAATATAAGCTATCAAACATTACAATTGGTGGAAAATTTGTGATGGAAATATTTTCCATGGAAAAAAACTCCAATCAAACACAGCCTAAATATAATAAAACTTCCTCTGCCACAGGCTTCAGAATGTAAGTATTACAGTTCTTACCTAGATGGTTTGTTGCAAATTGCAGCTCTATACCATCTTGTGAAAGTGTAAAAGGAGTAGCCATAACTCCTGCGTTGTTGCTTCCCAAATTAAACAGATAAACAGTCAACAACTCTCTTAAACTCAATTAATTGGCTATATGATATGCAACAGGAATTATTGGCAAATAGATGAACATGAAAAAGTAAAGATTTATTGTGCTATCTTATGTCTAGAAGCAAATTCTTACATGAGTATATTCAGTGGAAGATTCAGAGAACTGAATTCAGAAGCAAACTTCCTCACTGACGCCATTGAGGCGAGATCCAGTTCCATGACATCGACTTTAGCAGATGAGACCTCCTTCAAAATTGTTTCTCTAACAGTGGTGCCAGCAGATAAATTCCTGACTGCCATGACTATGTGAACACCACGCAATGCAAGAACACGAGATGTTTCAGCGCCAATTCCACTCGATGCTCCTGCATTATGACAGTATACACTTAATAAACTACTGTACAGACATACTTAATAAGACTATATTAGCAATGTTTCATCCTGTTAGTTGTGTAGCTTTTCACATGTCCCCCAAACTTGTTTTGACAAGTTTTGATTGTCTAGTGCAAGACTGCTAGAACTGATGCAATAACCTTTGCTCAAAATGCACATGGATTTTCCTCTATTCCCGAGCTAGTGTCTCCTATCAAAAATAATATTTCATTCAGATTTCAGGTGCTTCAACATCCACTCGAGCAACAATCTTTTACAAATAGTGACCTCAAATATATGTTATCCTGCAGGGAATAGATCTTTGCTCGTCGCATTGAATAACTATGTAATTTATCTTAATATGCATGGTAACACCTGCTAGTAACCAAACCAAATCTGAGGTGATAACTAATTTTCAAGGTTTTGAAGTGTGCTTGGAGGCGCTCATCATATGAAATTGATCCATTGATTGACAAGTGCATCATGTGTCCCTGTTTGTGGAGAAGTAGGCCTTAGCCAAACCATGAAGATCATGGTAGTGTTGGGTCAGCCATGGTAGTGCTACACAAGAACTGGGAAATCCCATGAATCGAGGGTTTGGTTCTTGCCACACCAGTCTACGAATTTGCGGAGTCAACAACAAGTCGGGTTCTAGTTGGGGTCCTTTCATAGAAACCATTCTTGATCAGTTTGCCATTAAATTTGCTTTGGGTGACGATAATTAGGGCTAGTTTGGTTCCCATTGGAAATAGCAAATGCTACATTTCAGATGGAGAACGCCAAATGGTGCTTTCACGTTTGGCTTCTGCCATTTTCGACCAATTTTGTATTGGCGAATACAACAAACGCGGGAAACAAACAAGGCTCCATTTACCTTTTTGGCCAAGATGCGACAAAAACAGCAAACGTCCAATTCCAAACGGGAACCAAACTGGGATTTATTAGGTGAACCGGGTTTACCATCTCATTCTGCATATTTGGTGGTAACGACAACCCAAAACGTGAAAAGTGCCTACTAAACGAGTCCTACTCATACATACCATAGCTAATGTTAACTACAAGTACAACCAATACATACCATAGCTAACATTAACGGGACACTGGGTCCATATATGCGTAAAGAAAATGGTTGACATGGTCCACCAAAATGTTTCTCCAAGCAATTATCTAAATAAAGGCTAAATTTCAACTTGATACCCTCAACTATTGCAATTTTTTAACTTAATACCATAAAAAAATTTTACTCGACAACTTAATATCATATTGAATATTTTCAACTTGGTACCCTCCGTCACTAAGGGGTCAAGTTTTCCGTTAAAAAATAAAAATTTAAAAAAAAAACATAAAACCCTAAAATGACCCTCCCTTTCCCTCCCCAAACCCCCCTACCCCTTGCTGCCGCCCAACCCCCACCCCCCTCCGCCGCAATCCCCACCCCCCACACCCGCTGCCCATTCCCGCATCCCACACCCTCCCGCCGCACCCCACTCCCGCACCTTGATATTGATAAGTTGATCCACAGTCCTTTTGCCACCATACCCACAACAATCACTAAAAACATGTTTTTCTCATTCTAAAAATGCCCAAAATCAGACTAGAAGACTATTCCAGCCCCTCCTCTTGAGGTTCACAACAAATGCTACATCAAGTAAATAAACAGTTTCAATTCAGTAGAGAAGCTAAACAAAGTCATCACGAAAAGAAAAGAAAAAAAAAATCTCATAATTTCAATTTTAGCAAATTAAATAACACAGAGAGAGGAAGAGGAGATTTATTTGACCTGTGACAATAGCAGTGAGACCGGAGCCGTCAATGCCCATTGTTACCTCCTCCGCTGTGGAAAACCAACTGAACCCAGAAGGACCTCTTCTAAGAAACGAAAACATCCTTCTCTCTATTTCTCCCTTGATTTAATTTTTTTTTTCTTCCTCTCTAATAATAGAACTTTGTATGTAAATATAAGAAGAGACGAGAGAGAGAGTTTGGGGTTTCAAGGAACTGAGGGTGGTCTTGTTGCGTTTGGCATCAGCAAAAATCGAATTGACAGGAAATCGACAGGAAATCGAATGTGCACGCACTTCTTTAACTTGCATTTGTCTCTCACTAATCAGACTGTCGATGGGGATCTCAATGCATTAAATCACTAATACATATGAAAGTGCAACACGTGTTTTGATTCCCGAATTCAGAGTCACCCTTTTGTGGTCGGCGAAAAATAAAAATTTTGCTGGATGGCAAGAAATCAATTAATCGAGTCACAGAGTGTATTATTTCTTTTATTTATAGTAGCCGTAGGGTCTGCTTGACAATTGTAGGGGTAGCGGTTATGAGGTGTTTTTATAGTACCGGTTATGAGCGGTTATGAGGGGTTCGATTTTGGATGGTTTTTAAGTAGCGGCTTTTAAACCAGTCCAATTCATGCTTGGTAATTCACTAACGAGCGGTTCTGAAATTTTTTTACACGAATAAATTAAATAGGGAAGGGTATCAGTAGTTATAATTATATATATTTTTGTGAGGATATAAATGGAATAAAAAAATAGAGCCGCTCAAAACCCACTGATTTGGGGTGTTTATAAAGCCACCCAAAAATACATTACACCGGTTTTGGGGGATTTTTGAGCCGACCAAAGCCGGTGCCTCAAAAAAAATTAACAAGCAGGAGTTTTCATAAACGATCGGTTCAAAAATACCCCAAAACCGGTGAAAACACCGTTACCAAGCAGACCCGTAGGAGTTAGAAGACAATGCATCCAAAAGACCTACACAAGCACAAAAAGTTACGAGCGTTGTGTCGTGCACCGTAAAAAAAACGTGTTTTGATTGTATTTTTGCTCACACGCCCACCTACCTTCTAAACGGCCTTAAGACTCATCCTCCCGATCAGATCAGATGCTTGTTGCACTCCTACTGGAGTAATACTACGTTGGCGATTGTATAATTAGAATACGTTCATCAATTATATGTTGAATTGTCAAAAAATAATTATTTTAACAATAATTTAATTATAGTATCAACATGTGGTTCATTTATATTACCAACACATAAGAGAAGTTCGGAACATAATGAATTATTTCTAGCACGCATTTATGTCCATGTTTAATCTGGTTAAAGTAGTGTGAAAATTATGTTGGTGCTTTCTTTACATGGAGAGAGCTTGCTCTCAACATGCCTTGTAAAAGTTTAGTCCCACATCGGAAATGCACCATGAGTTATCTCAACATATATACTTGGTTGTGTTGTTGAGAGATGCACATGGGGTGGTGACTGTCACGACCCGCGCCCGAAAGTTCGGACGCAAGTGCGTAGAAGCACGCCCAGCCTACGCCGCAAAGTCGGCGGTAGTAAGCTGTCAAATCTATAGTGTAACTAATCCCATCCAGAAAGACATCACATGATAATAGAATCTAACTCAATCACAAATACTAGTAGCAAAATATGAAAAGGAAAGAAAATAATCCACAGAGTACATCTCAAAAGGTCAGGTACAGTCATCCTCAAATTATTACAACCCAGCAAATGTTCTGGAAAGAAAAGTCTAAACGACAGGAATAAAGTCTAAACTAAGCTATGCATCCTCCTGTGGCTCATCGGTAATGTCATCTCCTGCATCCTCAGCTACTCCATGATCCGTCTCAGGAGCGTCATAATAAGTGGTGCACCAGTTTTCTAAGTCCTCTCCTAAAAATGTGGTTATCCCAGTCAGGATTGGAGCAAGTACAACACGGAAACTACTACCCATAACATGTTAATTATTATAAGACAGGAAATAGAAGAGATATTACTGGTGTGAGTTTGTAACATGGTGAGAGTAGATAAAATAACAGAAAATCATGGTAAGAGACATTGCAATATGAAATGCAAGAGCTATAGCTACACTACGTGGGGTTGAAGTACTGTATTCTATATGTGATCGGCTTGGGGTTCTACTTGATCAGGCTCAATCATACGTGTAGTGTATGATTAGCTAGCATGCACGGAATCACGGATTATATAGGGTTTTGATCACATATATACTAAAGTACTTCACAACTGACAAGCATACATGGATTCTAATCATGGTATAGAAATCAGAAAATAAATAAACAGGAAACATGATGAACAGGGTGAACATGAATATGATGACATGAATCCATAAATACTAATCTCGTGTGGACAACGTGACAGAATCATGGCATGCATATCTAATTCGTGAAATACAATAACTATACATGAAATGAGAGTGTTCGCTGGAAGTACTTGCCTTGGGTATTTGAAGTCGACGTGTGCGACACGATCGTGTCGACACGGAATAAGTCACAATCTATAATCCATAATAAGTCCCAAATAAGTCGCAAAGCAATATGTCCCATAGAGTCCAGATCATATCCAAAGTCCAATATTCAACAGTAGTCCAATGTCCAAATCCGATATCCGAATATCCCGATAAGTCCAATAATCCGATGAGAGATTAAGCACAAGTCACAACATAGGGATATGATTAGTTTCTGACTAAAGCTAAATAAAAGAACAATGCAACACAATCCTAATCTATAACCCATCTATAGAAATATTAACATTGACTGAAAATAATTTATAAGGATTTGATACTAAATTGTTTAGTCAAAATATTATATATATATATACATTTTGGAAATACAATAAATGCTATTCTTAGATAAAATATGCTAGCTTAAAATACCAAAATCTAACATGCCAGCTCTGGTATATATTTATATCAATATAATAATTATACAATTTATAATTCGTATATATATATATATATATATATATATATATATATATATATATATATATATATATATATATATATATATATATATATATATATGTGTGTATATATCAATATAATAATTATACAATTTATAATTCGTATATATATATATATATATATATATATATATATATATATATATATATATATATATATATATATATATATCTATATATATATATATATATATATATATATATATATATATACTTCACTCATTGGCCTATATGGCTATTACACCTATCACGAAAATAGCAAAAGTGTACTGGACTATTGTTATAACAAAGCATTTAAATCTCTTCCTGAACCAAGCACCCACAACTTGGTTTCAGTTGAAAAGTAACAGTATATAATATATATACAATATACTCATTTAAATATCCCATCCGTTAATGCTAAAGCCAGAGTACTCGGACCATGCAAGTTACAAAACAACTTAAATCTTCAGGCAGAGCTACTGCCACGAATGGTCAAGTGACCCCTTCACTAAACGAAGGGTCAATTGACCCTTGGGTTCACAGCCGGTCACATGGGGGTGGCCTTTCAATAAAGCAAAGGTCAAATGACCTTGCAAATACACACAGTCACGTGGGATGCCATGAAAAACCCATGGGTCAAGTGACCTATTGATTCTTAAAAGGTCACAGCCAACTCATAAATGATGAAAGGGAGAGAGAAACTCAAATGAACCCTTTCCTTTATTTTGAAGAGAATGAAGCAGCAGTCTCTCCAATCCAGAGAGACAGAAGTCCAAGAAGAAGAAGAAGAAGAAGAAGTCGAGTGGGAAATGGCGGAAGCTCAACTAGGAGTCGTCGGAAATGGAACGAAGATAAGGTGAGGTCGACCACAACGCGGAGGTGCTCTGGACAGCTCGGCGAGATCAGAAGTAGCAGCACGAGACTCGAGGTTGGTCGGGGGTCGCAACGCCGGGATCTGAGCTTCTCCGAAGTCGACGACGAGATCGAGGGTTCATATCTCACCGGGTGTAGCTCGGCAACGCAGAAAATGGTAGGAAATGGTGGTGGTTCACCGGAGCACGGCCGGGGTGCTCCGGCGGCGGATGGTGGCGGTGTTGCTCGGGAGAGAGAGAGTGTGTGAGGAGAGAGAGAGACGGTAGAGAGAGGATTGATGTGATAGCTGTAATAGAATAATCTGAATATTTAAAGAATAAAGTTGAGTGCTCCCCAAGGCTAGTGGTAGGATTGTAATATTTAGTAGATCTAGGGGGTAAATGGTAGGCAGCCCCAACTAATTCTAACAGATTTTGGCATCTAGCTCCTAACATAGTTTATAAATAATTAACTGATATTTAGGCTAACCAACAATTAACTCTTCCTAACCCAATTAGGCCCATAATACTAGCTAACTTGGGCTGGCAGTCCAAGCCTAATATTCCAATATAATTGGGCTTGGAAGCCCTGTCCACAAATTTAATATTAACTCTTCATGAATAATTAGAAGTAATAATAATAATTACTAATAAAATATTTATGAATTAAATAATTTAATTAAAGACAACTAATCAGAATTTGTTATTAAAACTATATTTCATTCCAAATAATTTTGTGAAAAATTCAAAAATAACTGATCTTCAAAATTAGGGAATTTCAAATTTTTGGTAGTTACAAGTCTACACACCTTAAAAAAATTTCGACCTCGAAATTCAAAACATTCATTCAAATATAGTTCAAACATGACAACATACAATCACACAACAAAAAGACTAGGAAAACGCTCTCTCATCTCATCTTCGCGCTCCCAAGTCGACTCGCCTGGAGAGTGATGACTCCACGCCACTCGGACGAGAGGAATCGTCTGGTTGCGTAGCACCTTCTCCTGACGATCTAAAATTCCAACAGGCTCCTCCTGATATCTGAGGGTAGGGCCCATCCTGACCTCTGAATGGTCAATCATATGAGTTGGGTCAGAAATGTAACGCCTCAGCTGCGATATGTGAAATACATCATGCACACCCTCCAAAGTAGCTGGTAGGTCAAGTCGGTAGGCGACAGCCCCGATCCTCTCAAGAATGCTGAAAGGCCCAATGAATCTGGGGCTAAGCTTCCCGCCTCGACCAAAACGGATAGTGCCACGTGTCGGGGAAATTTTCAAGAAACCATATCTTCCACCTAGAAATGAGACCAAACTTAGAATATAATCCTTAGTTAATAACTAGAGGAAAATTAAAATCTAAACTCATTACCTTAAACTCCAACGGTCTTCGGTGGCTATCAGCCCAGTGTCTCTGCCTGTCCTGAGCCACACGAAGTCTCTCTCTGATCTGCTTCACTTTTTCGGTAGCATCAGTAATCATCTCGATCCCCAATAAGGCTCGCTCTCCCACATCATCCCAAGACAATGGAGTGCGACACCTTCGTCCATATAAGGCTTCAAAAGGAGTCATCTCAATGCTGGCTTGGTAGCTGTTGTTGTATGAAAACTCCACCAAGTGTAGATAATCCTCCCAAGAGCCTCCAAAATATAGCACACAAGTCTGAAGCATGTCCTCCAGAGTCTGGATGGTCCTCTCCGACTGTCCATCAGTCTGAGGATGATAAGCGATACTGAATTTGAGCTAAGTGCCCAAACTAGCATGTAAGCTCCTCCAGAAGTGAGATGTAAATCTACTATCCCGGTCAGATACAATGCTCACAGGTACACCATGCAATCGAACAATCTGTCTCACATACAGCTCTGCAAGCCTCTCTGTAGATAATCCCACTTTGAATGGTATGAAGTGGGCCGATTTGGTCAGTCTATCAACAATGACCCAAATCGCATCCTTTCCTCCAGGAGTATGCGGAAGTCCGAAAACGAAATCCATAGTGATATGTTCTCACTTCCACTCCGGAATAGGCAATGGTTGAAGCAATCCACCTGGTCTCTGCCTTTCGGCCTTGACCTGTTGGCACACTAAGCATCTGGAACAGAAGTGTGCCATATCACGCTTCATTCCATACCACCAAACATGATCTCTCAAATCTTTGTACATCTTGGTGGCTCTAGGATGTATAGAATACTGAGAGCGATGAGCTTCCTGTAATACTTTTTCTCGCAGATCACCGCTAGGAACACAAAGTCTAGTCCCATGCCTCAAAGAACCATCTTCAGCAATAGAGAAGTCATCGGTCAATCCAGCCTGCACCTGAACTGTAGACTCCTCAAGCTATCATCATGGTATTGAGCTTCTCTGATTCTGTCCATCATCCCAGACTGAATCTGTATGCCCATCATCTGCATGTCAACTCCAGAAATCACAATTTCGATACCCAGACTCTCCAGATCTTCTAATAGATGCCGATCCATCGTCAGATACATAGCTACTGGATAACGGCTAAGTGAATCTGCTACCACATTAGCTTTCCCAGGATGGTACTGTAATGTGATATCAAAGTCTTTCATCAGCTCAAGCCATCTACGCTGCCTCATATTCAATTCTTTCTGGGTGAATACATACTTCAGACTTTTGTGGTCTGTAAATATTTCCACCCGTTCACCATAGAGGTAGTACTTCCACAACTTCAGAGCAAAGATCACTGCTGCAAGCTCTAAGTCATGAGTGGGATAATTCTGCTCATGGGATCGTAGTTTTCTTGAAGCATAAGTAATCACTCTCTTGTTCTGCTCCAGTACACAACCTAATCCCTTACCTGAGGCATCACTGTATATAGTAAAACCTCCCGTCCCTGATGGCAAAGCAAGATTGGGTGCTGTGGTCAGTCTCTTCTTCAGTTCATCAAAGGCTGCCTGGCACTCATCAGACCAAACAAACTCTACGTCTTTTCGCGTAAGCCTAGTCATCGGCTCTGTGATACGGGAGAAATCCTGCACAAACTTCCTGTAGTACCCCGCTAATCCCAAGAAACTCCGAATCTCTGCTACTGAGGTAGGAGTGGTCCAAGATTCGACGGCAGCAATCTTCTTCGGATCTACTGAGATACCCTCACCAGTAACTACGTGTCCGAGAAACTCCACTTTGTCCAGAAAAAACTCGTATTTGGAGAGTTTTCCATAAAGCTGCTCCTTGCGGAGAGTCTCTAACACGATCCTCAAGTGCTCTTCATGCTCTTCAGGGGTCTTCGAGTATATCAGGATGTCATCAATAAACACCACAACGAACTGGTCAGGTATTAATGGAATACCTTATTCATCAAGTTCATAAAAACAGCAGGTGCATTGGTCAACCCGAATGGCATCACCAAAACTCATACTGGCCATACTTCGTCCGGAATGCAGTCTTCTGGATATCTTCCTTCTTCACTCTCACCTGATGGTAGCCAGACCTCAAGTCTATCTTTGAAATACCCTGGCACCGCTCAACTGATCGAATAAGTCGTCGATCCTCGGCAGTGGATATTTATTCTTGATAGTGAGGTTATTCAAAACCCTGTAGTCAATGCACATGCGTACTGACCCACCCTTCTTCGGCAGAAATAATACCGGAGCTCCCCAGGGTGATGAACTAGATCTGATGAATCCCTTCTCAAGCAATTCATCTATTTGCTTCTTCAGCTCCACGGACTCATAATTGTTGACTCTGTAGACATTTCTAGCTTCCGGTTCAGCTCCCGGAACTAAGTCTATAGAAAATTCAACATCTCTAACAGGCGGCAATCCCGGCAGTTCTTCTGGAAAAATATCTAGGAATTTCGCAATGAGTGGGTGAGGCAACCCCTTGTCGTCAACCATAGCTCCACACAGAATATCATGCTGCTGCTCCACTGCTCCTCTAGAAAATTCAAATGTAGGCTTCCCCGGAGGACTGAATACAATACATCCTCGACGGCAATCAATAGAAGCATAATTGCTACTCAACCAATCCATCCCGAGTACAATGTCAAAACTCGGAAGTGGCATTACGAGTAGGTCAGCACAATCCCTTCCACCCAGGGTTATGCGACGCTGGACGCAGAGATCTTTCACTAAAAGAATACCTCGCCAGTCATGATCTTGCAGTTTCTATCTAAGGGTGAAGCTACAATACTGTGTCTGAACACAAAGGCTGAAGATATAAAACTATGTGTAGCTCCTGAATCAAATAAAGCAATAGCTGGATGAATCTAAAAGAATAGAACCTGCAATCACATCTCCAGGTGCCTCGGCCTCCTCAACAGTAGTCATGGCGAAGGCCTTGCCCTTCTGAGGTGCTCCCTTCTGTTGATGCTGGGCAAAGCTGCTGCTGAGTAGGAAGAGGTCCTCTCTGCTGCTGTGCTGCAGGTGGCCTAGCTGGCTGGGTAGAAACGTCCCCTGAATAGGACGAGCTAGTGGACAATCTCTCAGCTGATGTCCGCTAGAACCGCAGTACAAACACATCCCCAGCCTCTTCCTACAATGCTCCCAGATATGTCCGGCTTCTTGCAATAGCCACATGGTGGTCCTGTATGGCTCTGCTTCTGTTGCTGCTGCTGCATAGGGGCTCTGGCCGTCTGCTGCTGCTGAAAAGTCTTCTGCTGAAACTGTGGACGCTTCGCCGATCCAAAATTATAATTCTCCCCAAATGTATCTCGGCCCCTCTTGGTCCTAAGATCAAGATCCTCCTCAATCCTCCGCGCCTCAGCTAAAATCCTAGCATAAGTAGTCTTGCTCGAGGAGATGTGAGAGATGTGAACCCGAATCTCTTCGGACAAGCCTTGACGGAATCTACGAGCCTTGACCTTCGGGTCCTGGACTACAAAATCTGCAAATCGGCCTAGCCTGCCGAATTCTGCAGCATACTCATCTACTGAAAGTCGACCCTGGACCAAACCCAGAAACTGTGCCTCTAGAGCTCCTTCTGCAATCTCTGGATAGAACTTCCTCTTAAAGAGGCTCTTGAACTTGTCCCAAGGCAGATCTGGAACTATTCGAGGCTCGCTCCGAACCAAGTGCGGGCAATATCATGAAGCTGAAGACCAACTGCCTCAATCTGCAGATCCTTGGGGATCCTAGCAAGCCTCATAATACGCTCGATGTCTTCAAGCCACTCATCTGCGTACAAGATTCCCTCAGTGCCTTTGAAGGTCCGAGGATTCATCTTCTTGAAATCCATAATATCTCCCTCCTTCGGGGTAGAGGACTGCTGCTGCTGAGTCTGCAGAGGTGTAGGAGCAGCTCTCTCAATAGCAGCAAGGGCTAGCTCATGCACCTTCTCAACACTGTCACGCATGGCAGCATTCTGCTACCTCTGGGCCTCATCCTGAATCCGCTGGGACTCAGCCTGAATATGCTGGGCCTCCATCATCTCATGGAGGAAGCCGAAAAGCTGTGAACTATCAGCAGGAACACTCTCAGAGGATAAAGATACTCGTGTCCCTCGCTGAGATGGAGGAGGAAGACTCTCCGATGCAGCTGAAGCTACCTCCTGAACTGCAGCCAAATCAGGAGCTGGAGGGTGAGTCTCAGCCATTCTCTTCTTGGAAGATCGAGAGGACGACCATCCCGATCGCTCAGAAGCTGCGGCAGCAGCTGCTACTAAGCTTTTAGATCGGGTCTTCGGAGGGCATTCTGAAAAATAGGATATGATAGAGTTAAGAGATATCCTAAATTCAACAAAGACAAGATTATTCAAGAAGGATAGCAATTCAAGATACAAATTAGTCAGAATTGCTCGAAATAATCGAATTAGATCAAAATGGAATTCCTATTTTGTGATTGAGCTTTTCCTAGGTGTTCATTTTCCTATCAATTTGTTGCAGGCTCATAGTGATACTCTAATCCTAAGTACCACTATGACATCGCACTCTTTTACGAAGACTGACCTGCATGGGCCACAATAAAAACGTGTCACGACCCGCGCCCGAAAGTTCGGACGCAAGTGCGTAGAAGTACGCCCAGCCTACGCCGCAGAGTCGGCGGTAGTAAGCTGTCAAATCTATAGTGTAACTAATCCCATCCAGAAAGACATCACATGATAATAGAATCTAACTCAATCACAAATACTAGTAGCAAAATATGAAAGGAAAGGAAATAATCCGCAGAGTACATCTCAAAAGGTTAGGTACAGTCATCCTCAAATTATTACAACCCAGCAAATGTTCTGGAAAGAAAAGTCTAAACGACAGGAATAAAGTCTAAACTAAGCTATGCATCCTCCTGTGGCTCATCGGTAATGTCATCTCTTGCATCCTCTGCTACTCCATGATCCGTCTCAGGAGCGTCATAATAAGTGGTGCACAAGTTTTCTAAGTCCTCTTCTAAAAATGTGGTTATCCCAGTCAGGATTGGAGCAAGTACAACATGGAAACTACTACCCATAACATGTTAATTATTATAAGACAGGAAATAGAAGAGATATTACTGGTGTGAGTTTGTAACATGGTGAGAGTAAATAAAATAACAGGAAATCATGGTAAGAGACATTGCAATATTAAATACAAGATTTATAGCTACACTACGTGGGGTTGAAGTACTGTATTCTATATGTGATCGACTTGGGGTTCTACTTGATCAGGCTCAATCATACGTGTAGTGTATGATTAGCTAGCATGCACGGAATCACGGATTATATAGGGTTTTGATCACATATATACTAAAGTACTTCACAACTAACTAGCATACATGGATTCTAATCATGGTATAGAATCAGGAAATAAATAAACAGGGAACATGATGAACAGGGTGAACATGAATATGATGACATGAATCCATAAATAGTAATCTCGTGTGGACAACGTGACAGAATCATGGCATGCATATCTAATTCGTGAAATACAATAACTATACATGAAATGAGAGTGTTCGCTGGAAGTACTTGCCTTGGGTATTTGAAGTCGACGTGTGCGACACGATCGTGTCGACACGGAATAAGTCACAATCTATAATCCATAATAAGTCCCAAATAAGTCGCAAAGCAATATGTCCCATAGAGTCCAGATCATATCCAAAGTCCAATATTCAACAGTAGTCCAATGTCCAATTCCGATATCCGAATATCCCGATAAGTCCAATAATCCGATGAGAGATTAAGCACAAGTCACAACATAGGGATATGATTAGTTTCTGACTAAAGCTAAATAAAAGAACAATGCAACACAATCCTAATCTATAACCATCTATAGAAATATTAACATTGACTGAAAATAATTTATAAGGATTTGATACTAAATTGTTTAGTCAAAATATATATATATATATATACATTTTGGAAATACAATAAATGCTATTCTTAGATAAAATATGCTAGCTTAAAATACCAAAATCTAACATGCCAACAATATATAATTCTGGTAATATTTATATCAATATAATAATTATACAATTATAATTCGTATATATATATATATATATATATATATATATATATATATATATATATATATATATATATATATATATATATATATATATAATATATATATATATATATATATATATAGTAATACTTCACTCATAGGCCTATATGGCTATTACACCTATCACGAAAATAGCAAAAGTGTACTGGACTATTGTTATAACAAAGCATTTAAATAACTTCCTGAACCAAGCACCCACAACTTGGTTTCAGTTGAAAAGTAACAGTATATAATATATATACAATATACTCATTTAAATATCCCATCCATTAATGCTAAAGCCAGAGTACTCGGACCATGCAAGTTACAAAACAACTTAAATCTTCAGGCAGAGCTACTGCCACGAATGGTCAAGTGACCCCTTCACTAAACGAGGGTCAATTGACCCTTGGGTTCACAGCCGGTCACATGGGGGTGGCCTTTCAATAAAGCAAAGGTCAAATGACCTTGCAAATACACACAGTCACGTGGGATGCCATGAAAAACCCATGGGTCAAGTGACCTATTGATTCTTGAAAGGTCACAGCCAACTCATAAATGATGAAAGGGAGAGAGAAACTCAAATGAACCCTTTCCTTTATTTTGAAGAGAATGAAGCAGCAGTCTCTCCAATCCGGAGAGACTGAAGTCCAAGAAGAAGAAGAAGAAGAAGTCGAGTGGGAAATGGCGGAAGCTCACCTAGGAGTCGTCGAAATGGAACGAAGATGAGGTGAGGTCGACCACAACGCGGAGGCGCTCTGGACAGCTCGGCGAGATCAGAAGTAGCAGCACGAGACTCGAGGTTGGTCGGGGTCGCAACGCCGGGATCTGAGCTTCTCCGAAGTCGCGACGAGATCGAGGGTTCAGATCTCACCGGGTGTAGCTCGGCAACGCAGAAATGGTGGGAATGGTGGTGGTTCACCGGAGCACGGCCGGGGTGCTCCGGCGGCGGATGGTGGCGGTGTTGCTCGGGAGAGGAGAGTGTGAGGAGAGAGAGAGATGAGAGAGGGATTGATGTGATAGCTGTAATAGAATAATCTGAATATTTAAAGAATAAAGTTGAGTGCTCCCCAAGGCTAGTGGTAGGATTGTAATATTAGTAGATCTGGGGTAAATGGTAGGCAGCCCCAACTAATTCTAACAGATTTTGGCATCTAGCTCCTAACATAGTTTATAAATAATTAACTGATATTTAGGCTAACCAACAATTAACTCTTCCTAACCCAATTAGGCCCATAATACTAGCTAACTTGGGCTGGCAGTCCAAGCCTAATATTCCAATATAATTGGGCTTGGAAGCCCTGTCCACAAATTTAATATTAACTCTTCATGAATAATTAGAAGTAATAATAATAATTACTAATAAAATATTTATGAATTAAATAATTTAATTAAAGACAACTAATCAGAATTTGGTATTAAAATATTTCATTCAAATAATTTTGTGAAAAATTCAAAAATAACTGATCTTCAAAATTAGGGAATTTCAAATTTGGGTAGTTACAAGTCTACACACCTTAAAAAAATTTCGTCCTCGAAATTCAAAACATTCATTCAAATATAGTTCAACATGGCAACATACAATCACACAACAAAAAGACTAGGAAAACGCTCTCTCATCTCATCTTCGCGCTCCCAAGTCGACTCGCCTGGAGAGTGATGACTCCACGCCACTCGGACGAGAGGAATCGTCTGGTTGCGTAGCACCTTCTCCTGACGATCTAAAATCCCAACAGGCTCCTCCTGATATCTGAGGGTAGGGCCCACCTGACCTCTGAATGGTCAATCACATGAGTTGGGTCAGAAATGTAACGCCTCAGCTGCGACACGTGAAATACATCATGCACACCCTCCAAAGTAGCTGGTAGGTCAAGTCGGTAGGCGACAGCCCCGATCCTCTCAAGAATGCTGAAAGGCCCAATGAATCTGGGGCTAAGCTTCCCGCCTCGACCAAAACGGATAGTGCCACGTGTCGGGAAATTCTCAAGAAAACCATATCTCCCACCTAGAAATGAACCAAACTTAGAATATAATCCTTAATTAAACTAGAGGAAAATTAAAATCTAAACTCATTACCTCAAACTCCAACGGTCTTCGGTGGCTATCAGCCCAGTGTCTCTGCCTGTCCTGAGCCACACGAAGTCTCCCTGATCTGCTTCACTTTCTCGCAGGCAGTAATCATCTCGGGCCCCAATAAGGCTCGCTCTCCCACATCATCCCAAGACAATGGAGTGCGACACCTTCGTCCATATAAGGCTTCAAAAGGAGTCATCTCAACTGGCTTGGTAGCTGTTGTTGTATGAAAACTCCACCAAGTGTAGATAATCCTCCCAAGAGCCTCCGAAATCTAGCACACAAGTCCGAAGCATGTCCTCCAGAGTCTGGATGGTCCTTCCGACTGTCCATCAGTCTGAGGATGATAAGCGGTACTGAATTTGAGCTGAGTGCCCAAACTAGCCTGTAAGCTCCTCCAGAAGTGAGATAAATCTACTATCCCGGTCAGATACAATGCTCACAGGTACACCATGCAATCGAACAATCTGTCTCACATACAGCTCTGCAAGCCTCTCTGTAGACAATCCCACTTTGAATGGTAAGAAGTGGGCCGATTTGGTCAGTCTATCAACAATGACCCAAATCGCATCCTTTCCTCCAGGAGTACGCGGAAGTCCGGAAACGAAATCCATAGTGATATGTTCCCACTTCCACTCCGGAATAGGCAATGGTTGAAGCAATCCACCTGGTCTCTGCCTTTCGGCCTTGACCTGCTGGCACACTAAGCATCTGGAACAGAAGTGTGCCACATCACGCTTCATTCCATACCACCAAACATGATCTCTCAAATCTTGTACATCTTGGTGGCTCCAGGATGTATAGAATACTGAGAGCGATGAGCTTCCTGCAATACTTCTTCTCGCAGATCACCACTAGGAACACAAAGTCTAGTCCCATGCCTCAAAGAACCATCTTCAGCAATAGAGAAGTCATCGGTCAATCCAGCCTGCACCTGAACTCGTAGACTCCTCAAGCTATCATCATGGTACTGAGCTTCTCTGATTCTGTCCATCATCCCAGACTGAATCTGCATGCCCAT
Organism: Iris pallida; assembly: GCA_029216955.1. Lineage (NCBI taxonomy): Eukaryota > Viridiplantae > Streptophyta > Magnoliopsida > Asparagales > Iridaceae > Iris > Iris pallida. Next base: position 1,254,786 of record JANAVB010011198.1, on the reverse strand, counting down.
CATCTGCATGTCAACTCCAGGAATCACAATCTCAATACCCAGACTCTCCAGATCTTCTAACAGATGCCGATCCATCGTCAGATACATAGCTACTGGATAACGGCTAAGTGCATCTGCTACCACATTAGCTTTCCAGGATGGTACTGTAATGAGATATCAAAGTCTTTCATCAGCTCAAGCCATCTACGCTGCCTCATATTCAATTCTTCTGGGTGAATACATACTTCAGACTTTTGTGGTCTGTAAATATTTCCACCCGTTCACCATAGAGGTAGTGCTTCCACAACTTCAGAGCAAAGATCACTGCTGCAAGCTCTAAGTCATGAGTGGGATAATTTGCTCATGGGGTCGTAGTTGTCTTGAAGCATAAGCAATCACTCTCTTGTTCTGCTCCAGTACACAACCTAATCCCTTACCTGAGGCATCACTGTATATAGTAAAACCTCCGTCCCTGATGGCAAAGCAAGAATGGGTGGTGGTCAGTCTCTTCTTCAGTTCATCAAAGGCTGGCACTCATCAGACCAAACAAACTCCACGTCTTTCGCGTAAGCCTAGTCATCGGCTCTGCGATACGGGAGAAATCCTGCACAAACTTCCTGTAGTACCCCGCTAATCCCAAGAAACTCCGAATCTCTTACTGAGGTAGGAGTGGTCCAAGATTCGACGGCAGCAATCTTCTTCGGATCTACTGAGATACCCTCACCAGTAACTACGTGTCCGAGAAACTCCACTTTGTCCAGAAAAACTCGCATTTGGAGAGTTTTCCATAAAGCTGCTCCTTGCGGAGAGTCTCTAACACGATCCTCAAGTGCTCTTCATGCTCTTCAGGGGTCTTCGAGTATATCAGGATGTCATCAATAAACACCACAACGAACTGGTCAAGGTATTGATGGAATACCTTATTCATCAAGTTCATAAAAACAGCAGGTGCATTGGTCAACCCGAATGGCATCACCAAAAACTCATACTGGCCATACTTCGTCCGGAATGCAGTCTTCTGGATATCTTCCTTCTTCACTCTCACCTGATGGTAGCCAGACCTCAAGTCTATCTTTGAAAATACCCTGGCACCGCTCACTGATCGAATAAGTCGTCGATCCTCGGCAGTGGATATTTATTCTTGATAGTGAGGTTATTCAAAACCCTGTAGTCAATGCACATGCGTACTGACCCATCCTTCTTCGGCACAAATAATACCGGAGCTCCCCAGGGTGATGAACTAGATCTGATGAATCCCTTCTCAAGCAATTCATATATTGCTTCTTCAGCTCCACGGACTCATGATTGTTGACTCTGTAGACATTTCTAGCTTCCGGTTCAGCTCCCGGAACTAAGTCTATAAAATTCAACATCTCTAACAGGCGGCAATCCCGGCAGTTCTTCTGGAAAAACATCTAGGAATTCCGCAATGAGTGGGTGAGGCAACCCCTTGTCGTCAACCATAGCTCCGCACAGAATATCATGCTGCTGCTCCACTGCTCCTCTAGAAAATTCAAATGTAGGCTTCCCCGGAGGACTGAATACAATACATCCTCGACGGCAATCAATAGAAGCATAATTGCTACTCAACCAATCCATCCCGAGTACAATGTCAAAACTCGAAGTGGCATTACGAGTAGGTCAGCACGCAATCCCTTCCACCCAGGGTTATGCGACGCTGGACGCAGAGATCTTTCACTAAAAGAATACCTCCAGTCATGATCTTGCAGTTTCTATCTAAGGGAAGCTACAATACTGTGTCTGAACACAAAGGCTGAAGATATAAAACTATGTAGCTCCTGAATCAAATAAAGCAATAGCTGGATGTGAATCTAAAAGAATAGAACCTGCAATCACATCTCCAGGTGCCTCGGCCTCCTCAACAGTAGTCATGGCGAAGGCCTTGCCCTTCTGAGGTGCTCTTCTGTTGATGCTGGGCAAAGCGATGCTGGAGTAGGAAGAGGTCCTCTCTGCTGTGCTGCAGGTGGCCTAGCTGGCTGGGTAGAACCGTCCCCTGAATAGGACGAGCTAGTGGACAATCTCTCAGCTGATGTCCGCTAGAACCGCAGTACAAACACATCCCCAGCCTCTTCCTACAATGCTCCCAGATATGTCCCGGCTTCTTGCAATAGCCACATGGTGGTCCTGCATGGCTCTGCTTCTGCTGCTGCGCTGCATAGGGGCTCTGGCCGTCTGCTGCTGCTGAAAAGTCTTCTGCTAAACTGTGGACGCTTCGTCGATCCAGAATTATAATTCTCCCCAAATGTATCTCGGCCCCTCTTGGTCCTAAGATCAAGATCCTCCTCAATCCTCCGTGCCTCTGCTAAAATCCCAGCATAAGTAGTCTTGCTCGAGGAGATGTGAACCCGAATCTCTTTGGACAAGCCTTGAGAATCTGTGGGCCTTGACCTTCGGGTCCTGGACTACAAAATCTGCAAATCGGCCTAGCCTGCCGAATTCTGCAGCATACTCATCCACTGAAAGTCGGCCCTGGACCAAACTCAGAAACTGCCTCTAGAGCTCCTTCTGCAATCTCTGGATAGAACTTCCTCTTAAAGAGGCTCTTGAACTTGTCCCAAGGCAGATCTGGAACTATCCGAGGCTCGCTCCGGAACCAAGTGCGGGCAATATCATGAAGCTGAAGACCAACTGCCTCAATCTGCAGATCCTTGGGGATCCTAGCAAGCCTCATAATACGCTCGATGTCTTCAAGCCACTCATCTGCGTACAAGATTCCCTCAGTGCCCTTGAAGGTCCGAGGATTCATCTTCTTGAAATCCATAATATCCCCCTCCTTCGGGGTAGAGGACTGCTGCTGCTGAGTCTGCTGAGGTGTAGGAGCAGCTCTCTCAATAGCAGCAAGGGCTAGCTCATGCGCCTTCTCAACACTGTCACACATGGCAGCATTCTTCCTCTGGGCCTCAGCCTGAATCCGCTGGGACTCAGCCTGAATGCGCTGGGCCTCCATCATCTCACGGAGGAAGCCGAAAAGCTGTGAACTATCAGCAGGCACACTCTCAGAGGATAAAGATACTCGTGTCCCTCGCTGAGATGGAGGGGGAAGACTCTCCGATGCAGCTGAAGCTACCTCCTGAACTGCAGCCAAATCAGGAGCTGGAGGGTGAGTCTCAGCCGTTCTCTTCTTGGAAGATCGAGAGGACGACCATCCCGATCGCTCAGAAGCTGCGGCAGCAGCTGCTACTAAGCTTTAGATCGGGTCTTCGGAGGCATTCTGAAAAATAGGATATGATAGAGTTAAGAGATATCCTAAATTCAACAAAGACAAGATTATTCAAGGATAGCAATTCAAGATAGAAATTAGTCAGAATTGCTCGAAATAATCGAATTAGATCAAAATGGAATTCCTATTTTGTGATTGAGCTTTTCCTAGGTGTTCATTTTCCTATCAATTTGTTGCAGGCTCATAGTGATACTCTAATCCTAAGTACCACTATGACATCGCACTCTTTACGAAGACTGACCTGCATGGGCCACCATAAAAACGTGTCACGACCCGCGCCCGGAAGTTCGGACGCAAGTGCGTAGAAGCACGCCCAGCCTACGCCGCAGTCGGCGGTAGTAAGCTGTCAAATCTATAGTGAACTAATCCCATCCAGAAAGACATCACATGATAATAGAATCTAACTCAATCACAAATACTAGTAGCAAAATATGAAAAGGAAAGGAAATAATCTGCAGAGTACATCTCAAAAGGTTAGGTACAGTCATCCTCAAATTATTACAACCCAGCAAATGTTCTGGAAAGAAAAGTCTAAACGACAGGAATAAAGTCTAAACTAAGCTATGCATCCTCCTGTGGCTCATCGGTAATGTCATATCTTGCATCCTCTGCTACTCCATGATCCGTCTCAGGAGCGTCATAATAAGTGGTGCACCAGTTTTCTAAGTGCTCTCCTAAAAATGTGGTTATCCCAGTCAGGATTGGAGCAAGTACAACATGGAAACTACTACCCATAACATGTTAATTATTATAAGACAGGAAATAAAAGAGATATTACTGGTGTGAGTTTGTAACATGGTGAGAGTAGATAAAATAACAGGAAAGCATGGTAAGAGACATTGCAATATGAAATGCAAGAGTTATAGCTACACTACTGTAACTCCACCTCCCTGAATTTTTTTTAAATAAAAATAGGTATGTAAGTTTCTTAATGCATATATAAGTTGGTTTGAAATTTTTAATTAAGTTAGCCTAGTCCAGCCCATGGACTTAAACCCATCCTTCTTTAATTCCTTCTTGGATGGGCTTCTAACCCAGGGCTTTCTTTTCCCTCAGCCAAACACTGGTTAAAACTTTATATAAAAACTTATATCCTTCGCCAAACTTCACCAAGCCTGCGCCTGTAAGAATTTGAATTTTCATCCGTTTCTCTCTCCTCTAACAGAATTGTCAGAGAGGGACAGCGTGGAGATTTCCGCCAGCTAGTAGCCTGAGCCTCACGCAACAAATTGTCCATTTAAGGAGCCAATTGTTCATTCCTTCTTCCTCATTCCACCATTGTCTGTGGAGTAGTCCTTCTTCTTTAATTTCGATTCAGCCAGAAGAATGGCAATGGAGTTAGCAGGACAATGCGTCGATCTTGGGGTCAGGTAATGGTGATCTTCCTGGATCTTCTCTGTTCTTCTTTGATTCGAAAACCAAACGGTTCATTGATGGTTGAATGATTCTTCGTTCAAAAATCTCTTCATATCTTGATTTGTCCTTGATGGCAGTATCAATCCTTTAATATAGTAATTTATCGATCTAGAGATCTAGATCTAGTTTTGTAAATATGGACATGTATGCTTAGTGGTGTTCTTCCTCTGTTATTGAAGTTCCTTAAGAAGCTGAGGAGAAATCATTAGGCTTAAGAGGAGGATAGGAGTGAACTGTTTAGATCGATAAGTTTTGTTGGCTTCCAATAATTTCTTTGAATAAATCCTTTATGCCATAATTGTTTGGTTTTGTTCTTGGTCACCACGTATTTGGTTAATTGCTTGAACCAGGAGAAACCCTGCTGACACCAGAGTAGCTGAGTGTCATTTTGAAGCTTAGTGCGAGCAACTCTTAATTCCATCTGGTAAATTCTAGCCTGTCATTTTAGCATTGCTATTTGGATCATGGGAACAAGTTTGAATCAGAATTTGGTATTAGATTGATGATAGGATTCTCAATTTTTAATGATTGAGTTGATTCTGTTCATGTTCTTGAAAGCCAGTAGATGACTTACTTTTAAATTTAGTCGTATCCTTTCAATGCATCCTAGGATTTTGTCCTTTATTGCTCTATTGGAAAAGTTGTTATGAGATTTTAATCTGATTGATTTCAGTGAACTCCTTCTACTTTTACACTACAGTGTCTATTTCGACTGATTGCTAATTCAGTAGCCTTGAATTCTACTTAATGCATGAGTGGATTGGATTCCTGAAATGGATAATAATAATTTTGGTCTTGCCAATTCTTATGAAGATTTGTCACTTTGGATAATTATGTTAGATTAGAGAGCAGTAAGATTTGGCCATTGGGAAGTTTAATCTAAATTCTTCTATAATCATCTTTCTGAGACAATGTATGTATCCTAATAGGACTGATACATGAATCTCCTGAGGAGACTGACATGTATCATCTATTTTGACTGATTGTGTCAGTTCTACTAGGACAAATACCTCACTGTTTCATTTTGGGGTTTGACTAATGTCAGCCATGGTGAAGTTGATTAGATTTGAACCTTAGATAGAGTTTAATTCACTGTTTTGGCTGTTGAATCTAATGTTGTGTACTATGATAGTATTTTCCTAATGAACCTGTATTGGAGTTCCTGAGCTATTATGTTTTAGGGTGTTAGAACCTGAGATGGATATGACTTATAGGTTGTGTATAAATATAGCTGAGACTGAATAGCAAAGTCTGGAACCAACTCCTGTGTATAAGCCTGGGTTACTTCCATTCAGACCTTGCTTTGAGTTTTCATCAAATTACAGAGAGTTAGGAGGGAGGTTTTAAACAGGGGAACTAGGAAAAAAAACTGGTTTCATATCAACCTGAGCATTGTAAGTCCCTTGCAATACTTATTTCAGTTACTGAAGCTCAAGAACCTGGAAATCAAACCCCCAGCTGTTAAGTGTCCTATATTTGATTGTTAAGTGAAATTGATAACTAGCAGTGTGGAAGGAAAAGCAGAAGAGAGGTTTGAGGAGTTCTCTAAAGCTTTTCTTTCGATTTATCTGTGAATTTGACTATTATCAATCCTGGAATATCAGGATAGTTATCAGTCTTTGGTTACTCTGGTTTCATATCAACCTGAGCTTGAATTCATGACTGGACCTGTTCAGTCTTGTGTTTCAGATGATTTCATTAACTTCAAGTAGAATCGAGACTTGGGGAATATTTCAGATAAAGGACACAGGCAGAACCTGAGACATTAATTCTCAAGTTGTTCCAGGAACAACCTGAGAATTAATGTCTAGAATTGGTCAACCTGAGACAGGAAGCCAATTCTATTTCAGGCAGAACCTGGGATACTTGAGGACCAAAAAACTGAGTTAAGTCTCAGAAATTGAGACTTGTGCAAGTCCAGTAAACAGAAACTGAGACTTGGGAAATCCTGTGTTAACCTGGATCATTCCTGAGAATCACAGGAATGTAATTCCTGTGTGAAACACATGAAGGTATTTCCCAGTTGAACCTAGAGGCAATGCTAGTTATTTTAGTAACTTAGATTTCTAGGAAACCTCCCATACTCTATTTTGGAACTAGGCTATAAGATAGAAATTCCTGTTTATAACAGGATCCTGTTATGGCTTTTTAACAAGCTTAATTATTGAAGGTTTAAAAAGAACCAATAAGAAATCAGTCCTTAATTGTTGTTTTAGCAATAAAACTAAGTTTGTAATATCCATATCAAGTACTTAGCTCTATTTTGAGTTCTTGCTAGATTAGGATATAGTGAGTATGTTGATACCATGGAAATTAAGGTTTATAATTAGAAATAATTTGTGAATAGAATCTCTTGATAAAAACCAATTAGAATTAGTTGTGTATTAACCAATTTGTACACATCATCATCTATTACAGGAGGATATCTAGCCTTTTGCCTACTTGTACTTTCCTGGAGCTAGGCAAGTACACTCTACGGTTTTGTACTTTTCATTATATATCATGTGCTTTCTTGAGTGACACAATTGCAACACGTCATGTACTTTCTGGTGCTCATGTTCTCTTGTTCTTACTTGTATCTGGGGTGGGGAAATATACTATCTATGTGACCAATCCCAAGTAACAACTCAGGTGTGTTTTAGCTTAGACCCCGCATCATGCACGCGGGTCCTAAGTCACCATTCATGTGCTTTCAGGTGCTTTCATGTGCTTACCCTAGCCGGTCACATATTTAGTTATATTTCAAATATAGTATACACTTGTTCAGGAGATTACCTTGTACTTATTTCCTGTGGTTCCATGATATCATGTTCTTTCCGGTGCTTACATATCATGTTCTTCTATGTTCTTATCATGTTCTTCATGTACTTTACACTGTTCTTTATGTACTTATTCACCTATTCTTCCTGTACTTTCTATGTATCCTTGTACTTTCATATCATGATGTCTTGTTCATTACCTAGAATTGTACTTGCTCCGCTCCTGAATAGGATATGTTGCAGGTGAGATGGAGGCTTTGTGTGACACCTACTATGGACAGGATATTGCCTTCCCTACTGAGCTAGCTGGAGTTGCTTCTGACCTAGAGGCTGCAGAAGCCTAGTACTTCATTAGTTTTCTATTATCTTTCCATGTATTGAGACTAGCAGACTCTTTTATTAGTTGAAATGTAATAATTCAGATATTATACTTACTCTGGTTGGGGACACATTTATATAGATGCTGTGATTTTATTTCATGTTCATATTTATCTGGTTAGTTTCCCTAGATTGGTACAGCTTACTTTGTTGTGTCTAACAACAAAGGCTGGGCGTGTCCGACTCGTATCCGGTTATTCGGAAGCGGGTCGTGACAACTACGTGGGGTTGAAGTACTGTATTCTATATGTGATCGGCTTGGGGTTCTACTTGATCAGGCTCAATCATACGTGTAGTGTATGATTAGCTAGCTTGCACGGAATCACGGATATATAGGGTTTTGATCACATATATACTAAAGTACTTCACAACTAACTAGCATACATGGATTCTAATCATGGTATAGAAATCAGGAAATAAATAAACAGGGAACATGATGAACATGGTAAACTTGAATATGATGACATGAATCCATAAATAGTAATCTCGTGTGGACAACGTGACAGAATCATGGCATGCATATCTAATTCATAAAATATAATAACTATACATGAAATGAGAGTGTTCGCTGGAAGTACTTGCCTTGGGCATTTGAAGTCGACGTGTGCGACACGATCGTGTCGACACGGAATAAGTCACAATCTATAATCTATAACAAGTTCTAAATAAGTCGCAAAGCAATATGTCCCATAGAGTCCAGATCATATCCAAAGTCCAATATTCAACAGTAGTCCAATGTCCAAATCCGATATCCGAATATCCCGATAAGTCCAATAATCCGATGAGAGATTAAGCACAACACATAGGGATATGATTAGTTTCTGACTAAAGCTAAATAAAAGAACAATGCAACACAATCCTAATCTATAACCCATCTATAGAAATATTAACATTGACTGAAAATAATTTATAAGGATTTGATACTAAATTGTTTAGTCAAAATATTATAATATATATATATATACATTTTGGAAATACAATAAATGCTATTCTTAGATAAAATATGCTAGCTTAAAATACCAAAATCTAACATGCCAGCATAATATTCTTGTATATTTATATCAATATAATAATTATACAATTTATAATTCGTATATATATATATATATATATAATATATATATATATATATATATATAGTAATACTTCACTCATAGGCCTATATGGCTATTACACCTATCACGAAAATTGCAAAAGTGTACTGGACTATTGTTATAACAAAGCATTTAAATCTCTTCCTGAACCAAGCACCCACAACTTGGTTTCAGTTGAAAAGTAACAGTATAATATATATACAATATACTCATTTAAATATCCCATCCATTAATGCTAAAGCCAGAGTACTCGGACCATGCAAGTTACAAAACAACTTAAATCTTCAGGCAGAGCTACTGCCACGAATGGTCAAGTGACCCCTTCACTAAACGAAGGGTCAATTGACCCTTGGGTTCATAGCCGGTCACATGGGGGTGGCCTTTCAATAAAGCAAAGGTCAAATGACCTTGCAAATACACACAGTCACGTGGGATGCCATGAAAAACTCATGGGTCAAGTGATGTAACGCCCTAGTCCCAAAATACGTAGGACTAGGAACGTAGATATGCCAGCTGTATTCATACGAAGTATACTCCAATATATGGAACCCTCATATGAATACATAAGCTGTAAAATGCAATAGAACCATAACTAATCTCATCCACACAAAATAAATGAATAGAAGATCTCATATAATCAACTATGAAATTGTCATTTGGTACATGTAGTTGGGCGGAGACAAATCCACTACCAACTATGAAAAGAAATACATGATAAGCAAAAGAAAGATTTTGGCGAACAAAGTGAAGACGATCCAAAATGCAATCATCCTTGAAGAAATAGAGCGGATCACGGCTAGATCTAGAGCACCTGCAAAGGACAATAGCACACATGTAGAGAGATAACCAGGTCCTCAGAGGGACGTAACAAGACACATAATACCTTGCCATATAAACTGAATAAATATTGCTCAAATAAATAAGTAAATCGAATTATAACATGTTCCAATACGCACCTACTGAACGAGCGTACCATCCCCCCAACCAAACAAGGACAGGAGATGGTAAACTAATTCACGGTGACGTATCTTTCCATGCTAAGAATCCAATATGGTATCCGGACCCCAACAAGGTTCAATACCTTCTCATCGAAGTAGTAAGTCACACCTACAACCAAACAAGGACAAGATATGACGAACTAATCCGCGACAAGTTATTGTTCCAAGCCACGGTCAGATACAAGTACCCAAACCAAAAGTACTCGTACCTAATGGATAAAGGTTAGCCTACCGTTCTAAGTGAAATGTAGTTAAGAACAATCCTTCCTACGCATGGGCCCTGGCTAAATAGGATCGGCGTAGTCCCCCTTGGGCACCAGAGGCCCCATCAGTAAGAGCATGACGTTCCGCAGAATCGTCAGTGGCCGTCAGTAATTATGGGTCATCAACCCCGTATCTCCAACGGAGAGTCCGGGTCACAAAAAAAGTGCATCGAAGCCCATATGCTAAGGAATTGTCCTCTCCGTCCAATGCCTACTGTGTTGTATCCACAACACAAAACTACTATAACCGCTAAGTCAAACTAGCATGCAATCTCTATTAGCGGTTATTCCTATCGCACGGCTTGTACGTACTGGTGGCCAGCCAATCACGCACTTCCGTGTTCTACATGCGACACACAACTTCGTGGTACGATGTGTCAAGGCCAATGAATGCAACACACAAGGTGGTCCCTTAAATCTAGGTTTAATTTGTAAGAAAAATAATACACAGCAGAAAATATAAATGAACAGTAAGTTCTAACAGTTATGCCATGTATCACAGTTTTTTGCATAAAAAAATAAATAATGCATGAAATATGAGCTAAAATAAATAAACAGCAAATGGCAAGGTGTCTTGCCTGGTAGGACGTCTGGTGTGCTGCGATAATCATGGTGGCATGAACTGCGACTTTGGTGTAACAACTACACAAGGGGACCTCTGATGGTGGCACGGACAGTTCCATTGGGTCCAGAAGGGTCAATTTAGTTAGGGTGGACATAAGGTAGGCTTGAATTGGCAAGGGATTGTGAATATGAATAATTGCGAAAGAGGGAGGTAATCGAAGGGATTTGAATATAAATAATATATGATTTTAGGAATTATTTATAATACTTAATAACTAGTTCTCATAGGTCAAAATATTTATAGGAAAAATACAAAAATACTTAAAGTCAAGAAAATCGTTTTCGGCAAAAACTCTAAGTTTGACAAAATACTATTTTAGGAAATAATATCCTTGAGAAACGAAAAAGAAAAACTAAAAATAAATTTTTACGTAAATATACGAAAACAATTTGGAAACTACATTTTTATTAGTCCAAAATATTTTTTAGGCTAGAAATTATAAGTTTGTCAATATACGATATTTGATGAGAATTATTCCATTAGAAAAATATTTTAGAATAATACTAAAATAATAATGATGAATATATACTTACAAGATACTAGGAGTAACAATAATAATAATAATAATAATAATATAATAATAATAATAATAATAATAATAATAATAATAATAATATCGATAATAAAAGAAGCTAATGAACTCAACAGGAACAAGCAACACAAAATAACCAAAAATGATTAATAGTAATAACAATACTAAATAATAATAAATCAAAATAGTAATCATAACATTAAATATCCTAATATAAATACTATAAATAAACATATCAGTAAAAAATATAAAAAATAAAACGCACTCTCTTCTCTAACACCAGTAGAACAGTACAATACAAGGAGTGAAAAAAACAAAACGGTACACTTAATAAAGAGGAGAATGAGATTGGAGAGAGAGAGAGATGAGACGGGAGGGGTTGGCCGCGAAAGAGTCTCGTCGGCGGCGCTAGGGCGGAAGAGGGTTCGTGAGGCGGTCGGGAGAGAAGGTTCGGTGGAAGTGGCGGGCGGCTCGGGGGAAGTCGGAGGCGGAGGAAGAAGGGCGGACGCGTGGGGTGAGGACGCGGCGGCGCGTCCAGGCGCTGGCCGAGGAGCGGATGCGCGGCGGAGATATGTGGGGGGTCAGGCGGCGCGACGCGCGAAGATGTTCGCCGGCGCGGCAGGCCTGCGAAGGAGGAGCTGGGGCGGAAGGGGGTTTTCCGACGTGGGGAGCGGCGGTACGGAGCTCGTCGGAGGTGAGTAGGTACGGCGTATCGGAGGGTTTCGAGAGGGGAACAACGCGGAGGAGCTCAAGGCTGACGGGAGGAGCACGGCAGCTCCGGCCGACGGAGATCAGGTGAGGTTGTGCGTGTTTTTATTTTGTGGGTTTTCTTTTCCTTTCTTGGTGGCTGTGGTGGTGGGTTCGATGTTGTGGTGGGCGCTCGGCCGTGGTGGCCGGTGATTTGGTCGAGGCGGCTGGAATAAGGAGGAGACGGCAGTGGCGGTGTGTTTGTTTGAGTCGGGTGATGGACGGTCGGTCGGTCGGAGTGCCGATGGCAGAGGCGGTGGTGGTGATGACTGGCGGTGGTGTTGGCAGGCTGTGGTAGCGGAGGGTTCGGTCGGGTTTGGGTTGGTGTTGGCTGGTGGGGATGGTGTTGTCGATGGTGGGGGCGATGGTTCTTCTGGCAGTGACGGTGGTGTTTGGTGGACGGGAAGCCGAGAGTCGAGGAGGTTGGAAGAGAGGTTGGAAATGCAGACGGGGTGTCGGAGAGATGGGGATGATGGTAGTCGTGGTCGAGAGGGGAGGTCATAGGTTTTAGGATTTTTAATTATTATTGTGTCGGGGAAGTGTCCGACACGGGAAAAATTGTAAATGTACAAAGAATGGAATAAGAGAGTCACCGGGGTCGGACCCGAGGCCGTCACGGCTGACACGAGGATGGATGGAACACCGACACGAGCACGCACTTTGTGGTGGAGAAAATTATGGAGGAATTAATAAAAAATTGGAGGAGTACCTGCCTATTTATAGGATGTGGGAATTCCCAATAAGATAAGGATTAGGATATTTAAAACCCAATTTAGATATTTCCTAATTTAGTTTAAAAGCAATCAAATCAAAATCCAAATCCAACTCCAATTTAAATCAAATTAAATTCCCTTAGTTTAAAATCAAATCAATAATCAAATTCTAATTATTTAACTATTTAAATAAATACATAAATTCAAATCAAGATTTAAATGGCCACAATAACTTCCAATATATTTTTCAAAATACCAATAATAATAATTTCGAAAATAATAAATATTTTAAATATCTTTTTGAATAATAAAATATTAATATTAATAGATCTCGAAAATTATACTTTTATTTAAAATAGACCAATAAATAATTACGAAATATATGTATGCAAAAATATTCTTTACATAATTAGGCTTTTCTAGTATACAAAATATTACTTATTATTAATAACTTTAGAAACAAAAGGCTTTTTATAGCAAGAATATTTATATAATATTTTGAAAGATATAATAAAAAAGAGAAAAAATATTTTTCTAAAATATGTACGCTCGCACATATTCGCACTCGACGAGCAACTACGAAAAAAAATTTCGTGCGCGACGTACATTACGACTATGCGACGTACAATTCAAATTTTAAATCGGTACTAAATTAATAAAAAAATATAGTAGAAATTTAGGAGTTTTACAAGTGACCTATTGATTCTTGAAAGGTCACAGCCAACTCATAAATGATGAAAGGGAGAGAGAAACTCAAATGAACCCTTTCCTTTATTTTGAAGAGAATGAACAACAGTCTCTCCAATCCGGAGAGACTGAAGTCCAAGAAGAAGAGAAGAAGAAGTCGAGTAGGAAATGGCGGAAGCTCACCTAGGAGTCGTCGGAAATGGAACGAAGATGAGGTGAGGTCGACCACAACGCGAAGGCGCTCTGGACAGCTCGGCGAGATCAGAAGTAGCAGCACAAGACTCGAGGTTGGTCGGGGTCGCAATGTCGGGATCTGAGCTTCTCCGAAGTCGGCGGCGAGATCGAGGGTTCAGATGTCACCGGGTGTAGCTCGACAATGCAGAAATGGTGGGGAATGGTGGTGGTTCACCGGAGCACGGCCGGGGTGCTCCGGCGGCGGATGGTGGCGGTGTTGCTCGAGAGAGAGAGAGTGTGAGGAGAGAGAGACTGTAGAGAGAGGATTGATGTGATAGCTGTAATAGAATAATGAATATTTAAAGAATAAAGTTGAGTGCTCCCCAAGGCTAGTGGTAGGATTGTAATATTTAGTAGATCTGGGGGTAAATGGTAGGCAGCCCCAACTAATTCTAACAGATTTTGGCATCTAGCTCCTAACATAGTTTATAAATAATTAACTAATATTTAGGCTAACCAACAATTAACTCTTCCTAACCCAATTAGGCCCATAATACTAGCTAACTTGGGCTGGCAGTCCAAGCCTAATATTTAATATAATTGGGCTTGGAAGCCCTGTCCACAAATTTAATATTAACTCTTCATGATAATTAGAAGTAATAATAAATTACTAATAAAATATTTATGAATTAAATAATTTAATTAAAGACAACTAATCAGAATTTGGTATTAAAACTATTTCATTCAAAATAATTTTGTGAAAAATTTAAAAATAACTAATCTTCAAAATTAGGGAATTCCAAATTTTGGGTAGTTACAAGTCTACACACTTTAAAAAATTTCATCCTCGAAATTCAAAACATTCATTCAAATATAGTTCAAACATGGCAACATACAATACAACAACAAAAAGACTAGGAAAATGCTCTCTCATCTCATCTTCGTGCTCCCAAGTCGACTCGCCTGGAGAGTGATGACTCCACGCCACTCGGACGAGAGGAATCGTCTGGTTGCGTAGCACCTTCTCCTGACGATCTAAAATCCCAACAGGCTCCTCCTGATATCTGAGGGTAGGGCCCCCTGACCTCTGAATGGTCAATCACATGAGTTGGGTCAGAAATGTAACGCCTCAGCTGCGACACGTGAAATACATCATGCACACCCTCCAAAGTAGCTGGTAGGTCAAGTCGGTAGGCGACAGCCCCGATCCTCTCAAGAATGCTGAAAGGCCCAATGAATCTGGGGCTAAGCTTCCTGCCTCGACCAAAACGGATAGTGCCACGTGTCGGGGAAATTCTCAAGAAAACCATATCTTCTACCTAGAAATGAGACCAAACTTAGAATATAATCCTTAATTAATAACTAGAGGAAAATTAAAATCTAAACTCATTACCTCAAACTCCAACGGTCTTCGGTGGCTATCAGCCCAGTGTCTCTGCCTGTCCTGAGCCACATGAAGCTCTCCCTGATCTGCTTCACTTTTCGGTAGCATCAGTAATCATCTCGGGCCCCAATAAGGCTCGTTCTCCCACATCATCCCAAGACAATAGAGCGATACCTTCGTCCTATAAGGCTTCAAAAGGAGTCATCTCAATGCTGGCTTGGTAGCTGTTGTTGTATGAAAACTCCACCAAGTGTAGATAATCCTCCCAAGAGCCTCCAAAATCTAGCACACAAGTCCGAAGCATGTCCTCCAGAGTCTGGATGGTCCTCTCCGACTGTCCATCAGTCTGAGGATGATAAGTGGTACTGAATTTGAGCTGAGTGCCCAAACTAGCATGTAAGCTCCTCCAGAAGTGAGATATAAATCTACTATCCCGGTCAGATACAATGCTCACAGGTATACCATGCAATCGAACAATCTGTCTCACATACAGCTCTGCAAGCCTCTTGTAGACAATCCTACTTTAAATGGTAAGAAGTGGGCCGATTTGGTCAGTCTATCAACAATGACCCAAATCACATCCTTTCTCCAGGAGTACGCGAAAGTCCGTAAACGAAATCCATAGTGATATGTTCCCACTTCCACTCTGGAATAGGTAATGGTTGAAGCAATCCACCTGGACTCTGCCTTTCGGCCTTGACCTGTTGGCACACTAAGCATCTGGAACAGAAGTGTGCCACATCACGCTTCATCCATACCACCAAACATGATCTCTCAAATCTTTGTACATCTTGGTGGCTCCAGGATGTATAGAATACTGAGAGCGATGAGCTTCCTGCAATACTTCTTCTCGCAGATCACCGCTAGGAACACAAAGTCTAGTCCCATGCCTCAAAGAACCATCTTCAGCAATAGAGAAGTCATCGATCAATCCAGCCTGCACCTGAACAAGAGATCTTCTCTTCTCTATTTCCCTCCTTCATATTGTAATCTGGCTATTTGGCTTTTTGTATCATCGTAGATCTTGAGTTTGATCACTGCAAAGTTTTTGTGTGACTCAGATGTCGATTGTATCAGTTTTTTTTTCATCTTTGATCAAGCCCGGGAATAACAATCTCAAAGCAAGATCCTTGTAGATGGAAAACATTAATGCTTCGCTCGTCCAATCGAACTACTGCAAGTTGGAAAAGTTCGATGGAGAGCATTATCAAGTCTGGAAGATGAAGGTTTATCTAACTCTTCAACTCAAAGACGTTGATCATGTACTGTTGGAGGAAGAAACCTTCTGTTCCAGACACTGGGTCTACTGCCGCAATCAATGCGGCTACCAAACTCCAGGCTAAATGGAGAAAGAAAAATAGCATCTGCAGGCTTCTCATCCTGAATGCTATGGAGGATTCCCTGTCAGAATCCTACTCGAAGAAGGAATTTGCCAGAGACATATAAAAGTCTGTAGAAAAACTGTATGAAGAAGACGGAACAGGAGCAAGATGCTTGTGGTTAAAAAATATCACAAATTGCTCTTTGAGGACGAGAAGTCTATGTTGCTATAGGTGATGGAATTTCTGAAGCTGCGTCAGAAACTGGAAGACGAAGAGATGCCTTCCCGACAAGTTTGTCGTTGGAGGATCGTCTCAAAACTTCCTGCTGGATGGAGTACCTTCTATGCAAAGATGCTCAGAAAGAAGCTAGACATTAGCTTGGGAGATCTACTTCAAGAGATCCATATTGAGGACGAGATATGTTTCCAACAGAAGATGGACACTCTGTCCAAACAGTTGGCTAAGGCCAATCAAGTGCAGACGAGAGATCCCAAGGGGAAGCAGGCGGCTTCTCATCACAAGAAGAAGGACTTCACTAATCTAAAAGTGAAGGGTCCTTCATTCAAGCAACAGAAGTTCAAGTCCCACGTGACTTGTTTCAATTGTGGCAAGAAAGGCCACTATAAGAGTGAATGCAGATCCAAGCCTAAACAATCATAGAAATGTGAGCCTAGTAAGGTTTTATTGGTTTCTAACATTGTTGCTATGATCGCACAGGTCATAACTGTGGGGGTTGACTCTGACTGGTGGATAGACACTGGTGCGACTTGCCATGTCTGTTCTGGCAAGAAATGGTTCGTCACGTACCAACCGATATCTGAGAAGGTTGTCATGGCAAACCAGGCCCAAGCTGAAGTTCTGGGGATCGGAACTGTGGAGCTGAAACTCACTTCTAGGAACACTCTGACGCTTCAAGGTGTGAAGCATGTTCCGATGATTGCCAAGAACCTGATCTCTGGGAGCCTGCTTTACAATGCAGGCTTGAGGATGGACATCAATGCTGGTCAGATGGTAATGTCCAAGAAAGGAACATACTTCGAGAAGGCTTATCAAAACGAAGGAATGTTTAAAATTCAGCTTGTCAACCAGTTTAATGACATTAATGCAGTTGCATTTTCTATTATTCTCTTGAGTTGTGGCATAATAGACAAGGACATGTTCATTGTAAAAGAATTAACAAAATGTTTAGTCTAGAACTTATCTCCAAGTATGGGGGTAAGGTGGAGAAGTGTGAAGTGTATGCTCAGACGAAGATCACAAGGAAACCCTTTTATCGGGTCAATCGAAGCACAGATCTTCTAGAGTTGGTACACTCCGATATCTGTGACTTCAAACATTTCTCCACGAAGGCCGGGATGAAGTATTTCATAACCTTCATCGACGACTTCTCAAATAAGCGTTCGTCTACTTGCTCAAGACTAAAGACGAAGCTTTCGAGAAGTTCAGAGAGTTCAGGGCCGAAGCTGAACGGCAGACTGGACAAAACTCAAGAGGTTGAGAAGTGATCGAGGAGGGGAGTACAGGTCTTATGACTTCGCATCGTTCTGCAAAGAACATAGAATCATATGCGAGACTACTGCTCCATATTCTCCTCAATCCAACGGGAGTAGCAGAAAGGAAGAACCGAACATTAACAGAAATGATGAATTCAATGCTGCTTACTGCAGGTCTTCCAAAATGCTACTGGAGAGAAGCTGTATTAACGGCCACTTTATTCTGAATAGAGTGCCATACAACTTCGGACATAACTCCTCATGAACTCTGGTTCAAAGTCAGACCAAACTTGAATGTCATTCGAGTGTGGGGGTGTCTGGCATATGTGAAGCTCCCAGATCTGAAGATTCAGAAGCTGGGGACAAGGACTATGAAGGCGATCTTCTTGGGGTATGTCGAGAAGAGTGATGCTCGGAGATTTCTTGATATTGAGTCAAATTATATCATCAAATCTCGCGATGCTGAATACTTTGAGGACAAGTTTGCAAAAGACAAAAACATTGTTCTTTCGGACATTTCAAAAAATGATGTAGGTACAAATGAGACTGAAATCTCATATGGACCAGTAGTCCAAGAAGAAGCTGTTGTTGATAAAATAATTCTTGTACCAGAACTCGCAGAGCCGTCAGCAAAGCGAGCGAGGAGACCTAAAGACTTCGGAGATGACTTTGTCACTATCATGTGGCAGCAGATCCGCTTACCTATGATGAGGCGATAAAGACCAGAGATGCTATCTTCTGGAAGGAGGCAGTGAATGACGAGTTTGACTCTATCACCTCCAATAACACATGGGTGTTGGTAGATTTACCTGAAGGAGAAAAGCCCATCGGATGTAAATGGATCTTCAAGAAGAAGATGAAGGCAGATAAAACTATTGACAAGTTCAAGGCCAGGCTGGTAGCCAAGGGATTTTCTCAGAAACAGGGGATAGACTACTTGACACGTACGCTCCAGTAGCTCGGATGACCACCATCATAATGTTAATCGCTCTAGCAGCTATACATAAGTTGGTGATACATCAGATGGATGTAAAGACAGCATTCCTGAATGGGGAGCTGATCGAAGAGATTTACATGCAACAGCCAGATGGATTTGTCGTCAAAGATCTTGAAGACAAAGTCTGCAAGTTGGTGAAATCATTGTATGGTTGAAGCAAGCTTCCAAGATGTGGCATGAGAAGTTTGACAAAGTTATTAGGGCAAACGACAGAGTCAGCGAGACGGACAAATGTGTTTACACAAAGTTTGCTGATGGAAGAGGAGTATCGTTTGTCTATACGTGGACGACATGCTAATCCTAGGGACGGATATAGGCTGTGTCACGGAGACAAGAAGTTCCTCTCAACCAAGTTCAGTATGAAGGACTTGGGGGATGCAGATGTCATCTTGGGCATAAAGATCATCCGGACAGACACTGGAGTAGCGCTGTCACAATCTCACTACATTGAGAAGATGCTCACACGCTATGGGTATAAGGATCTTTCAGGGATCGATACGCCATACCAGGGTGATCAGAAGCTGAAGCCTAACTCGAGGGGGAAAGCGTCAGACAGCTGGAGTATTCTAGCATTATCGGAAGTTTGATGTACGCAACATGCCACAAGGCCTAATATAGCTTTCGCCATGGGAATGCTGAGTCGGTTCACAAGCACCTAGGGATTGAGCACTGGAAAGCTGTGAAGCGGGTGATGAGATATCAAGAAGACTCAGACATATGCTGTACTACAACGGGTATCCGACAGTAGTGGAAGGCTTCAGTGATGCTAGTGGTGTTCAGAGGTAGAAAGCGAGAGATCCACAGGAGAATATGTCTTTTCTTTGGATAGAGCTGCTATATGTGGAAGTCAAAGAAGCAGGACTATACTCTCTCGTTCCTCCATGGAATTGAATTCTATGCACTTGAAACTACAGCAGATGAAGCGAATAGCTTCGGGAGCCATGTATGATCTTCCAGTGGTTGGGGCTCAGATACCAGCGATACTGATATACTGTGATAACCAGGCGACTGCGGCGGTGGCATCAAATGACCTCTTCAACAGGAGAGAGGACTGTGCGGTTGAAGCACATGGCAGTACACGATCTTATCAAAAAGGTGTAAGTTGCAGTGTGATTCGGAGTCAGGAGAACCTGGCAGATCCGTTCACAAAGGGCTCAAGTGCCAGTTGGTCGATGACACAGCTTGTAAAAGGGCTTGAAGGCATTCTGATAGTGTGTCTTTGTAATCCTACCATAAAGTTTTATGCTATTAGTTCAAAGAAAAATCTACTAGGCATCTAAGTTTTGGTTCAAAGGAGGATCACTGATGGGAAACTATCAGGTAACAGTGGGTACTTGTCTCTGGAACATGGAAGGGTACGGACCCATAACCACTGTTGTCTACTATGTATTTTCTGCAGAAAAAACAGATCCTATGAAAGGTTGGCTTAAACGCCTTAATGAGTTCTCAGGCGAGTGAATACCTGGTTGCTTTACAGGAAGCACGGTAGATCAGCACTATAAGGAGTGAAACTCTATGCTACAGGGGTGACTCTACTATGAGGTTCCCAGGTCTGGGGTAATGCCTCGGCTTTGCAAGCCAAGTCATAGTGGCGTAGCACCGCAAATAGGCAGGTAGCCTAATGCTGTATGACGTAATTAAAAAGTTATAGACAGCACTACAAAGGGGAGGATGGCCCCATGTTACAGTGGCACGACACCATGATGAGGTACCCAGGTAGGGTAAAGCCTCGGCCTTGTAAGCCATATCGTTGCGGCGTAACACCGCAAGGAAGCCTTAGGCTTTATGCTGAGTAGATTGGCACTACAAAGAGGCTGAGACCTCATGCTACAGTAGTATGACACTACGATGAGGTTCCCAGGTAGGGGTAATACTCGGCTTCAGGCCATGTCATAGCGGCCGTAGCACCGCAAGGAAGCGCAAGCTTCATGCTATGTCTCTTTAAGAAAGACTCACCTATAGTGTATAAAAGAGAGATCAGGCCGTCTCTTGAGGGTAAACTTGTAGACACCCAAAATTATACACTAAAACCAGGCTGGCACAGGGCCTTTAATGTGCAGCCAGAAGCACACGTAACTACACTTTATGAGTGGGAAGAATTATAATTATGGTACAGAATTCAAGGGTAGTCCATTCTTGTATCACTTATTATTTAACCATGCGGAAAGATTCAAGTCGTCAGCGACATCTATCCTAATGCAAATGGATAGTTACTATAGGGAACGCTCAACCTTGGACACATATATGTTATGATATGTGGAGGATTGTTGGTACTTTCTTTACATGGAGAGAGCTTGCTCAATATGCCTTGTAAAAGTTTAGTCCTACATCGGAAATGCACTATGAGTTATCTCAAAATATACTTGGTTGTGTTGTTGAGAGATGCACATGGGGTGGTGACCTAAGGAGGGAACCAGTGGGTGATTTTACTAGGAGGTAAGAATAAGGCTCCAAGGATTAAGCATTAATGCTTTTGTCATTCTCTTGGATTAATTCTATTTGGAGCTAAGCCCCAAAGGGGCTTAGCGACTCGGACTCGGACTCGGACTCGGACCGGCTCGGGCTCGGGCTCGGGCTCGGGCTCATGAGGCATAATGTGGCTTTTATTGGCGCACTTTGCACTTAGCACGTCAGCAGTCATACGGCTCATATACGGCCATGTTGTCTTATGCGACATGTGGCTCATATGCAGCTACATGCGGATCATACGGCATCGGTCCATCGGCGCATGCGGCTCATGCGGTCCATGCGGTCCAT